>CM056051.1:534743354-535164258 GCA_029574335.1 Rana kukunoris
AGGCAGCCATTCTATACAATTACTCTACTACCACACTTAGGCCCAGATTCACAGAGCGATTACGCCTGCGCAACTGCTGTTGCGCGTGCGTAAGTCTAAATGTGCGCGTGCGTATAGTTGGACGCGATTCACAAAACAATATACGCCAGAATTCTACGTTTTTTGGTCCGGCGTAATTGAGTTAGACCTTCGCTTCCCTTCGCGCAAAACTGCGCTAGACACACCATTGATTTGCTAGTCAAATATGCTAATGAGGGAGTTACGGGGATTCACAAAAAAACGCAGTTGCTGCGCAGGCTACGCGATGTGCGCAACTGCAAAATGTTCTGTCTAAAGTTAGAGGACCTAAAAGCTGGTCTAAATTTTGAAAAAAAGTCTAATTGTCAGATAAAGCAACACTGTTAGTGAGGAGTTCAGCAGTCACACGTGTTGCCCAACAATCTGTATGCCAACATGCCAGGGGCATCGTCGCGCATAGCTATACTACTGACTTTAGATGAACAAAGAAGGATGAGGGCACGGAGGATGGCACTAAGGAGGGCACGGGAGATGTTTTATTTTTTTATTTTTTGGCTTATATAAAATTTACAATTTAATCTAATCTAATACAATATTCTTATCTGATACAAGCCCCTCACTCTTCACTTGATATATCACACACGCATAGACATCTTTGGCATGAGAGATTCTGAGGTGTCTCGCATCTTCAGATTCACCCCTCATGCCATCGTGGAATTACCACAACCTTGCAGGAGGACATCAGCAGCCCAACACATGGCACTACCCATGACACCCATGACAGCTACATATACAATCAGAGCCCCATCCCCACAGATTGCGAACAGAACATGTATGGGGACAGCTGGCTGGTTGGTGAGTGACATGGGAGTCAGGCATGACTATCCCCTCCCGTGATGCACACCTCACAAGTGGCACATGCATGACTAACATCCACCTGTCTTTTCCCTTCAAGGTGACTCTGCATATGAACTGGAACCCCATCTCATGACCCCATCTCATGCCAGCTCACATTATGCATCTTTGCACGTTAAACACACACATTAATCATGGCCCAATGAGAATGCATGCATGCACACCACTATGGTCCCTAGCACACACACCCCACATCCTCATCAAATTGGATTGGCACCAGTCCACCATGCAAGACTGGTGAGCAGTAACGCCACGTCAAGGCTCCAATTATGTCACTGTACATTCATACACCATTCACACGGACCTGGGAATCACTTCTCCCTGGTCCTGGGGAACCCTTCTCCACCCAAATTGAGGATGACACCCCTTTTCCAGCAGGAATGTCACCCCCACATTCAAACATCATTCACAACCCAAAAAATGCCAAAAATGTCAGCAAAAAAAAAAAAAATGCATAGAAAAAAAAAAAACCAGAGAACAAAAATAAACATGCTTTCAAACCAAAAAAAGGGGGGAAAAAAATTAATGCCCTCTGCCTGAGCCACGCCTGGGGCGCCCCCGGCCACGGCCCCGGACCCTCAGGGGAGACGCATGGGGGAGGGGAAAAGCCGGGGAAGGAGGAGCAGCCCCTGAGATCTGCCCACCTGGCGGCCTGCCCTCCAAGGCCACGGCTATTCTGTCCAGGGCAGCACCAAGTGTTGCCGTGTTGCCCTGGATAGCCTGGGTAAGGGCCCTCACATCCTGCCCAACGCCTGCTGCTGTAGTTTGCAGGTCATTTAGGCAGGTTGTGGAGGCCCGGGAGTGGGAGTCCAGGTTACCCAGCCTATCGTTGATGGAGGACAGGCTCTGATCCACCCGCCCCATAGTCTGGCAGAGCTGTCTCAGAAGGCGGGTCTGGGTGGCCAGGTTCCTTCTCAAACTGGCGGGCAGGAGATTGGGCGCCCCCCTGGTGCTCTGGGATGACCTCCTGGCTCTTGCTGATGGTTGTGGCCGGGGAGAAGGGGAGGCCCTTGTGAGGGGAGCCATGTTGGGGGAAGAGGGGGGGGGCTCACCCTTAGGGAGGGCAGGCTTCTTGCAGCCAGAGGGGAAGAGTCCGCAGAAACCAAACGGCCAGTGCCTGCCATGGACTCCTCCTCCTCATGATTCTCCTCCTCCTCATGATCGTCCTCCGCATGATCCTCCTCCTCCTCTTGTTCCTCCTCCGCGGACTCTGGCCTTGTTGGGGGGGCCTCATTAGGCTGCTGTCCTGGCGTTGGAGCGGTCTGGCCAGATGGCCCTGCACCCTCCTGCACAGCTGTGGATGACACAAACCATTCACAGGTTGGAGGATCCACACACTTGCCACATATTCCCTTTCACCCCCTCCCCCACACATGCTACACACTTGAGAGAAATAAATACCTTACCTGGCACCGCGGGGACCGGACTTGTGTCAAAGCCTGGCAGGCCCTCCACTTCATGCCGGTGAAAGGTCAGGGCCACCACACGCTCCGTCGCTGTAAATCTAACCCGGCATGGTGGGCCCCCTCCTGTGCCCCTGGCATGGGTATTTATTGCGGCCAGTTTTTTTTTCACCTCACGCCGGAGGTCATTTATTTTCTTTTCAATCCCAGAGCGGGTCCGTGTCTCCCCCTCCCCCGATGAATTGACCTGCTCCGTGATCATATCCAATATCTCCCTCCTCCTGGCCGGGGTGGTGGTGGCACTCTGCGGGCCGTGGAGAAAACGCCCATAGTCGGTAATGGCCCGGGCAAGAATTCTTTTTTCCCCCACTGTAAAATTCAACTTTCTTTTTCTCTCAGTCATACTTCCAAACAAACTCACTAGCAGTCACCAAAAATCTGTCACAAATACAAGCACAAACAATCAGACAAGAACACACACAAAGAGAAAAAGAACAGCCAAAAATCACACTAGCACTCAGCAAGAAACACACACAAAAAAATCAGATGAAAAAATAAAGCAAGAAAACAAACGCTCAGAAATCTATCAATCAAACAAACAGTCAAAAAACACTTATCAAAACACACTTTCACAAAACTACCAACAAGCACTAGATCACACAGAACACTAATCTGACAACTACAAAACACACTGCAACGAACAACAGAGCAAAAGCACTTGATTCAATGGGAAGGGACACAAAGGGATGTACTTTTGCAATGGAAGTGCGTTTGTGTGTGTCTATTTATGCTGTCTGCGTAGTTCACAACATTGCCCTAGTCCATGTTCAATTTCACTGATTGCGCCGCTCCCGAGTTGTGAGCATGCGCACAACGGAGCTGACATGGTTTCCTTCACGCGCGCATGCGCGAGTCGGCCGGCCCTTCATTTGCATGGGGTCACGGCTCATTTCAATGTAACACGCCCACGTCCCTCCCAATTTGTATTACTCCTCCTTACGCCTCCGGAAAAAACCTTACGCTTGCGCAATCTCTTGCGCAAAAGCTTCGTGAATCGCGGGATTACGCGGCTAGATTACGCAAGTCTAACGGAAAAGTGGTGCGCTACGCCGGTCCAATAATGCGCCGATGTACGTGAATCTGGGCCTTAGTGTTTATTACACATAGATTATTCTGCCTTTATATCTCTGCTGGGCATTCACTTTACCTACTTCCACCCCTAATATAGCTCACTTAAATATTACCATTCCACACTGGTTACAATGTGCGAACACACTATCCTAAATGTTCTCACAAAAACTAATATATACAATATAACAGAGATAGGGAAGTGTATAATAGTATTGAACAACAAGTTTTCTGTTATTCAAGTATGGGTATAAAAGAAAGAAACAGAGAAAAAAGAAAAACAAATGTTTTTGTTCAGAATACATACCCAAATGTGTGCACCGCAGAATGTTGGTGGAAAGGGCTGAACAACTATTTTGATTAGTATGCTTGGGCAGCTAAGTCAATAATAAAGAGGGGATGATCCCCTAGCGTTGAAGCCTGGATTCCAATTAGTAGGTAGACCAACAATAGTAGAAGGCTGCGGTGTGTTCAGGAGTGTGTCTAAACAAAGAGATATAGTATAGTAAATGATGCTTTGAATAAGCCGCCTACTCAAAGAGATGCTATAGAATCCTGGAGGTAGGCAGAGTGTAACATTCAGTTTGTAAAGAGTCATTTCTACTCACCACTCAGGCCGTTTGGTTAAAATCCCTGCTTAAGAATGGCAGACTCTATAGCTAGTTTTATCCACCCCTTATCAATGTGTATCCCGGTCACATGTGCGGTTGAGACTTCCGCATCATGTGACCCGGCCAAATCCTGACTGTCCAATTCCTAAGCAGCAGACTTGGCAGCGTCAATCGACGCTGCACCAATGGAGTGGGCGTAAAGTTGAACATCAAGGGGAAGAGGCATGGAGGCGCTCCACCAATAGAATGGAGCGGGGCGTGTCTCTCATACGTGTCCCGTTGCGATGGTAACACCAGCGCGCATGGGGAAGTGATCCAGCATTGGCGTGAGCATAGGGGAGGAACGTCATAGGAAGGAGGGATGGAGGCATACGCTCCACCAATGGGAGTCGGCGGGGCGTGTCAAGGTCCGTGGCAAGAAGCTAAGGCATAAACCAACGCCGCAAAAACACACAGGCAAAGCCACCATCACATCCTAGGTTTCCACAGCACAAACAAGTTGTGCTGTGGTTACCTGGCCGTGCATGTCCTAACAAAGGATTCCCATAGGATACCGCAACAATCCCCAAAAGGCACCAAGGCAAAAGGTCCCAAACATCAATTAATGTAGTAAGACAGTTGATAGTGCAACATTGGTAGTACAAATAAACAAAGTGCACTAATATATAGTTGGTTGAATGTAAACAAAGTAACTCTGTGTTGTGACTGGATATCCCAGTTCACAATAGTCGTTTCATGATTGGAAATATAGACGTTAATGCATTATTAGATATTTATTAGCAGGGACACAGCGGAGAGGGGGAGCAGAGCTGTAGAAAAATTTGAATTACTTAACTAAAGTGGTTGATTAGCACATTAGTGTATACTAATAGTACCACTAAGGCATAACCAACATAACAATGTATTATAAAAAAGATTTATATGTCTGAAGCTCATTGATACCTGGAGGTTGAGTAGCGTTTAATCTTTCAATCCATTTGGTCTCATTTTGCAGGATTTTTTTATCCCAGTCGCCTCCTCTCGGGTCCCGCTGAATAACAGCGAGAGCGAAGAAGGAGGCAGATGATGTATTGAAACGGTGATAAAGGTCCAAGTGTCGACTGACAGGTGTCAGAATTTTTCCATTGGACGAATAGTAGATGTGATCTCTAATGCGTTGTCGGAATGGACGAATTGTTTTCCCAACGTAGTAGATCCCACATGAACAAGTCATGAGGTAAACAACACCCATGGTGCCACAGTCGGCTTTAAATTTGGGTTGTAATAGTTCGCCATTAGGTAGAATGAATTTACTACCTGTGGTGATGTAACGGCAGAATTCGCAATGCCCACATTTAAACATACCCTTCCCAGATGGAGGGTCTTGTCATCTGGGAAGGGTATGTTTAAATGTGGGCATTGCGAATTCTGCCGTTACATCACCACAGGTAGTAAATTCATTCTACCTAATGGCGAACTATTACAACCCAAATTTAAAGCCGACTGTGGCACCATGGGTGTTGTTTACCTCATGACTTGTTCATGTGGGATCTACTACGTTGGGAAAACAATTCGTCCATTCCGACAACGCATTAGAGATCACATCTACTATTCGTCCAATGGAAAAATTCTGACACCTGTCAGTCGACACTTGGACCTTTATCACCGTTTCAATACATCATCTGCCTCCTTCTTCGCTCTCGCTGTTATTCAGCGGGACCCGAGAGGAGGCGACTGGGCTAAAAAAATCCTGCAAAATGAGACCAAATGGATTGAAAGATTAAACGCTACTCAACCTCCAGGTATCAATGAGCTTCACACATATAAATCTTTTTTATAATACATTGTTATGTTGGTTATGCCTTAGTGGTAATATTAGTATACACTAATGTGCTAATCAACCACTTTAGTTAAGTAATTCAAATTTTTCTACAGCTCTGCTCCCCCTCTCCGCTGTGTCCCTGCTAATAAATATCTAATAATGCATTAACGTCTATATTTCCAATCATGAAACGACTATTGTGAACTGGGATATCCAGTCACAACACAGTTACTTTGTTTACATTCAACCAACTATATATTAGTGCACTTTGTTTATTTGTACTACCAATGTTGCACTATCAACTGTCTTACTACATTAATTGATGTTTGGGACCTTTTGCCTTGGTGCCTTTTGGGGATTGTTGCGGTATCCTATGGGAATCCTTTGTTAGGACATGCACGGCCAGGTAACCACAGCACAACTTGTTTGTGCTGTGGAAACCTAGGATGTGATGGTGGCTTTGCCTGTGTGTTTTTGCGGCGTTGGTTTATGCCTTAGCTTCTTGCCACGGACCTTGACACGCCCCGCCGACTCCCATTGGTGGAGCGTATGCCTCCATCCCTCCTTCCTATGACGTTCCTCCCCTATGCTCACGCCAATGCTGGATCACTTCCCCATGCGCGCTGGTGTTACCATCGCAACGGGACACGTATGAGAGACACGCCCCGCTCCATTCTATTGGTGGAGCGCCTCCATGCCTCTTCCCCTTGATGTTCAACTTTACGCCCACTCCATTGGTGCAGCGTCGATTGACGCTGCCAAGTCTGCTGCTTAGGAATTGGACAGTCAGGATTTGGCCGGGTCACATGATGCGGAAGTCTCAACCGCACATGTGACCGGGATACACATTGATAAGGGGTGGATAAAACTAGCTATAGAGTCTGCCATTCTTAAGCAGGGATTTTAACCAAACGGCCTGAGTGGTGAGTAGAAATGACTCTTTACAAACTGAATGTTACACTCTGCCTACCTCCAGGATTCTATAGCATCTCTTTGAGTAGGCGGCTTATTCAAAGCATCATTTACTATACTATATCTCTTTGTTTAGACACACTCCTGAACACACCGCAGCCTTCTACTATTGTTGGTCTACCTACTAATTGGAATCCAGGCTTCAACGCTAGGGGATCATCCCCTCTTTATTATTGACTTAGCTGCCCAAGCATACTAATCAAAATAGTTGTTCAGCCCTTTCCACCAACATTCTGCGGTGCACACATTTGGGTATGTATTCTGAACAAAAACATTTGTTTTTCTTTTTTCTCTGTTTCTTTCTTTTATACCCATACTTGAATAACAGAAAACTTGTTGTTCAATACTATTATACACTTCCCTATCTCTGTTATATTGTATATATATTTTTTTCCCCACCAGAATAAGCCATACCGCTCTAGCTTTATTCGGATCGTTTTTCAATCATCTGGAATCTTCTAAGTTCCAGACAATATTCATCTATACTGTCAAAAACCTTTTCTATGATACCCAACAGCGGGAACGGTAGGCAGCCATTCTATACAATTACTCTACTACCACACTTAGTGTTTATTACACATAGATTATTCTGTCTTTATATCTCTGCTGGGCATTCACTTTACCTACTTCCACCCCTAATATAGCTCACTTAAATATTACCATTCCACACTGGTTACAATGTGCGAACACACTATCCTAAATGTTCTCACAAAAACTAATATATATAGTGGTATCCTTTTCTAACAACTCTTTTCCTGGTGTATCCCTGCATGCCCCCCCTTATGGACCCCTATGGGTACGCCCTCCCCTCTATGACACCATGGCAATTTCGGTCCCTTATGCATCCTTTTTATAGCGCTTTGACGCACATAGGATATAATTCAATATCAATGTACGAATATTTGTGTATTTTATATAAATATATGTCTGTATATTAATGACGGTCCCTTCCTTTTTCTCTAGAAAAATCATAACTCCTGAGGAAGCAACAAATGCGAAACATGTAGAGTTTATGTTTATGTATTTTATATATCTACAGTAGTTATCAATTTGCATTGATTTCTACACCGGACCATTTTTTGACTATAACGACTATTTATTTTCTTTGTTCACTATTTTTTGTATGATCAATTATATATGTCTTTTTAAATGTATTTTTATAATTTTATATTGTAATTGTGAGTGCAATACCAGAATCTTTTTGGTATTGTATCAATAAAACATTTATATTACGTTTATGATTAGTGCCTATAAAGTCCATTTTCTTTCCTAAACCACAAATCTCTCTAGTTACTCTAGGACGCGGCACTGCAATACTCTAGGTCACCCATAGTCCATCCTATGGTTTGTGTACCTTGAACCCCGTTTTCAATTTTGATTGCTGGCATGCCCTTCCTGACACCAGCTCTACGCATCACCTCACTCCCAAAGACAAAGCCACGTACACATGCATCGGAATTTAGCGCGTTGGAATTGCCACAGTCGATCGGAATTTCCTATGTCGGAAAATTTGAGAACCAGCTCTCAATCTTTTGTTGGCGGAAATTGTGACAGCAAAATTCCGATGGATCATAAACACGGTCAGAATTTCCGTTTCAAAGCTCACATTGGACTTTTGCTCACATCTCTTTACATGTTCCTGAGCGTCTCCACTCCTGAAGGCCCTCACTCTCTCTCCTCTAGTCTTCTATTACCCTCCAGGCAAGGCACATGCGATAACCTGTGTCGCAATGTTGGACCCTGTATGAAGAGCACCAGTCTCTAGGGAGGGGATTAAGCTCACAAAGCCTCTCACCACCAGGGACTTCTGTCATCCATGCCAGGTCACCACCACTTTCTGGCTGTCAGGCTGCTTTATCAACCAACATTACTCTGTTTTTTCTTAGTAACCACAATATCGCCTTCTCCTCTCCACTCCATTGCAGGCTAGACCTTTGTAATGTGTTCACACCGACTCCTCTTCACAGTGCCGATCCTGACCTCCCTGGGGCCCTAAGCAAAATGACATGTCACATTAAATTTGGGGCCCTAAGCGGCTTGCATAGTGAGCCTATAGGGTGGATCGGCCCTGCCTCTTCATTCCACCCTAAGCCCCGTTCTTCTGATCCACCATCATGAACTCCTTTTTGAAGGAACATCAGACCAGGCACTTTCTTAGAACTTTAAAGCGTTTACTCTATACACAACTCTATCCTGTTCAGGCTGCCCCAGTTTATACCTTCAAATAGAGCAAAGTCATTTATGTAAGTCCATGAACCCATCTTCTGCGCCCATCTGGTTACCCACCAAGAGGGAGCCCCCAAAAGTTAAAGAAGAGCTACAGTGCATGTGTTTGCAGTCCTCCTTGCAATCCCACATGAAAAGGACTCTAATAGGTTGCCATGTATTTATAGGGCACTACAGGGGGGGCAGAACAATGAACACCTGGGGTCAGCACCTTAACCCCGTTCTGACTTTCAAGCATAGTTACATAGTTAGTCAGGTTAAAAAAAAACTCCATCCAGTTCGACCATAAAAAAACATAGCACAATCCCATATACTCAATTATGTACCCACAGTTGATCCAGAGGGAGGCAAAAAAAAAACAAAACCAGCAGAGCATGATCCAATTTTCTACAGCAGGGGAAATAATTCCTTCCTGATCCCCCGAGAGGCAATCGGATTTTCCCCGGATCAACTTTACCTATCAATGTCAGTACCCAGTTATATTCTGTACATTTAGGAAAGTATCCAGGCTTTTCTTAAATGAATCTACTGATTGGCCAGAACCACCTCTGGAGGGAGTCAGTTCCACATTTTGACAGCTCTTACTGTGAAGAATCCTTTCCGTGTTTGGAGGTGAAATCTCTTTTCCTCCAGACGTAAAGTGCGCCTCCTTGTCCTCAGTGATGACCGCAAAGTGAACAACTCAACACCAAGTTCACTATATGGACCTCTTATATATTTGTAAATGTGGATCATATCCCCCCTTATTCTCCTCTTCTCAAGAGTGAATACATTTAGTTCCTCTAGTCTTTCCTCATAGCTGAGCTCCTCCATGCCTCTTATCAGTTTGGTTGCCCTTCTCTGCACTTTCTCCAGTTCCCCGATATCCTTTTTGAGAACTGGAACCCAAAACTGGACTGCATATTCCAGATGAGGTCTTACTAATGATTTGTACAGATGATATCTCTATCTCTGGAGTCCATACCTCTCAATACAAGAAAGGACTTTCCTCGCTTTGGAAACCTCAGCTTGGCATTGCATGTTATTATTGAGCTTATGATCTACGGATCTCCCTAGATCCTTCTCCACTATGGATCCCCCCAGTTCCTTCTCCATCATTGATTCCCCCAGTTCCTTCTCCATCATTGATTCCCCCAGTTCCTTCTCCATCATTGATTCCCCCAGATTCTTCTCCAATATGGATCCCCCAGATCTTTCTCCACCATTGATTCCCCCAGTTCCTTCTCCACTACGGATCCCCCAGATCCTTCTCCACTACGGATCCCCCAAATCCTTCTCCACCATTGATTCCCCCAGATCCATCTACACTACAGATTCCCCCAGATCCTTCTCCATCATTGATTCCCCCAGATTCTTCTCCACTATGGATCCCCCCAGATCCTTCTCCACCATTGTTTCCCCCAGATCCTTCTCCACTACGGATCCCCCAAATCCTTCTCCACCATTGATTCCCCCAGATCCATCTACACTACAGATTCCCCCAGATCCTTCTCCATCATTGATTCCCCCAGATTCTTCTCCACTATGGATCCCCCCAGATCCTTCTCCACCATTGTTTCCCCCAGATCCTGCTCCACTACGGATTCCCCCCAGATCCTTCTCCACCATTGATCCCCCCAGATCCTTCTTCACTATGGATCCAATCAGATCCTTCTCCTTTACACATCCCCCCAGATCCTTCTCCACTACGGACCCCCCAGTAGCCTGATAGATAAGCCCACTAACCATAATGGCTCTGTAAAAAAAACAGTTCAGAAATACAACATGAGGTAGAACTTGATGATTATTGGAGGGGGATTGGGAAGTTGGGACTTTATATGAAGCCATGACTGGGTAAGGTCATGTGCCTCCATCCCTGTCACATTGACGATGGGAGCAAAGTTGCAAAACAGCAAGATTGCAAGACAAAAAAGGGGTGGGACTTTGCACGAAGCTCGTGGTGACAAAATGAAGAAAATGGTGATATAATAAACCATTTATTGATGCACAAAAAACGTCTTTACACACATTAGTTATAAATACAGAGAAATGGGCAAAACACATGGTGCCAATTCCTAACCTGATAATAACTACCGTGTTTCCCCGAAAATAAGAAACCGTCTTATATTTTTTTTTCCTCAAGAAATCACACTATGGCTTATTTTCGGGGGGTGTCTTATTTTTATTACAGAAAATAAAGGTTGCCTACCTGAACCACACTTGCGCTTCTTAGCATTTCCTCTGTCCACCTGTAGACTGAGATTATCGTATTCTGCACGCCATTTTTGGACCATTCGGATATCCAACTTCTTCTCTTTGCAAAAAGCCGTAAGATTCTTGCCTCGGGAGTCCTCCACAATTCCTTTCTTGTACTCAACAGAATAACTCTTTCTTTTTGCACTCATCTTGTCTGGTTGTACCACTACAAGATATCACTACAAGATTCGACACTACATCTTATTTTCGGAGATTCGACACTACATCTTATTTTCGGAGATTCGACACTACATCTTATTTTCGGAGATTCGACACTACATCTTATTTTTCGGAGATTCGACACTACATCTTATTTTCGGAGATTCGACACTACATCGCTACGTCTTATTTTCGGAGGGGTGTCTTATATTTCTATCTTGCGTCGAAATCCCGCTATGGCTTATTTTCGGAGTACGTCTTATTTTCGGGGAAACACGGTAGTAGTAACATGGCTATGAACAGTAATCACATGGTACAATTAGGGGGTCCACCATATTCATAGTTTGAGTAAAAACCAATACAAAAAGTAGCATCGGCACAGTCTATGGTCTTTATATTCCCTATAAATGTAAGGACTGGGCTTTCAGAGACCCACCTATTCTGAAGGCTAAATAGAAGGAAATGGATACCAAGCGTCTTGAGGCTATTCAGTTTGCATTTGTAGCGCAATACAAGTTATTCACTCACTCATAAATGTAAGTATGGTAGAAAACACATATCTCGATGGGTGTGTAATTGGATACACAAGTAATGCTAGTAGCTCGACGCGTTTCGCGGCTTTAAACCGCTCATCAGGAGCAGGCATATGGAACATCTGCAATAGAGTGATTAACTAGGTAAGTTAACTATGTCAGAATAGGGGAGAAGGATATGAACCCCCCAAAAACCATATAAGACAAAGTGACTTACAAATATGTGTGCATTGGAGCATACGATGCCACAGACCAATGGGACACCCGAGAACATCAACGTCAGGAGCCGAAGGGGCATGTGCGGCTGCGACGGCACCCAAACAGGAACAGCAAAAGAAGGTTAACTTGGTAGAACTTGGCAAACTGGGTGCTCCCCAATTAAGCACCTGCCTACAAGGTAGTGGGTGTGGCTTGAATAAATGTATGTAGAGTACGGAGGGGTGTATAATTATAAACCTGATGATACTAATGGATTTTGGTTTTCCTCTCTTTCCCAGCTTCTGATGAGAAGAGAAATTCAACAGATGAAGTCATTGGTAATTATATCATTCTCAATGTATATTAGAGAGGTTTTGGTAGCTGTTATCAAAATATTCTAACCACTATAGATGGGCCAAATACCCTGCTGTTCGGTTCGCAACAGAACTCCCGAAAAGGGTAATGGCTCATACACACACTAGGATTTTCCGTTCGAATAACCTTGGTTGGTTTTTCCGACAGAATTCCGCTCAAGCTTGGCTTGCATACACACGGTCACACAAAAGTTCTCTGAACTTTCGACCGTCAAGAACGCGGTGATGTACAACACTACGACGAGCCGGGAAAATTAAGTTCAGTGCTTCAGAGCATGCGTCAAATCGTTTCCAAGCATGCGTCGGAATTTTGCGCGTCGGAATTGCCACAGGCTGTCGGAATTTCCGATGCCGGAAAATTTGAGAACCAGCTCTCAATCTTTTGCTGGCAGAAATTCGGCCAGCAAAAGTCCGATGGAGCCGATGGAGCCTACACGCGATCAGAATTTCCGATCAAAAGCTCACATGGGACTTTTGCTGGTGTACGCGGCATTAAAAGTTCTAACCCAAACAGCCAACTCCAAGTCTATGGGAGCCAAAAATAAAAAATAAATAAAGTGCCCATTTTGAAGGCTTATATGCAAGTAATGGGAAATAAAAAGGGGTATGGGGGGTCCGGGTACTGCCCTGGGGGGACCTGTATCAGTGCAAGCATTTTTTTAAAACAATATTTTTTTCAGGAGCAGTAATGTTAATGATGCTTAACCGCTTCAGCCCCGGAGCATTTTGCTGGTCAATGACCGGGCCACTTTTTGAGATTCGGCACTGCGTCGCTTTAGCTGACAATTGCGTGGTCATGCGACGTAGGACAAAATTGGCGTCCTTTTTTCCCCCACAAATAGAACTTTCTTTTGGTGGTATTTGATCACCTCTGCGGTTTTTATTTTTTGCGCTATAAACAAAAATAGAGCGACAATTTTGAAAAAAAATAAATATTTTTTACTTTTTGCTATAAAAAATATCCCCAAAAATATATTTAAAAAAAAAACAGATTTTTTTCCCCTCAGTTGAGGCCGATACGTATTCTTCTACATATTTTCCTTAAAAAAAAATCGCAATAAGCGTTTATCGATTGATTTGCGCAAAAGTTGTAGCGTCTACAAAATAGGGGATCGTTTTATGGCATTTTTATTAATATTTTCTTTTACTAGGCGGCGATCAGCGATTTTTATCGGTACTGTGATCTTATGGAGGACACATCGGACACTTTTGACACTTTTTTGGGACCATTGGCATTTTTATAGCGATCAGTGCTATAAAAATACATTGATTACTGTAAAAATGTCACTGGCAGGGAAGGGATTAACACTAGGAAGGGGTTAATTATGTTCCCTCATTGTGTTCTAACTGAAGGGGGGAGGGGACTGACTAGGGGAAATGACAGATCGCTGTTCATACATTGTATGAACATGCGATCAGTAATTTCTCCCCCTGACAGGACCGGGAGCTGTGTGTTTACACACACAGCTCCCGATTCTCGCTCTGTAAAGAGAGATCGCGCCTGCCGGGCACACGCGTTGGCATTAGGGGCGAGCTGGGGGTGCACGCGCCCCTATTGGGTGAACGGCGAGATGATGTATAGCTACGGGATCTCACTAGTGTTGAGCGGAATACGCCATATTCGATTTTGCGATATTGCGCGAATATATAGAAGAATATTCGCGAATATTCGCTAATATCGAATATTCGTGATATTTTATCCAAAAAAAATTTGCAAAATGTCGCTAATGCGAAAATGATTGCGAAATTCTCATAAACGGAGATCATTTCCTGTATTACTAAACTAATATGCACTAAACACTAACTCTACACTAACTCTACTTAAAAGAAAGGAGAATAAGGGGGCAAAAGAAGGGCGGAGAAGATAATCGCGCAATATTCCTTTTAGTTCATTCTGATTTTATTATATTATGACAATACATTATAGAATATGATACAGACATTGATGTGTTCAGATAAGTAATATAGTTATTTCATCTAATCAATTTCTGATATATTTTTGTTTCCATATATTGTTCAAAAAGACTATACAAAACAGGACTGGGCAAGACAAGACTAGACATGACAAGACAGGTCAAGACAAACAAAACTGGACTAGACAAGACAAGACAACATACCCAAATACAAAAAAATATATATATATACAAAAAAAAAAATAGGGCAAGGTTAAGGATTGGTAGCAACAACCCCCACCACTCAACACTAATTTGTTCTGTTCATACAAGTAATTTCTAAATTCTTGTTGTTTCTCTATATACTCTCCAGGGGACCCAAGTCCGAAGGTGTTCCTCATATGTATCCAATTCAAGTGCTAAAAGTGATTCCATCTTTTCTATACCATCCATTTCACTGGCCCATTCCTTAACTGATGGAGTTTGTATTGAGCGCCAGTGCCGCGGTATAACTAATCTTGCTGCTGTCAACCAGTGTCTCAAAAGACCCCTTTTAATATTCTTATATGATCCTGGTAGTATTGAGAGCAAAGTGATTTGTGGTATATTTAATATTGGTTCTCCAGTAACTAAAGTGTATAGCTGCATAATTTTTTCCCAGAAATTAAATGCTTTCTTCCACTCTGCATCTTCAATTTGAACATTTAACTCATTCGCCCATTTCCTTATGTATTCAGGGAGTTCAGGGTGTTTTTTTATAGCTAATATCTTATAGATTGAAGATAAGACATGTTTTGGTTTTGAGTCTTGTAGCAATAGAAGTTCAAACTGAGTTGTGTCTCTATACAAAAATGTATTTGAGGGAAGAGAGGACAAGAAAGATAATAGTTGCCGATATTCCAACCATTGCGTAAGTGAGGGCTTCGATGTAAAGATTAGGTTTAGTATAGGTGGGAATGCTGCCTGGCAAGTAATCTGGCACACTCTACAATGAGATTCTTTGTTCCAAATGAGGAAATCTTTACGTTTTAAAGCCGGCGGAAATCGTGGTTTACCAAATAAAGGTGTCATAGGTCCCACTAGTGAGGAAAGTTCTAATTGTAGAATTGTTTTGGTCCAAATTTTTAATAGGTGGGATGTTAGGGAGGGCATAGTAGAAGATAAATCTCGATAGATATCACTATTCTCGAAATCTAACCAAGGGAGGGCGGTAAGATCAAATTGATTTAGCCATTGCTCTATTAGTACCCATTGTTTAGTATTGGAGGAGTGGAACCAGTTCACTATCCTTGTTAATACTGCCGCTACATAATAATGGTAAAGATCAGGTGCACCCGCTCCTCCGTTCACTTTGGGTAGTGATAGTAATTTCTTTTTCAATCTATGTTTTTTATGCCCCCAAATAAATTTTGTAAAGGCCGACTGTAGAGTAGAAAAATAAGATCTAGGGATAGAGACAGGCATGGTTTGGAAGAGATACAAAAACCGCGGTATTATATCCATTTTTAGAATATTAATCCTCCCAAACCACGAATATTGATTGTGATCATATTTTTTTTAAATCCTGTAAGGTTCGTTGCATAAGAGGAATATAATTTGTTAGAAATAAATGGTTCAGGTCAGAGGGGATAAAAATACCTAAATATTTTAATACCGAAGAACAGATTTTGAGTGGAAAACTATTTTTCAATACCGCCACTTGTTGTGGACTGAGTGACACATTGAGAATAACTGATTTTGATATATTTACTTTAAAGTTACTAAGGGTACCAAAACGTTTAAATTCTGATAAGATAGCGGGTATGGAAACCTGTGGATTAGTGACACATAGCAATAGATCGTCAGCAAACAAGGCTAATTTTATTTCCGTTTGGTTTATCTGTATGCCCCCAATTAAAGGGTTCTGTCTAATTGCTATTGCTAGATGCTCCATTACCAGGACATAGAGTAAAGGTGATAGTGGGCATCCTTGTCGGGTACCATTTTGTATGGTGAAACTTGTTGATAACGATCCATTGATCTTTATCCTAGCCTCAGGTTTAGTATATAATGCCAGGATCTTGTGCAGTAAATTTGGGCCCAGACCTATTTGCATTAATGCTTGTTTTAAGAAGGGCCATCCAATTCGGTCAAAGGCCTTCTCTGCATCAACTGAAAGGAGGCATACTGGTATTTTTGCTGTTTGAGCATAATTCATTAATAAAAAGGTTTTTATAGTATTGTCCCGTGCTTCTCTACCTTGTACAAAACCCGTCTGGTCTAAGTGTACCAGGTTTGGAAGAAGAGGTTGGAGACGTAATGCTATTAATTTAGCAAAGATTTTTAAGTCTATCCCAATTAACGAGATCGGGCGAAAACTGGAACATAAAGTTAGGTCCTTTTCCGGTTTCGGAATCAGAGTGATATTCCTTTTGCCGAATATTCAAGTTATTCTGATTGGCTCTGATGCAAAAGAAGGGCGGAGAAGAAAATCGCGCAATATTCCTTTTGCCGAATATTTGAGTTATTCTGATTGGCTCTGATGCAAAAGAAGGGCGGAGAAGATAATCGCGCAATATTCCTTTTGCCGAATATTCGAGTTATTCTGATTGGCTCTGATGCAAAAGAAGGGCGGAGAAGATAATCGCGCAATATTCCTTTTGCCGAATATTCGAGTTATTCTGATTGGCTCTGATGCAAAAGAAGGGCCGAGTAGCTGATGCGATTCTTTTATGTTGCCGAAAATTCGCAATGCGAATTTTCGGCAACATAAAAGAATCGCATCAGCTACTCGGCCCAGGGTCTCTCTCTAATCATACCAGCAATGCTTTTAGACGTCGATGGAGATCACTAGGATGTGATCTGTTTTAAAAATAAATTTGAAAAAATACGAATATTCGCCGCAACATTCGAGTTATTTGCGAATACTCGAATATGCAATATTCGTAGCGAATATTCGCAATGCGAATATTCGTGAGCAACACTAGATCTCACCCAGCAGAGCCGACCTGCCGCTGTATAACTGGTCGGCAAGTAGTTGAATATAGTGCTTAGGGGGGTCCCCTTAGTCTGCCTGTAAAGTGGCGCATCTTTACAGCGTATAGAACCTGCTGCAGCAATAACCCCCTTCTGACTTCCAAGAAACCCGATAGACATACCTACTAACTACAATAGCTCAGTAAAAACAATGCAGAAATACAAAACAAGGTAGAATTCGGCAGACTGGGTGCTCCCCAATTAAGCACTTGCCTAAGGTAGTGGGTGTGTCTTAAATGAATATATGTAGAGTACAGAGGGGTGTGTAATGATAAACCTCATTATACTAATTGATTTTGGTTTTCCTCTCTTTCCCAGCTTCTGATGTGAAGAGATATTCAACTTATGAAGTCATTGGTAATTATGTACTGCTCAATGTATATTAGAGAGGACTTGATAGCTGTTATCTACAGTATTTATGTTAACCACTTAAGGACCGCCTCCTGAAGATATACATCGGCAGAGTGGCACGGCTGGGCATAAGCACTTACCTGTACGTCCTCTTTAAGTGCCCAGCCGTGGGTCACGGGCGTGCACCCGCGACCTGGTCCGAAGCTTCCTGATCGGGACCGCGGGACACGATCGCCACCGTAGTACCGCGATCGATCCCAGGAGCTGAAGAACGGGGAGAGCTGTGTGTAAACACAGCTTCCCCGTTCTTCACTGTGGCAGCTTCATTGATCGTCTGTTCCCTGATATAGGGAAACACAATCAATGACGTCACACGTTCAGCCCCGCCCCCCACAGTTAGAAACACACATGAGGTCACACTTAACCCCTACAGTGCCCCTTAGTGGTTAACTCCCAAACTGCAATTGTCATTTTCACAGTAATCAGTGCATTTTGATAGTACTTTTTGCTGTGAAAATGACAATGGTCCCAAAAATGTGTGAAAACTGTCCGAAGTGTCCACCATATTGTCACAGTCACAAAAAAAAAAACGCTGATCGCCGCCATTAGTAGTAAAAAAAAAATTATTATAAAAATGCAAAAAAACTATCCCCTATTTTGTAAACGCTATAAATTTTGCGCAAACCAATCGATAAACGCTTATTGCGACTTTTTTTTTTAATCAAAAATACGTAGAAGAATACGTATCGGACTTAAATGAGGAAAAAAAATTGTTGTAGATATTTTTGGGGGATATTTATTATAGCAAAAAGTAAAAAATATTGCATTTTTTCAAAATTGTCGCTCTATTTTTGTTTATAGCGCAAAAAATAAAAAACACAGAGGTGATCAAATAACACCAAAAGAAATCTCTATTTTTGGGGGAAAAAGAACGTCAATTTTGTTTGGGAGCCACGTCGCACGACCGCGCAATTGTCAGTTAAAGCGGCGCAGTGCCGAATCGCAAAAACTGGCCCGGTCCTTTACCTGCATAAAGGTCCGGGTCTTAAGTGGTTAATCACCTTCTGTATCCAGTCCCTATTCGTCGTGGACCCACAAGGAATGGGGGAGTTTTTCTGACGTATGTAAATAATTGGGAGGCCTGGTCAGCGATTGAATGTATTGGGAATTCACCTTCTTGGATAGCAGCATAAGCTCCGGAAGGTTTTACCCCCCCCTCCCCCTTCATGACCGGGCATTTTTTGCTATTCAGCACTGCGCTACTTTAACTGGCAATTGCAGGGATATGCATCGCTGTACCCAAATTAAATTTATATCTTTTTTTTTTTCAAACTAATTCATATTTCTTTTGGTGGTATTTGATCCCCACTTGTTTTTTTTAATTTAATTTGTAATTGTTATTCTACAAAAGAAATAAGACAGAAAATTCTGAAAAACAAAAAAAATATTTTTAACTCTTTGTTATAAAATATATCAAATACATTTTTTTTTAAATTTCTTTATACATTAAGGCCAATACAGTATGTATTCTTCTACATGTGCTTGTAAAAAAAAAATCCCAATAAGTGTATATTGATTGGTTTGTGTGAAAGTTATAGCCTCCTACAAACTATGATATATAAATAATGGAATTTAGGAAAAGTGATGATCCAAACATGCTAGGGTTGTCCCGATACCACTTTTTTAGGACCGAATACAAGTACTTGCCGATACCGAATACCGATACTTTTTTTTTAAATGTGTCCCCAAATGCAGCCATGTCCCCCCACAAATGCAGCCATGTCCCCCCACATATTGCAGCCATGTCCCCCCACATATTGCAGCCATGTCCCCCCACATATTGCAGCCATGTCCCCCCACATATTGCAGCCATGTCCCCCCACATATATCCAGCCATGTCCCCTCACATATATTGCAGCCATGTCCCCCACATATTGCAGCCATGTCCCCCCACATATTGCAGCCATGTCCCCCCACATATTGCAGCCATGTGCCCCCACATATTGCAGCCATGTCCCCCCACATATATCCAGCCATGTCCCCCCACATATTGCAGCCATGTCCCCCCACATATATCCAGCCATGTCCCCCCACATATTGCAGCCATGTCCCCCCACATATATCCAGCCATGTCCCCCCACATATATCCAGCCATATCCCCCCACATATATCCAGCCATGTCCTCCCACATATATCCAGCCATGTCCCCCCCATATATTGCAGCCATGTCCCCCCTATATATTGCAGCCATGTGCCCCCACATATTGCAGCCATGTCCCCCCACATATTGCAGCCATGTCCCCCCATATATTGCAGCCATGTCCCCCCACATATATCCAGCCATGTCCCCCCACATATATCCAGCCATGTCCCCCCATATATTGCAGCCATGTCCCCCATACCTAAAAGATGATGATGCCGCCGTCGTCGCGTTAATCCCCATGCAGGAACATTACAGGCAGCTTTCGTTTGAATAGTTGTAATCCCCGCCATGTATAGACACTCCCCCTTGCTCGGGATTGGACAGATCCGTCCAATCCCGAGCAAGGGGGAGTGTCTATACACAGCGCAGCGGGGATTACAACTATTCAAACGAAAGCTGCCTGTAATGTTCCCGCACGGGGATTAACGCGGCGGCTTTGCGGTATGCGGCGGCGTTTCGGCGGCGGTTGGTGGCGGCGGGGGGGGAAGTATTCTATTCAGGCATCGGGGGCATTTGCGGGAGTACAAGTACTCCCGCAAATACTCGGTATCGGTCCCGATACCGGTATCGGTATCGGGACAACCCTAAAACATACTGTACCTGGGTTCGGTTTGAGGTAAGCTCGGTTACCATTACTGAAGTTTGGGTGCCAAATTCTAACCACATTGAAGCCAATGGGAGTTGAATGTTAAAAATCTGTTTTGACCATTGTAACGGAACCCCAAATGGGACAGGGGTTAAATCCGTTTAAGATATTCCATTCTATCTATCTATCTATTTCTCTCCCTACAAGAACAAGCAGCAACCTTTCCCTAAAGTAATTATCTAATGCTATGTAGATCACTGAGTAATGTGATTTCTGAAGCAGGACAGTCTGACTCCTATCTAATTCTCTCCCACAGAAGAGCAGCAGCAGCAGCAGACTTTCTCTACCCTGTCTAAAGCAGAGTGACGTGCTGTGCTATGTGCCTCTAGCTTATATAGAGGCTGGGTCACATGCTGCACTGGCCAATCACAGCCATGCCATTAGTAGGCATGGCTGTGATGGCTTCTAGGTCACACGAGTAAAACACATGGTGATTGGCTGCCCTGCGGCACGCCATTACATTGCCGAACACCGAACCCAAACCCAAACTTACAGTAAATTGTTCGGGTCCGCTCAACCCTACTCATGACCTCTCAGCAGCCTCTACTGGCAGGGATGGTGCGAAGTGATATAGCAAAAGGGTGTCACAGGCCCTTGCAACATGTCTGCCAGAAGCACACCACCAACTGTAAAGTATAGCAGGCAAAGTTACCTGCCCCAAGAAAAAATTCAGTTTCTGCCACCCACGTGCCCAGTATCTAAATTCAAGCGTGTCCAAATTGCTGTCTTTACAACTTCTGCCTTTCTGTCTAGTGGATTCTGCCCCCTTCTGTGAATTTGCAGAATGTGCTGTACCACAATCGCATCAATAAAATCATTGCTCCTTTTAAAATAATTATCTTTTTGTTTTTGTTTTCTTTAAAACGTGTCCCCCAGGGCCTGGGCACCAACATACGTGTTATGTGTATAATATTTAACTTGCATATAACCCTTCAAAATGTGGATTTTTATTTTTTCCTGTTCGGGTCCTATAGGCCGCGTACACACGATCGAATTTGTCCGCTGAAACTGGTCCGGCGGACCAGTTCAGCGGACAAATCCGATCGTGTGTATGGGCTAGCGGACATGTCTGACCGGCGGACAAATTTTAAAACATGCTTTAAAATTTGTCCGCCGGGGACATGTCCGTCGGATATGTCCGCTGGTCAGTACACTCACCAGCGGACATATCCTCCCGCACAAGCGATCATATGGATGCGACGCATGCGTGGAAGTTGTTTACTTCCTGGTGCGGTGACGTGGCGGCGTCAACGTCACCACCACGTCACCGCGCTGTCTGCCGGCGGGGATTTTTATCCGATGGTGTGTACACGCCATCGGACCAAAATAGCCCGGCGGACATATCCGATGAAAACAGTCAGAGGACCGTTTCCATCGGATATGTCTGTCCATGTGTACGCGGCAATAGACTTCAATGGGGTTTGTCATTCTGGTCTGAACTTTTGTAAAGTTTGAGAGTTCTGGAACAAACCAAACCAGGAGGTTGTCGGCCCATCTCTAATCCTAAGCCCTGTTCTTCTGATCCTCCATGCATGCACTCTTTTGAAGGAACATCAGACCAGACACTTTCTTAGAACTTTTACTGGAAACTTGTGAGGTACAGAGTGTGACGAGACCCTTGCTCGCTCGGTTCTGCTCTCCCGACACTCCTCTGCTTCTATTGGATCAGATTGCCGATTGCAACGTCTGATGGTCCAGTCATCCAAGGTTCCTGGGATCCGAACTATAGCTATGTGCCGTTCAGACCTATTAGAACAGACACCAGGCAGGTTGTATGTAAGTTCAAACAGGACTCTCTTTTATTGAAAGTACACAGCACAATTTTATACAGAATTTGGAACATCCCGCCCCAAACAACTGATTTCCTATTGGTCAATTGTAAAGTATATGCAGTCGTCACTCAGGTCCTCCTTAACCATGCAAATGAGGACTTCAAAATTACGCAGCAGAGATTGGTCAGATAGTTTGAATAGGAAGACTATTATGTGTATTGAGACAGAAGCCCCAGGGGGTAATCAATGTACACAATAGCCCGGTCTATTTAACAGGACTAAATTACTACCTCTGAGAGGTCACATTCCTTTATCAATAGAATTCAAACAAAACACTGTACGTTCCCCTCACCTGTTACACAAATACAATAGAGTCCTTTCAATCCACATCTTTAGACAGACGGACTGTCTATGACAGAAGATATTTACACCTGATAATCAAAAGGCCTTAAAACAGGGTTATCACATAATGGACAATGAAATGTCTCAGTATATCCTGTAATACATGAATTAGGAGTTCATCCTAACTTCAGGCTGCCCCAGTTCATACCTTTAAATAGAGTAAAGGCCTTTAAGTAAAAGTCCATAAAAGTAGTGTTACCTCTTCCTCTGTTTAAAACCGAGCACGTAATAATTACACAGGCTCCGAGGCTGCAGATAAGGCAGTAAGTAAGTTTAAATACCACCTTAATCAGCCACGGAATCTGTGTAATTATTATGTGTTCAGTTTTAAAGGAATGAGGTGACACCTCTCGACCCTCGACTTGTTACCCACTGTGACAGACTCACCCGGGACATCCCCGGACCCTCTTATGTCTAAAATCATCCTATGTCCACTAGGGGCATAGGATGACTATGAAATAATATCTTAGACTACCTGAGATGGGATTATTATGTAATTATTATCCACAATATATTCCAGGATATCTGTAAAGAACTATTTACAGGTTGTTGATTCTGAACTGAATGGGTTAATTGTAGGAGTTAGACATGTGCACAGAAAAAAATTGTGTTTTTTTTTGTTCCGTTTCATATTGTTCCGTAGGTTTGTTCCCGTTCGTTTTTTCGAAAGACGCCCGTTTTCCTGTTCGTTCCCGTTCGTTTTTCGTACGACGCGATTTTTTCGTATTCCGATCGTTTCGTATTTTCGTTACCGTTTTATTTTCGTACATGCGGGATGGTTCGTTATTCTGTTTAATTCATGTTCGTTACTTGTTAGACAATCATTTTCGTGAATTTTCGTCAATTATTTGCATTCTGTATTTTGAATCTTTTTTCTGTTCGTATTTTGGATTCAAAATACAGAATGCAAATCTTTGCCTAGCTACCGATAAGATTATCTGTGATTGAGTATTCTAAAGGTTAATTGAATTATATTGATAAAGGAATGTGAATGCTAATGTCCAAACCGCCAGCCATCTCTCACACGGTTCTTTGTGTTAATTGAATCCATTGTGTGTGTGAAAATGCGCTGTGTTTACACTTAAGAGATTGTGTATTGTTTAAGCAGATAGTGAGGAGCCAAAGCGACTGGTCTCCTGTCTGGAAAAAAGATTAGATAATTAGCTCATGTTGATTATTGTTCTGGTTACCTCCTCTTTGCTATATAAAAGATTGTGGGCCAGATTCTCAAAGAATCCCGGCGGCGTAGTGTTAGGCATTTACACTACGCCGCCGCAACGTACTAGAGCAAGTGCTTTATTCTCAAAGCACTTACCTGTAAAGTTGCGGCGGCGTAGCGAAAATCCACCGGCGCAAGCCCGCGTAATTCAAATGAGCCGGGTAGGGGGCGTAGAGCATTTAAATTAGGCGCCGAACCTACTGCGCATGTGCCGTCCCAAAAACTTCCCGACGTGCATTGCGCAAAATGACGTCGCAAGGACATCAGTGTTTTAGACGTGTATGTAAATGGCGTCCAGCCCCATTCACGGACGTCTTACGCAAACAACGTAAAAATGTTCAAATGGCGACGTGGGAACGACGGCAATACTTAACATAGGATGCGCCACCTTCGGGCTGCTTTATCTTTACGTCGCGCAAACCTTACGGAAACGACGTAAACTTCGACGGGACGGCGTAAAATCGTTCGGGAATCGGCGTATTAGGCTCATTTGCATAGGCAAATGAGAAAACAACGCTATGGCCACCTAGCGGCCAGCGTTGTCATTACATCTACGATCCGACGGTGTAATTCTTTTACACCTGTCGGATTTTTAGTGTATCTATGCGTAAGTGATTCTATGAATCACACGCATAGATACCCATTGGGCCAGATTCAGGTAGATGGGAGCATCTTTGCTCTGGAGTAACGTTTCTCATTTACGTTACTCTGGCGAAATTTTAGGAGCAAGTGCTGTTATTCATGAAGCACTTGCTCCGAAAGTTGCGGCAGCGCATCACAAATGAGCCGGCGGAATTCAAATTGGGCAGGTACGGGGCGTGTATTATTTAAACTAAGCGCGATCCCGCGGCGAACGTACTGCGCATGCGTCGACTGTCAATGCATCCCAGTGCGCATGCTCCAAATTCTGTCAGTGAACGTCAATGATGTCAAATCCCCTTTCATGGACGTTTTACGCAAGCGACGCGATTTTTTTTCTTCGACGCGATGACGACGGCTATACTTAACATAGGATACTCCACTAGGGGGCTGCTTTATCTTTACGCCGCGTATCTCTTACGGAAACGTCGGAAAGTCACTGCGTCGCGCCCGAATACGATCGTGAATTGCCGATTCCCGCTGATTAACATATTTTTTCGGCGTTAATCAGCGGGAACGCCCCCGGCGCCATTTTTAAATTAAAGTTGCGATGCAATGGCGAAATTCAATTATGCCGCTCGCATCGGAACTCCAACCCGGCGTTTCTTGTTTTCTGGTTACAGAAAACAAAAACGCCGGCTTAAAGTGACAGTTAGTCTGGAGTATCACAGATACTCCAGCCTAACTCTACCTGAATCTGGCCCATTGAGATACGACGGTGTATCTGAGATACACCGTCGTATCGCCTCTGAGAATCTGGCCCTGTGTCTTTGGTCCATTAAAGCAGTCCATTCTTAGCACACATGCAAGTGTCGTTTCGTTGTGTGTTAAAGGTAGCTGGAATATCTGATGCCTATGTCCAGATTGATGGGAAGCGGTGTATGACGCGGGGACCTTCCGTGACAGATGTCATTTTCGTTTTTTTGAATGGGCAGTGAGTGTAGTTAGTGAAGCAGCTTCTCTTTTGTGCTGAGTACAGTGAGTAGTACAGTAAAGCCAAATAAACTTTTCTGTGGATTTTCATCTGAAGGGAGATCAGTTGGCCAGACTTTTGAACCCAAAAATGGTTTTCTGATGGAGTTTAAAAACAAAAGTTTTTTTTTAAAACGAACGGAAAACGATCGTTTTTATGCTTGATGGCAAAAAAGTCTGACCAATTGTACAGGGCTTAACAATAGTTAATATGGATGAGCCGCGTGTTGAAAGTGCCGCGAATCCCGCAAAATATTTACGATATATTTACGAAAGTACAAAATGATGAAAATCCTTTTTCTGTTCGTATTTTCGCATGTTCATATGACATCTATAACAAAAGATTTGCATTCTGTATTTTGAATTCAAAATACGAACAGAAAAAGGTTTAAAAATACACCATACAAATCTTTTTTTATAGATGTCATTATCGTTCCTTTGCCGTTTTGGTTTTGTCGTATTTTCGTCGGATCGTTCGTTTGTATTTGCGGTTGTTCGTTATGCGGCTCATTCGTAATCTCGTCGTTTTCGTATTTTGGTGCTTTCATTTTGTCGTATGTACACATTATTCCGCGGGTACGAAAATGAACAAATTCGTACGAAAATAACATTCGTACGAACGGGAATGCACATATCTAGTAGGAGTGACTCATTCATAATGTTGGGACACAGACTGTTAGATATTAATGCCATCCCCTCCAGCCATCTGTCTGTTCTCTGTGCTAATTGACCCTGCTATTGTGTGAAGATGTCCCGTGTTTACACTTATGATACTGTGTATTGTATAGCAGGTGAGCAAGGAGGCGTGATGTCTACCCTGAATGGTCATATCTATGAGTCGCCTAGTCTAGTTAAAAGCTTAGTTAATTAGCTCTTGTTAATTTATGTTCTGGTTACCTCCTCTTTAAACTGTATATACGGTTGTATTCTTGGTTTTATTAAACACTCCATGTTCAGCAGACAAACAAGTCTCGTCTCGTTGTGTGCTTGTGAGCAGCTGGAATATCTGATATCTATATCCAGACTGATAGGAAGCGGTATATGACGGAAGCACTCAAGCGTGGGATGTTCCATTACACCCACCAAGGGGAAGCCCCCCAATAAATGAAAGCACAGATACAGTATATGTGCATTCAGTCCTCCTTGTAATCCCCCATCAAAAGGTCTCTGATAGGTTGCCTCCGCTTGCATTTATAACCCACCACAAGGGGGCAGAGCATGAACACCAATAAGCCGACACCTTAACACTCGACCTACTTCTGGGCACAAAACGCACTGACCATAACTGCTCAGTAAAAACAGTTTAGAACTGAGGTAGAACTTGGCAAAGTAGGTGCTCCACGATTAGGCACTTGCCTACAGGGTAGTGGGGGAGTCATGAATGAATGTACGTACAGCCACGGAGCCACGTTGCATGACCGCGCAATTGTCAGTTAAAGCGACGCAGTGCTGAATCACAAAAAATGTGGCCTGGACTTTGGCCAGCCAAATGGTCTGGGGCTTAAGTGGTTAAAGTTCATAAACTCGTCTTTTGTACCCTGACTGGTTACCCAGTGGGGGAGGGCCCCCAAAAGCTAAAACATAGCTACAGTACAGGTGTCTGCAGTCCTCCTTCCAATCCCCCATCAAAATCACTCGTTTAGATTACCTCCCCTTTTATTTATAGCCCTCCAAAGGGGGCAGAGCCTTGAACACTTGGGAGACGCACCTTAAACCTCTCCTGACTTCCAGGCAGCTTGGTAGACAAGCCCACTAACCATAATTGGTCCGAAATGCAACATGATTAGAATTTGGCAAACTGGGTGCTCCCCAATTAGGCAACCGGCCAACAAAGTAGTGGGTGTGTCTTGAATGAATGTATGTAGAGTTAGAGAGGGGTGTATAATGATATAACTGATTGTACTAATTGTTATTATGTGTTTCTCTTTCTTTCTCAGATTCTGACGTGAAGCATAATTTAACAGATCGAGCCCTGGGTAATTATGTACGGCTCAAAGTGTATTAGAGAGGCCTTGTGTGTACTGTGTGTGTATACTGTGTTTGTATATTGTGTGTCTGTGTGTGTATACTGTGTATGTGCAGTATACTGTATGTGTGTATACTGTGTGGCCCCAAAATCTCCTATTGCCCAGGTGCCCCATAATCTCCTATTGCCTGGGGGCCGCCATGAATTGTCAGTCCACCCCTGCAGTGATCAGTACTGTCACCATACTAAGCAGGGCAGGGACACGGGGTGGGCAGAAGGGAAAGCTACCCTGGGCACATCGGTATCATGTAAGGTAGGGTGGGGGGGGTGCTATGTGGAGAGTTCCTACCTTCAAGCTGTCAGGACTAACAGCAGCTTCAGAGTAAGAAACATTTACGCTGAGGTTGAGCGTATTTGTGCTATTTGTACTGGGAAGAGGAAACTTGGGGGCGGCAGTGGCATACAATACAATGGGGGGGTGTGTGCTAGGAGGGGGGATTTGGGGGGCGTATTTGTGCTAGTAGGTGTAATTGGGGGGATTTGTGCTAGGAGAGCGATTTGGGGGGGGGAGGATTTGTGCTAGCAGATATGATTGGGGGAGTGTTGTGCCCAAAATGGACAATTGTAGGGCCCAAAAGATTAATGCTCAGAGGGGAAATTTGAGTGGTAGAGGATTTGTGCTAGAAAGGGGGATGGTGGGAGCAAAGGTTTGTGCTGGGTTTGGGTTTTCCACAAGAGGGGGGGGGGGTATATGTTTGGGTATAAGCATGCAAATTCATGCTCAATTGCTCGGGGGGATTTTGGCTGGCACTTAATGCTCATACATATTAAGGGGAGGCGCCATTTGACATTGCTGTCCTGGGCGCAAGATGATCTTCTCCTGGCACTGGTACTAAAGTACTAAGACTGGGAAGGGGTTAACATCTAGGGGGCGATCAAAGGGTTAACTGTGTGCCTAACGATGTGTAATGTGTGCTGCTTTTACTAAGCAATATGTTTTTTTTTTCCCTGCTTTGCAGGGAGAAAAAACTCTCAGATCGCTGCTCCTGTGTACAGATCCCTGTGTTGTTAGTAAACACAGAGCTCAGAACTGCCATTTGCTAAGTTGATTAGCAGGTCTCAGCTATTAATAATTGTCTGTGACCTGCTGACCAACTTGTGCTGTAGCAAAGGACAGCACAGATGGTGCGGTGCGTGCTCGCACTCAGAGCCGGCCCTATGATGGGACCGGGTGGTACCATGGGTACCAGGTCACACCTTTAGGGAGGCGGCATACGCCCGTTCTGCCCGTTCCGCTGTCTGTGAGGAGCGCGGCGCCGGGCTGCCTGAGAGGACACTCGCAGAGGGGAGCAGTCAGTGAGTGAGCATGGCAGTGAGGAGCCCGGCGCCGCTGCTGTTAGTGGTGACAGGAGCGGGCGGGCAGAACACTGAAGGCGGGGCTGGGGGTTGCGGGGGTGAGGAACAGTCAGTGATTGAGCAGGCCGCATCCATGGCGGGGGAAGGACATGAAGGGGTCAGGTGACCATGAAGGGGGAGGAGCTGCCTGGAGGAATGCCATCTGCCTCATGTCTGACAGGTGAATTTGCAGCCGCTAGGACCTGGAGAAGACTAAAGACTAAAAAGTATGTGATGCCAGCCTGCCTGTCTGAAAAAAATGATGTTTTACACTCATCATGATGAGAGCATGCTTTGGTCGTGTCAGTGGTCTTCTTTAAACTAGGGCTGTTACTGATCAAAATGTTTGTGTTCGATCAATTAATTTTTTTTTAATCGATTAATCGACTTATTTTGATTAATAACACACATACAGATCCAACTACTTTTAGCTGATCTCCTTGCAGGCCGATTCCCAGTGCAGCTCCAACCACTGGAAAAATGGATAGCGGGATACAAAAAAACACACAAAGGCAGCGCTCCATGGGAAGAGCATTACAACTTTTATAGTCTTTAACCACTTGCTTACTGGGCACTTAAACACCCTTCCTGCCCAGAGCAATTTTCAGCTTTCAGCACTCTCACACTTTGAATAATAATTACTCAGTCATGCAACACTGCACCTAAATGATTTTTTTGTCCTTTTCTTCCCACAAATAGAGCTTTCTTTTGGTGGTATTTGATCATCTCTGGGTTTTTTATTTTTTGCGCTATTAATAAAAAAAGACCGAAAATTTTGAAAAAAAATGATTTTTTCTTAGTTTCTGTGATAAAATTTTGATAATTATTAGTTTTTCTTCATAAATTTTGGCCACAATTTATACTGCTACATGTCTTTGATAAAAATAACCCAAAATTTTTCGAAATTATTTGGTATGTGTGAAAATTTTAGAGTCTACAAGCTATAGTGCAAATCATAAAAAATTATCACATCTGATTACACCCGATGTACTGAAGACCTATCTCATTTCTTGAGACCCCAACAAGCCAGGAAAGTACAAATTCCCCCCAAATAACCCCATTTTGGAAAGTAAACATTCCAAGGTATTTATTAGGAGGCATGGTGAGGTATTTGAAGTTGTAATTTTTTCCCACAATACTTTGCAAAATTAAGATTTTTATTTTTTATTTAAAAATGTTCTCAAAATTGTCATTGTAATAGCTTATTTCTCTCACATGGCATGTGCATACCACAAATGACACCCCAAAATACATTCTGCTACTCCTCCTGAGTAAAACGATACCCCATATGTGAGACTTTTTCACTGCCTGGCCACATACGGAGGCCCAACATGCAGGAAGCGCCATCTGGGGTTTTAGGAGCATAAATTGCACATCTAACTAGTTGACTACATATTACACTTTTGAAGGTCCTGGAACACCAGGACAATGGAATTACCCACAAAATGACCCCATTTTGGAAAGCTAACACCCCAACGTATAATCTATGAGGCATAATGAGTCTTTTGAACGGTTCATTGTTTTCCAGAAGTTTTTGGAACACGTGGAAAAAAAATGAAAACGCATTTTTTTTACACAAAGTTGTCGGTTTCTAAGATATTTCCAACACATAGCATTTAGATAGCAAAAATGACACCCCAAAATACATTCTGCTACTCCTCCTGAGTAAAACGATACCCCATGTGTCAGACTTTTTCACTGCCTGGCCACATACGGAGGCCCAACATGCAGGAAGCGCCATCCGGGGTTTTAGGAGCATAAATTGCACATCTAACTAGTTGACTACCTATTACACTTTTGAAGGCCCTGGAACACCAGGACAATGAAATTACCCACAAAATGACCCCATTTTGGAAAGCTAACACCCCAACGTATAATCTAGGAGGCATAATGAGTCTTTTGAACGGTTCATTGTTTTCCAGAAGTTTTTGGAACACGTGGAAAAAAAATGAAAACGCATTTTTTTTTACACAAAGTTGTGCGTTTCTAAGATATTTCCAACACATAGCATTTAGATAGCAAAAATTACACCCCAAAATACATTCTGCTACTCCTCCTGAGTAAAACGATACCCCATGTGTTAGACTTCTACACAGCCTGACCACATACAGAGATCAAACATGCAAGGAACACGGTCCGGTGTTCCAGAGACACATAGCATGCACATACCAAGAATTACACCCCAAAATACATTATGCTGAGCAAAGCGTAAACAAAAGATTACCTGTGGTAATAGTAGCGCAGTTCTACACAGCAGGATAGCACTGGTCCAGGCAGCAGGCAGGGACTTGGTCAGCAACGGCATACACAATTGTCCAGGCAGGGATACTGTCCCATGATGGCATAGGTCCTATAGGCAGAAGTAGGGCCTCGTTCAGGACAGAATGGGGACAGGGGTGGAGGCTTCTCCCACCCAAATCTCTTTGAAGCCTCCGGGCAACCAGACCCTAATCTAGAATGAGAAAACAAAAAATTGTTTTCTTCATCCAGAAAAACAAATTCTGGAGCCCCTCACATATGTGAGACCCCTGTGCTATGAACCCCACTAGACCACTGGCAGGGTAAAAGATCAGTCCAAGAGGCAGGCAAAAAGAATGGTCAAACAGTCCAGGGTCAGTTCCAGATCAGGCAGAGGTAATAAACAGAATCAGTAGGCATAAGCGTGGTCAAATAACAGTCCAGGGTCAGTTCCAGATCAGGCAGAGGTATAAACAGAATCGGTAGGCAGAATCGTGGTCAAATAACAAGCCGGGGTCATAAGCAGAGGTATAAGGGGTGTGAAGGTAAATGGCAGAAAGTGACTAATAATTTAGTGAGGTATGGTAACGGGCGAAACAACCAACTACGCAGAGGGCTGGTTGGGAAGGGCATTTAGGACAAAAATAAATGGTGTCGCTTCTCACTCCTGCTTTGGAGCACACCTTGCATCTTTTTTGGCATTTGTGGCCTGATGGTCTGGGAGGGAATTTATCTGGAAAGTGGCGCTCGTTGAGTCGGCTAACCACATCGGATCGAATGTATGCTGGTGGGTTGCTGGGGTATAAAAGGGCAGTGGTGATTTCCTCCAGGTAGAAAAGGTAGGGTTTGGGTCTTGGAGTGGATTTCCGATATATTACGTAGGTATTGTACGCGGCCAAATTAAACAAATAAATTGAAACTTTTTTATACCACTGGTATGATCTTCTTGTAGAAAGGTAGGGTTCCAGCATCTGGTCGTTCAAATCGACACCCCCCATGAACTTATTGTAGTCATAAATGCATTTCGGTTTCTGGATTAGCCCATTCCTTGTTCTGGTCTCAACGAATGTGTTGTTGTGGATGGTAGAAAGCACGTACACATCCCTTTTGTCCCTCCATTTCACAGCCAGAACTTCCTCTGTACGTAAACTCGCCGTCTCCCCTTTTTCTAATTTTTTGACGACAAGACTTTGAGGAAAGCCCTTCCGGTTCGATCGCACGGTGCCGCATGCTGGGTTTTTTTTGTGGAAAAGGTTTCGGAACAGGGGCAAACTTGTGTAGAAATTGTCCACATATAAGTGGTATCCTCTCTCCAGGAGTGGGTTCAGGAGTTGCCAAACAATTTTCCCGCTGGTTCCTATGTAGTCTGGACAATTAGGGGGGTGTAGCTGGCTGTCCTTTCCTTCGTATACGTTGAAGGCATACGTATAACCTGTGGCTCGGTCACATAACTTATAGAGCTTCACCCCATAGCGGGCCCTTTTACTGGGAATGAATTGTTTTATGCCCAGCCTGCCAGAAAATTTTACTAAGGATTCGTCTACACATATTTGTTGGTCCGGGGTAAACAACTGGGGGAAAATTTCGGAAAAATAATTTAGTAGTGGCCGTATTTTATAAAGTTTATCAAAACTTGGGTCATTTCGGGGAGGGCACTGGGTATTGTCGTTGTAGTGTAGGAATCTCATTATCAATTGATATCTGGTCCTGGGCATTTTTGAGGAAAAGATGGGCATGTGGTAGATGGGGCGGTTTGACCAATAGGCACGTAGCTGGTTTTTGTGGTTTAGTCCCATACAGAATATGAGGCCCAAAAATTTTTTAAACTCTTCCACTGTTAGGGCTCTCCACTCGAAGGGACGGGCATAATAGGATGTGGGTTTACTGGAAATAAATTGTTCTGCATAAAGATTGCACTGGGTAACAATTGAGGCAAGCATGTTGTCGGTGAAAATTAAATTAAAAAAATTAATCGGGGCAAAATTTTCTGTGTCCACCTGGACTCCTGGCTGGGCAGTGAAGGGGGGAATGTTGGCTTCTCCTGAATTAGAAGGAAGCCACAGGGGGTTCTGAAGGGAATAGGGAAGGCTGGCATGGGACCTAACCCTTTGGGACTGAGGTGACACCCCACTGGTACGTGACCTTGCTTGCTGAGGTCTTGCGGTACTGGTGGATGGCACAGCGGTGCTGGTGGATGGCACTGCCTCCTTAGCAATACGCCTTCTTCTGGCGGGTGGACCCTCCTCCTCCTCTTCTTCTTCTTCCTCGTCCTCCTCTTCTTCCTCCTCGTCCTCCTCCTCGGATGTCTCTTCTCCACTGCTGACTATCGGCTCATAGGTGATGTCAGATTCATTGTCGGAATTTTCAGTGGAATCTGAATCGCAGAGCTCCCCGTTGCTCTCGTCAGCCGCCATAATTTCATATGCCTCCTCAAGCGAAAAGGATCTTTTAGCCATTGTTGGCACTGATGACACTGACAGGTGGCACTGACGGCAAATGGCACGGACTGATGACAGATGGCACTGATGACAGATGGCAGATGGCACGGGCAGGTGGCACGGGCAGATAGCACTGATGGCTGGTGGCACAGGCAGATGGCACAGGCAGATGGCACTGATGGTAGATTGCACTGGCAGGTGGCACTGATGGGAGATTGCACTGGCAGGTGACACTGATGGCAAATTACACTAATTGCAGGTAGCACTAATGGCAGCTGGCACGGGCAGATGGCACGGATGGCAGATGGCACCGAAGACACTGGCAGATGGCACGGGCAGATGGCACGGGCAGATGGCACTGATGACAGATGGCACGGGCAGGTGGCACGGGCAAGGTGGCACTGGCAGATAGCACTGATGGCAGGTGGCACAGGCAGATGGCACAGGCAGGTGGCACTGATGGTAGATTGCACTGGCAGGTGACACTGATGGCAGATTGCACTGATGGCAGATGGCACTTACGGCAGATGGCAGGTGGCACTGATGGCAGGGGCAGATGGCACTGATGGCAGGGGCAGATGGCACTGATGGCAGGGGCAGATGGCACTGATGGCAGGGGCAGATGGCACTGATGGCAGGGGCAGATGGCACTGGGGGCAGGTGGCACTGATGGCAGGGACAGGTGGCACAGGCTGTTTGCACTGGCAGGTGGCACAGGCTGTTTGCACTGGCAGGTGGCACTGGCAGAGACACTGGCGCTGTTTTTAAACTTTAACTTTTTTTTTTTTTACTCACTGACTTTCACTCTCTCTCCTCACACGCTGTGTGTGAGGAGAGAAAGCCGGCGATGAGAGATGATCTCATTTGTTTACAATTGAGATCATCTCTCATTGGACATCAGGATCGAGTGCTGAATGGCCTCTGTGATTGGCCATTCAGCACGATCTGTGATTGGCTGTGTCCAAGGGACACGGCCAACACAGTTTTTTGCCGATGCGCGATCGCGGGGACGCGCAGGGAGCGGGGAAAGGCTGTCACGTCCAAAGACGTCAACCCGGCGCCTCAGGTTTGCGCGGTTCACGTCTTTGGACGTGACAGGGAAACCAAGTGGTTAAGTAGGTAACCAAATAAATATTGCACTGGAGATGAAATCGATGGAGCTACATAAAGTGTAAAAATGGTGCGAGTAATACCAAACGGTACCAAAAGCAGTCATAGAAACATGTAGCCAAGTATGATACTGGCTTAAAAACGTGTACAACGATGACACTGCTGAATCCAGATGAGGAGAGGTTAACATCAGTCCGTCGGCATGTAGATGTCCCATGAAGGAAACTATCACAACTCCCAGTGGATAGCTATAGAATCCCAGGTTGATAGAAGGAAGTGTAACAGCCCTTGTGTGTGGCAGATAGTAAGGTCCCGCCGGCATGCAGATATGAAGGCACAGCAAAGGAGCCCTTCGGATGGACACGGCAAGCCCGTCAAAACACAGTCTGTGACATCACTGGATCTCCGACGGAACTTCCTGGAGGCCCAGAAGCCGACGGAGAGGTGAGTACCAATCAAAATAATTTTGATCAGTCAAAAAAATTTTGATCGATCAAAATAATTAAAGATTAATCGATGAATTAATAGTTAATTTCCACAGCCCTACTTTAAACAGTAAGGGGTGATGCTGAAGTCTCATCATGCTGTGAGTGTTTGATGGGCACAGTGGCTGCATTTGATGGGCACAGTGGCTGTATTTAATGGCACAATGACTGCGTTTGATGGGCACAGTGGCTGTGTTTGATGGCACAATGGCTGCGTTTGATGGACACAGTGGCTGCATTTAATGGGCACAGTGGCTGCGTTTGATGCGCAAAGTGGCTGCATTTGATGGGCACAATGGATGTATTTAATGGGTGCATTTGATGGGCACAGTGTCTGTATTTGATGGGCACAGTGGCTGAATTTGATGGGCACAGTGGCTGCTTTGATGGGGACAGTGGCTGCGTTTGATGGCACAGTGGCTGCGTTTGATGGGCACAATGGCTGCGTTTGATGGCACAGTGGCTGCGTTTGATGGCACAGTGGCTGCGTTTGATGGCACAGTGGCTGCGTTTGATGGCACAGTGGCTGCGTTTGATGGCACAGTGGCTGCGTTTGATGGCACAGTGGCTGCGTTTGATGGCACAGTGGCTGCGTTTGATGGGCACAATGGCTGCGTTTGATTGGCACAGTGGCTGCGTTTGATGGGTTACAGTGAGACTGCAATTGATGTTTTTTTTTATAGGGCTTTTTTTGTATGGGTTTTATATAGAGCCATGACAGGTCCTCTTTATACTCCTATATACATGTATAGAGCCGTGATGGATCCCCTTTAGTTATCATGACATAAAATAATGAATGTGGGGGCCTTTTGGTTGGCGTGATTTTTTTTGTTTTTGGTGGGGGGCAGTATTTCATTCTTGGTCCCAGGCAGCACAATGTCTTGGGCCGGCACTGCTCCCTACCTGGAAGATCTGGATCACGTACATATACAAAATCCAGCACAGCAGGGGGGGGGGGTGCTCCACCATGGTAGATAGTCCACAAGTGGTTAACCAATTCAGCCCCAGACCATTTGGCTGCCCAATGACCGGGCCACTTTTTGCGATTCTTCACTACATCGTCTTAACTGACAATTGCGCGGTCGTGCGACGTGGCTCCCAAACAAAATTGGTGTCCTTTTTTTCCCCACAAATAGAGCTTTCTTTTGGTGGTATTTGATCACCTCTGCGATTTTTATTGTTTGCGCTATAAACAAAAATATAGCGACAATTTTGAAAAAAAAAAACAATATTTTGTACTTTTTGCTATAATAAATATCTCCAATTTTAAATTAATTTTTTTTAAATAATTTTTCCTCAGTTTAGGCCGATACGTATTCTTCTACATATTTTTGGTAAAAAAAAAAATTGCAATACGCGTTTATTGATTAGTTTGCGCAAAAGTTATAGCGTCTACAAAAATAGGGGGTAGTTTTTGCCATTTTTATTACTATTTTTTTTTTACTTGTTATGGCGGCGATCAACGATTTTTATCGTGACTGCGACATTATGTCGGACACATCGGACACTTTTGATGCTATTTTGGGACCATTGTCATTTATACAGCGATCAGTGCTATAAAAATGCACTGATTACTGTATAAATGTGACTGCCAGTGAAGCGGTTAAATGAACACTAAAGGTTCGTTTTTTATTAGATCAATGGATTGCTGTAAGCTAGAGCATTTAAATATCACTTACCTCGTTTTTCCTTTTGACCTCCAAAATACAGTAATCCAGGTTTGAAAATGCCATTTCCTGTCTCTCCTCTTCTTGCTTTCCACCAGCATCTGAGCCGTTTTGCATGGTGGAAAGCAGAATGTGCTCACCCCCTCCCTATGACTACAGCCCTGCATGAAGATGCTCTCGTATCCCTCAGGCCCCGTACATACGGCAGACAACCTCGACGGGCGGAACACATCGTTCCGCCCGTCGAGGTTCTCTGTCGGCCGTCAGAATCGGCGACCCGCCCGTCGGGAAAGGCAACCAGCCATTCATCCCGACGGGCCGTCGAGCAAATAGAGAACCTGTTCTCTATTTCCTTGACGGGTTTCCAGACGGGCGGGGCTCGCCGAGAGCGTACACATGGCTGAGGTTCTCGGCAGAATGCGGCTCCCAGCGAGGTTCTCGCTGGTTTCTGCCGAGAACCTCGGCCGTGTGTACGGGGCTTCACAGGCATGGAGGCTAAGCCTAATGGGAACTGTAGCTCCCATTAGGCCGTGATGTAGCAAGAATGAATGCGCACCGCAAACCAGGAAGTCAGTGAGAATAACGATTCAGGAGTGACGGAGGTGAATAAAACGGCTTGATTTTAACAGGTATCAAACTAGTTATAGAGCAAAACATTACTTTTTACTTTATCAGCTACTGTCAGACTTTATTTTATTTATTTTATTATTATTTTTTTACACATTTTTTTCTTTTAATTTTTTTTTTCCGTTTAATTCGTTAAAAAACAAAAAAAAAACTTTAATTTAAGAGGAAAATATTTTTGTCTTTACAACCCCTTTAACCAGTAGGGGGCGGGGAAGGGGTTAAGTGTGACCTTGGGCGTGCTTCTTACTGTTAGGGGGCGTGGCTTACTGTGACACGACACTGATCCCTGCTCCCGATAAGAGGGAGCAGAACATTTAGTGCTGTGTCACTAGGCAGAACAGGGACATGCCTTGTTTACAAAGGATTCCCCTCCGTTCTGCCGTTTCCCGTGACCCGATCACGGGACACCGGCGGTCATCGAGTCCGTGGGTCACGCAGGCACCGTCACCGAGACCGGGTGAGTGTGGCCTCTAGGGGGCAGGTTCAAAGCAACATATACAGTTGTGTTGAAAATTATTCAACCCCCCAATGCTGTAAAGGGTTTGAGTGAATTTAGTGTACATTTGTAATTGTATCCAGAATGAAATCCTACAAGGAGTTCTTAAAGAACCACATGCAACTAAAATTACATCAATTGGTTTTGTAATACAGTAGTAAATGTTTATTTTGTGAATTCTTCATTTACACAATTATTCAACCCCTTAAAGATTACTTCTCTGAAGAAAAGAGGTTCATTGAAGTGTTTTCAATTAGGGAGCAGCAATAAAGCCTAATAAGCACCAATCAGACAGCTTTCAAATTACTTTGATACTCGGCTCCTTATAGACATTTACTAGTGTGGTTACAAACATGGTGAAGTCAAGGGAATGGTCCGGGAAGACAAGAGAAGAGGTGATTACTCTTCACAGGAAGGGCAATGGCTATAAGAAGATTGCAAAGATGTTAAACATACCAAGAGACACCATAGGAAGCATCATTCGCAAATTAAAGGCAAAGGGCACTGTTGAAACGCTACCTGCTCGTGGCAGAAAGAAGATGCTGACTTGGACTGCTGTGCGCTACCTGAAGCGTAGAGTGGAGAAAAGTCCCTGTGTGACTGCTGAGGAACTGAGAAAAGATTTGTCAGATGTGGGTACTGAAGTTTCTGCTCAGACAATACGGCGCACACTGCATAATGAAGGCCTCCATGCCAGAACCCCCCCCACGATAACCGACTGGCTCTATAGGGTGAGGAATATTTGTGCAATAGAGGACGTGGTTTTATCAGCCCAAGATAGAAAGGAACAATATAACTTGACCTGGGGAGCATGGAACGTATTCATGTACTCAGAAGAAGGGAGGAGGTGGATGGGGAGGGGGGTGACGGAACGGGAGTGAGAGAAGCTCTAAGGAATTGGATGGAGAGCGCTGACATGTGAGAGGGGAGAGGAGGGAGAGAATCGGGGGGGGGGGGTTTCTTCTTTTTTTTTTTTTTTTTTTTGAGGGGGGGTGGGAGAGGTTGGGATGGGAAGAGGGGAATAAAAGATAAAAGGAGATATGGCAACACAAGAGAACATGGAAAATAAAAATGGAATTAAAGACAGGGAGGAGGCGAGGATAAAAGAGACAATTAAAAATGGATAATAGGGGGAGGCTGGAGAAAACAGGAGGATTATAATACCCCATCAAATAGATGGGAAACCCAAGCCTGGAGCAGGAATTACAGGAGACAATACAGGGCACTGTCATTAGGCTAACCCTGGACGTAAATAACCAACTTACACCCACTCCTACCCTGTCACCTCCAAATATACCCCTGAGTCTTAAACGAGTATAAAGGACTACGAGATAATAAGTTAATGTTTTGTTTTATTTGGTCGATTTCAATGCAATGGTTAAGTAACTTATGCTGTAAAACTAATATTTCCTAAATAAAGAAGGATTAAATGTAAAAAAAAAAATAACTCCCAGGCGCACCCCCGTGCTGTCTTCAAAGAATAAGAAGATTCAACTGCAGTATGCAAAAATCATGTGGACAAACCACAGAAGTTTTGGGATTGTGTTCTCTGGACTGATGAAACAAAATTATAAGTGTTTGGGCCCATGGATCAACGCTATGTTTGGAGGAGGAAGAACAAGGAAAAGAACACCTTGCCTACTGTGAAGCATGGCGGGGGGTCAATCATGCTTTGGGGATGTTTTGCTTCTGCAGGTACAGGGAAGCTTCAGCGTCTGCAAGGTACCATGAATTCTCTTCAATTAACAGGAGATATTGGATGACAATGTGATGCAGTCCGTCACAAACCTGAGGCTTGGGAGACGTTGGACCTTTCAACGGGACAATGATCCCAAGCATACCTCCAAGTCCACTAGAGCATGGTTGCAGATTAAAGGCTGGAACATTTTGGAGTGGCCATCGCAGTAACCAGACTTAAATCCGATTGAGAAACTCTGGTGGGACTTACAGAAAGCAGTTGCAGTGCGCAAGCCTAAGAATGTGACTGAGCTGGAGGCTTTTGCCCATGACGAATGGGCGGAGATACCCGTAGATCGCTGCAAGACACCTGTGTCAAGCTATGCTTCAAGTTTAAAAGCTGTTCTAACTGTAAAAGGATGTTGTACTAAGTACTAAGATTGAATGTCAATTGGGGGTTGAATAAAACTGATAATGATGTGAGCACAGAAAAGACATTTCTGGTTATTTCATTATAAATGTTATATTATATTTGTCTGACCTACACGTGCCTCTTTCATTTAATTGTAAGCAGGATGACTGGATGATCAAAATCAATGTCAAACTGGGCAAAACAATCAATTTCAGTGGGGGTGAATAATTTTGAATACAACTGTATATATATGTTGCTTTGCCTGCCGGTACCATTCTGCCAACATAAATGTGCAGGAGGCATTTGGCAAGTGGTAAACTAGACTTGTCCCTGTTGTTGATGAGCCAAAGACATCTGGGTTCTGGTTCTGTCAGGGTCCAGCAAACACAAGTTATGTTTGGGTTCCAAAGTATGGGAGGTGTGTTAGGTTGCAGAACCATCCTGTTCTCGTGGCATAATCCCATCCTCTGTGTCAGGAAAAGTTATGATCCAAACATATCTGGATTTTGTTTGAGGTGGGTTTGGTTACCATTGCTGATGTTTAAGTACCAAATTGGAACACCACTGAGGTCAAAATTTTATCAGAAAAATCAAAGCTTCTGGACCCTTCATTCTGTTTTTGCAAAAAAGGTTGGGGATTCCCTTCATCTATACCAGCCCTTATCCTAGACACGGGTCTGATTTAGATAATAATGTGGGGACGCCATCAGAGTCTCCCTTTACATTGGAGACCACCCTTATATCACACGCTAACTAAATGTCTGGAAGCAAAGAGAGCCCCGAAATGTGGCTGTAGCAGCAGTGGAAGAAGGTCTGAATTGAGGAAGTGCAGCCCTTCTGTGAATAATAACATTTGGTTGTTAGGACGCCAGCAGCCCTAGCAACTGAAGAAGATACAATGACAGCGCAGCCGGGGGGAAGCTGTGTTGGGAACCAGAATGGGTGGATGTTGGGGTAGAAATGAAGACTGTAGGCGTGTGAGGGACCGCTAACCCTAGCTGCGGGTCAGATAAAATGTTGTAGCGGGACGTAGTTTGGAGACCACTGGTATAAAGGAAGTCACCTCTTACCTCTTCCTCTTCTGTGTATTTTAGCTTATTTTTCCAGCAACATTCAGCGGATTCTGGGATTTCTGGGGAAAGTGGCAGAAGAGCTCCAGAAATTGAAAAGTAAGTTTATCCTGAATTATTTCCTCCAAAAAAATCTTCAATTGTCCACAATACACAGAAACAAACTCTCTGATAGTTCTTAAATCTCCTATTGAGTTCTCCACCAGCTGTGCCCATTATGTGGAGTTCCCACAAAAACATACGTTAAGTTCCCAGCTCTAAACACCAGTTGTGCCCATTATGAGGGGCCTACAGCCATCCCTCTGCTGAGTTCCTGGGTTTGTACACTTAATGCTCCCATTATATGAAGTTCACTCCAAACTTATGCTGAGTTCCCAACTCTAAACATCAGCTGTGCCCATTATGAGGGGCTACAGCCATCCCTCTGCTAAGTTCCTGGGTTTGTACACTTGATGCTCCCATTATATGAAGTTCACTCCAAACTTACGCTGAGTTCTCAGCTCTAAATACCAGCTGTGCCCATTATGAGGGGCTATAGCCATCCCTCTGCTAAGTTCCTGGGTCTGTCCACTTGATTCTCGCATTATGTGGAGTTCCCACAAAACTTACGTTGAGTTCCAAGCTCTAAACACCAGCTGTGCCCATTATGAGGGGGCCACAGCCATCCCTGTGCTAAGTTCCTGGGTCTGTACACTTGATGGCCCCATTATATGGAGTTCCCAAAAAACTTGCGTTGAGTTCCAAGCTCTAAACACCAGCTGTGCCCATTATGAGGGGGCCAGAGCCATCCCTGTGCTAAGTTCCTGGGCCTGTCCACTTGATTCTCCCATTATGTGGAGTTCCCAAAAAACTTACGTTGAGTTCCAAGCTCTAAACACCAGATGTGCCCATTGTGAGTCCACAGGTCTGTACATCAGCTGTTCTCATTATGATGCCTCCTATATCCCTGTACTCAGTCCCTGGATCTGCACACCTGTTGTGCCCAAAAAGAGGAGTTTTCTGCCAAGTCTGCCAAGATTGTCAGGTCTGTACACCAGGTCTGTCTTAATAAGAGGGCACACCTGGGCACTGCCCAGGGGCCCCAGCTGCACGGGGCCCCCTGCACTTTCTCCAAAGCAGCTTGTCCTTGAGCCCACGCTGCCCCGCAATTTGGGGAACCATGATTGGCCTGAGAAAGATAGATGCACAGGAGAGGCAGTCTGCCTCCTACCTACCTGATGTCTGTTTACCTGCACTGTCATCATTGTAGGGGCCCCAGAGCATTACTTTGCCCAGGGGCCCATAATGATATTAAGACTGCCCTGCTGTACACCACCTCTCCCTATTATAGGGTTTTCTACCATCCCATTTCTGAGTTCCTGGGTCTGGGTAACTGCTTGGCCCATTATGAAGCGTTCCCACCAAAACTGCATTTAATTGCCAAATTCCAGATCTATATACCTGCTGCATCCATTATGAGAAATTTCCATCATCACTGCGTCTCGGTTTGTAGACCTGCAATGCCTATTATAGAGGGGTCCCAATATTCCTGCTCTACACGTGATCGGATATTCTGACAAGAAAAGTCCGATGTGAGCTTTTGGTCAGAAATTTCCGACAGTGTGTAGGCCCCCTTCGGACATTTGCTGTCAGAATTTCCGCCAACAAAAGATTGAGAGCTGGTTCCCTATTTTTCTGACGAAAAAAAAATGCCTACCTATCGGAATTACCGTCAAAATGTGTGTGACCGTGTGTATGCAACACAAGTTTGAGGCAACATTCCGTCTGAAAAAATCCACGGTTTTCTTGTCGGAATTTCCAATCGTGTGTACGCGGCATTAGTTTCCAGGTCTGTCTGCTGTGCCTTATTTGATGGTCTCCCAGCATTTGGATTTTGTATGTATTTCGTATTATGTAGAATGTAAGAGAAGTTGTGACACACAAAGTTCATTGGAGACACAAAACTTCCGGGTGTGCGGTAACAGAGCCAAGAATTATGGCAGGGAGATCTCATTATAAAGACAAAATTTGTGCAACGCAAAAGTGACATAATCAATTAATAATCAATTCATGAAGATATCCTCAGGTACTGTATATTAAATTACAAAGTCCATATAACATACATATTTACATGAGTCCATGCATTAAATGACCACTGTAGGGAAGTGCTTCCAAATCAGGCATGCAAGTGTCAACGTGAATACGATGCATTAAGGTGAAAAAACGTAAAGCTTTACAACCCATTAACAGCCACTCACCTCCTTAATGTGACCAATATGGTATCAATGTGTCTTCCCCAATATTGGGACACGATTCCACCACTAATCACCCCCAAAAAGGATGGCGCAAATAACCTAAGATATTTAAGAGGTATTCATAACTTTACTAAATGTGGTGATGTTTAAGTGGCCATCCAACCTCCTCAATGAACTTTATTCATAATAAAGGGTCACACCAATGCAATCCCTTTACACTAAGAGACGGTTCACACAGGGGCAACATTACTTCTAGCACGACTTTGGGAGGCAACTTGGACACGGCTTGAGTATGAATCATCAGGCAACTTACAAGGCAACTTCAAGTCGCCTGCAGGACAGGAGGCTTTCCAGTGGCCAATCAAACAACACTTAGCTCTGTGGGAGGGAGGGATTTGCCTGAGAAATGTATGTTCTCTTCCTATAAAGTTGCTTCAGTTAAGACAGTGATCCGATTTCTGTGGCGACCTCCATTGAAATCAATGGGTACAAGTTGCCTACAAGTTGCCTAGAAGCAGGGCCGTTTGAAAGAATTTGGGGGCCCCAAGCAAAATGGAGGCCCCCAAGCACCCCCCCCCCCCCCGCACGCAAAACAAATTTTTTACACCCCCCCAGTCCCTATTTTTCATTTCTTACCTCCCCTTCTTCCCTGTAGGCTGCCACTGTAGCGTGGCCAAGCTCCTCTTCCATAACCATGACAATCCAGCACGACCCTCATAATCTTCTTTCTTGCTCCCTCAGACTCCTCCAATCCATTATGCAGTGAGGGATGGATACATTATGGACTCAGCTGTTACTACTTGTCTTCAGACTCACAACCATGGAACGTCTCCAAGAAAGACTGTGAGGAGAGGAAGGCCCACCTGATAGTCATTAATAGCAAGGGAGAGATGGTATGTATGGTAAACAGAGAGACTTCAAAACAGTAATAATATTCTGTGCTTGGGTGTTTAGTCTAAAAAAGGGGGGGGGTGGTGGTGCAACCAACTCTATAGTCTATAGTCTTGCAGCCCTCCTAAGAACAATGGGTATTCTTGAAACTGGGGAAAAAAAAGAAGAAAGAAGGAGGGTGCACCAACCTTGTGCATTACCAATGTTTATACTCAAACAAGCATGTAAAAGAGGCTTGTCAATTGGTCAGACTGTGTCTCTGGACACCTGCAAACCGGACCTGATGTTGAGGGGATCAGACAATTGTCAGGTCACCTGTGGCCAGATGACAGATGCACTCCGTTGGAGTCAGGAGAGCACCACAAGGTAGTGAACCCTATGGCAGACTGCAGAGTGGATATGGAAGGCAGGTCCACTGGAGCTCAAACAGGGATCCCACAGGAAGCTTGAGCCCAAGTTTTCCCAGGGAGCGGAGTCTAAGACCCAGCTGGTATTTACCAGAGCCTTTAGTGGTGAGCATGGCCTTAGCTGCAACTTTATCCAGGTCATGGCCCCCAGAGTCCCCTAGGTCACGCTCCGTAGGGAGAGAGGGGAAGCAGCCACTCAGGACACAAGAGATAGTGAAGGGTTAAGCCAAGGTCGGGGCGACAAGCAGACAAGGATAAACAAGGGACAGACCAAGGGTCAGGGTCACAGGCAAAGAGTAGTCAGGGACGAGCCAAGATCGGTGCACAGAGATAAACATAGCACACGGCAAGCAGGAACCCAAACACACAATGCTTAACAAACAATGTTGATCAGCAAGGCAGACCTGCAGAGCGTTGGTTAACATAGAGTTCCTGACATGGCCTGGGGTGGAGCCATATAGGAAGGAGAGATGATAAAGGTAGCCTTTTATAGAATCTGCTGGTGAAGTTCTTACATTTTAAAAAAATGTGTGTATCACTTGCTGCCTCATCCAGACAGGAATGTAACAGAGCTTACACTGCTGTAGCTTTTTCACAGAGTCTTTCATTTCTAATTAGAGCAGTCAACGGTTCAGCTTCATGATTTCTAAAGATTGTTTTTAATGAAAAGAAAAATGCCGAAATTATTTGTAGAAAATATATTGCAAAAACAGACATAAGCAACATTAAAAGGCTTAAGTCCAATCCAAAATATCAGCGTCACGGACCATCACAAATGACTCTTCATGCTTCTTCTAAGTTTCTATGATAAGATGGGAGCCCAGAGCTGTGGGGAAAGATGTATTTTCTTGTCACCTCTATGGGTGTGGCAGAAATTTCCCACTTAATCAAAACGTCCCTAGTTGTACAACAACAACTACAACACCATTTAGACACCCACAAACTTCTGGATCCACTACAATTGGGACTCTGTCAAGGACATGGGACGGAAACAGCACTTCTCAAAATATGGGATGATGCTCTCGAAGCAGCAGACGACATAGAATCTTGTCTCCTGATACTGCTGGACCTTAGTGTTGCCTTTAACACAGTAGACCACAACTTGTTGCTAACTCGCCTCACAGAGGTAGCTGAAGTGGCAGACTTGGATCTACCCTGGTTTTCCTCATTCCTGGAAAAACGATCACAGACAGTGAAACTAGGACCTTTCATGTCCGAATCGCGTAGCGTGTCTTGCGGTGTTCCCCAGGGATCGCCCGTACTTTTCAACATTTACCTCCGCCCACTTTTAAAAATTATTAGTAACCAAGACCTTCTCTATCACTCCTACGTGGACGACATGCAACTCTATTTTCGTATCAGCGACAAAAAGAACCAATACCCCGTATTAGAACAATGCCTCACTCGGATAGACAACTGGACGATGGGAGAGTCACCTCAAACTCAATGGAGCAAAAACAGAACTCCTTCAACTCAATGCAAATCGAAAGAGACTGGCCAGGACTACTTGGTCACCACCACCCATTCTGGGACAAACCATCACCCCAAGCACCAAAGTCAAAAGCCTTGGAGTCATTTTTGACTCTGACATGACAATGGATGCACAAATAGGATCAGTAGTTAGTAGTTGGTAGTTAGCGGATCTCACCCTCTTCTACGTCTCCTACGAAGAGTTGTTCCCTTGATCCCGATAGAAGACATAGCAGTAGTGGTAGGAACAATTATTAACTCCAGGTTAGATTATGCAAATTCCCTCTACCTCGGACTCCCAAAATACCAGATTGCCCATCTCCAAGTCATCCAAAACACGGCGGCTCGACTGGTAACAGGGAAAAAACCCTGGGATCCAATCACTCCGTCCCTGAGATCCCTCCATTGGCTGGCTGTAAAGGACCGAGTCACATTCAAGGCAATATGCCTGATGCACAAATGTGTACATGAAACCGCCCCCAATATTTAAGTGTGAAAATAAAACACCAAAACCCCAATCGCGTTCTTCGATCAACTAATCTAAAACTACTACAAATCCCAAAAGCCCGCTACAAGACCAAAAGGAGAATGAGGATCTGCAGTCCAAGGACCTCGATTGTGGATCACATTACCGACTAACATCCGAATGGAAATTGATCACCTGGCCTTCAGAAAAAAACTCAAGACCCACCTATTCTGAAGAATAAACAGAACGAAAATGGATGCCTAGTGCCTTGAGGCGATTCAGTTCGCAATTGTAGCGCTATGTAAGTTATTCACTCACTCACACTCACTCAACTATCATAAATACATCTATATTGCCATCTGGCAAGGTTTTATATGAGCACTTTACCGGAACGTCCCACACTCCGCTTGAGTGCTTTCGTCATGTACCGCTTCCTCCAGTCTGAATATAGAAATCAGATATTATAACCGCATATTACAACCAAGAACTAGGCAGGACTCGTTTGGCTGCAAAGCTGGAACTGTTTATTTTAACAAGAATACAGGCTTTTATACACTTCAGAAGGAGGTTCCCCCTCCCGATCATATTACCCTAACAATACAAACTATAACCAGAAACATAAATTAACATGAGCTAATTAACGATTCATTTTACCAGCCTAGGTGACTCAGAGGTCTAACCTTTCAGGTCAGACTTGTCGTCTTCTAGTTAAGAAGACACATTACACATTATTATATTTATAAACACAGAACACCTTCACACAATCCCCAGTAGCAGATGGAGCAGTTCCTTCATTGAAGATCATTAAATCCATATCTAAGCAATGCTTTGATTAATCAGGGATTGCAGATGGCATAGCAACTGTCTACAAAACTATTACAATGTCCCTTCATTTTCTCAGTCACCCTGTGTCCCTAATAGAAACAGGGTCACTTAGACATAGGAGGTGCATGGGGAGCTGAAACAAGGGTTTCCCAACCTCTCCAAGGGATTCTTGGTTCCATGGGCTATCGCTCAAAGTTTTCCAGGGTGGTTAACTGGCTTACTAAACCATCCTCAATCTCCTCATCCTCTGTCACCCAAGCAAAGACTAGTACATAGTCCACTGCAGCAGTCAGAGTGGCTTATTCTGCCTCCTTGTCCACAGCTACTACTGCTATAGCCCCAGCATCAAGCATGGAGGAATCAGCTGAGTTATTTGAACACAGTGTCAGCCACTTGCTTGCTCCTTGATGATGCACAGCCATTACATGATTCTGATGTTGGTTCTGAGGTTAAGGAAGATAGGAACATGAGCCTACAGAGAGGGGAGAACACTGGTAAACAACAAATTGTTAATCATGTTTCCCAAGCCGCAACGAAAGTAAGGGTAGGGCACAACCCCAACGAGGCAGCCATCATAAAAAAAATAGAGCAGCCACCTTATACCCCCAGATTGAGGGGCTAGTATCTCCCGGTCCACTTCCTAAAGCTCAGAAATTTTCTAACTTTGCCTCAAGCACATCAAGCGTGGCAAAAACTCCAGCCATTTGGGTGCCACATGTTTGACAAGGCATTTAACCTTCCACCACTCAGGCCATTGGCAAGAGCACCTAAAAGCCACACAAACGGGGGTCCCAGGTCCTTGCAGCACATCTGCCAGCAGCACACCACCAGCTGTAGACAATAATAGGCAAATTTCTCTGCCCCATCTGCTGCAGCAAAAAAAAATCTATTATAGTCACTAATACCCACATGCCCAGCATCTAAATTCAAGCTTGTCAAAGCCGATGACTTTACAATTCCTGCCTCTCTGTCTGGTGGATTCTGCCCCCTTATGTGAATTTGCAAAATGCGCTGTACCACAATGGCAAGTTCCCAGTCGCTATTTCTTTTCACGCAAGCCCATTCCAGCTCTCTACCATCATGTGGAAGGCAATGTTTTGCCATTGTTGGGCACGGCAGCAGCAAGGTCCACATTAATGCTGGCACGTGGTCCAGCAAGCATGGTCAGGGACGATATATTTTGTTCACAGCACACTGGGTTACTCTGCTTGCAACTCTGAAGAATGCAGGACAGGTCTCAGTGCTTCAGCTTGTTGTGCTGCCACATCTCTATACAGCTAGTGGTGATGATGCAAGATTTGTTAGCTCCACCCCCTCCATGCCCTCCTCTGCTGAAATGTCCTATGCGCCCCCTACCCCCTACGCATTTAAGGGGCTATTCAATGAGTCAGGCTAAAAGGTTCCATGCAGAGATCCTTGCAGTTCTGCAGGGGCAAGCCCAGAGGTGGTTCATGCCATGCCAGCTGGAGCCAGCAATGGTGGTGTGTGATAATGACACAAACCTCTTGTCTGCCTTTAGACAGGGCAAGTTGACACATGTGCCATGCCTGGCACATATCCTCAATTAGGTGGTGCTGCATTTCTTAAATAGGTACTCAGGGTTGGAAGATCTGCTAAAGAAGTCCAGAAGAGTCTGTAGCCATTTCAGGCGGTCATACACGGCTAGTGCTAGGTTGTCTGAAATTCAACGGGAATTCCACCTTCCCATAAACTGTCTTATTTATGACATGCCCACCTGTTGGAACTCAACTTTGGCAATGCTGCAACGGCTGCACATGCAGCAGAGGGTCGTCAACGAGTACCTGTGTGAGTATGGCATAATGACAGGCTCAGGCCCGCTCTGCTTTTTTTCCTCATGCCAATGGCTGCTGATAAAGGATGCATGCACTGTATTTTCACCATTTAAGGAGGCCACAAAGACAATGAGCAGTGACAATGCATGAATTAGTGACACAATCCCTGTTGTTTTCCTGCTGGAGCAGACTCTGTGTGGCAAACAAGGAAGAGGAGGACTTCCTTTCCTCTCAAGGCCCACTTTATGCAGACACCACTCTTGAAACACTACAGAACACACAAAAGGAGAGGGAGGAGGAGGATTCTGGTAGTTTTGGAGGCATTTAAGTAGAGAAAGATATACGACAACCCTTAACTGATGACCGATGTTAGTGGTTGGGTGGACAAATCTACCAGCCGGTACTTTTCTTTTTTACCTGCACTGCACTCTTAAACACCAGAGGGGTTGGCAGAAGCAGCCCACAGAGTCAGTCTCTAGGGTTTCTCACACATTCTGTACCCAGTAGCACTCAGTAGAATGGATGCCTCCCTTCCGGTGTCTGCAAGTAGTCCCAGACCAGATCCAACCAGAGATAGTCCCTCAGTCAGCTTCCAGTAAGGTGACAAGATTTTTAGTAATGGCAGCAATCGGCGAGTCTCTGCCCTGTCGCCGCTGACCGCCTCACAGCCTGTCAAGTCTTACTCTCCGGACCCTGGCTACTACTGGGTGGAGAGCGGAGGAAGATCACTCAGCCAGGGAAGTTAAGGAGATAGGCAGGCGGCTAGCCGGGACTTGAGCCAAGGCAGAAGAACATGTGAACGTAGCTGAATGGACATGCACCCGAAAAAACGACACCCCCCTAAGCTAGTAGGTGCGGCAGAGTGGGGGTGTCTAAGTCAGATTTTTTTTATTCTGCACTTACTGTCTTTAAAAGTACCCCAGCCCCTGTTTAAATCCAATTTATACATACAATGCGGGACAGACTTGGTCAGGGGACAGTGTCTTGAATCTGGGGACTGTCCACAGAAATCTGGGATGTCAAAAAGCTCACATCGCACTCTTCTCTTCGGGAATCATGATTGTGTGTACGAGGCATTAGAGCTAAATTTGCCTGATCCAGAATTGCAGCCTCGCTGATTACAGTGAGACAAAACTAAATGTATCTAGAGCACAAATGCACCCTAATTGGCTACAGGAAACAAACGAAATATAGCTACTTCTAGCACCTATCTAGGATAGTATTACAGTTGGATGACCACACACTGCTAAAAGATTGTTTTTCAAGTAAAACACATTTCTCTCCTTTTTTTAACCTTGACCTTGTCCATTTTCTAAGGCTGACCTCAGGGGTGTCATGAGCTGAGAGGTGGGTCATACCATGTCTGTGTCTTAGAGGGAGGATTATATTTGTGTTGGGGTGTGAAGTGTTCTCGTCATTTTAGTAGATTTCCTCCCGGTTCCCCAGTTTCCTATTTAATCCAAAAATGTACTGATAGCCCAACTGTCATGTGACCTAATCAGCCATTGTGTGTATAATACTATATCTTCTTATAACTTCTATATTTTGGCTTTTTCTAAGAATTTTCTGCGTAAGATTGCAAAAGGCAGAGGCTTGTGGATCGGTCTAACGGAGGAGGATGGAACCTGGAGATGGGTGGATGCAACGCCTTATGACATCACTCCAAAGTAAGACATTGAAACCTAAAATATCAAAACCCTTCTTTTCACATATCCTTAACACTAAGATCTGGCCAAAGGATGTGAAAAGGTGTAACGCCAATGGTTGCTTGTGCTGAAGTACATTGTTGTGACTTTAACTTACACTGTCCAGTGCTTTACAATACTTTTTCACCCAGAAAACCATAATGTACATATCAATATTGATCTATGAGTCTACTCTATCCTTATGAGCTATCCCCTCTGAGCAGGGTGTACCAGTGGGGGGCTGGGTAGAGGGGCTGACCCTGTAATAAAAGGTTCCAGTGGGGCGCAGACTCTTTACTGAATCCAGGTACTTGATGTGCTTTCTCTTGCTTGCCTCTTGGTGTGAGTGAAAGGCGAGTATCCTAAAGCCTAATGGTACATCAAAGTCGAATATCTCAATTTCTAAATGGATATAGAACATTTTACTTTAGGCTCTGTGGATCATATTGTCAATGCTTTCTTATTTTTCTTACTTTCCATTTCATGATCTTACTGACTTCCTGACATACAAAGACAGACACTGAGAAAGGAAGTGGGGGCCAAGTTAGGGCTTACTACCTGTAGCATTTCAGTATGTCTATTTTCTCCACTGCAGGTGGAGCTAGTCCACATCGGCAATGCAGATAGGAGAGGAAGTCAAGGGAAAGCTGTGCTTCTATATCAGGGGTGTCAAACTCAATTTCATTGTGGGCCACATCAGCATTATGATTGTCCTCAAAGGGGCCAGTTGTATCTGTAAGATTAGATGTCCAGCTCACCCCCTCCCCTTACATTAGATATCAAGAGCCACCCCACCATCAGAAGTTGAGTCCCCCACTCTCCCTTACATCACAGTGCACCCCCTTTCCTTATGCTGCTGCTAGGAAGAAGCTGGATGCATTGCTTGAAAGCATAAAGTAAGGGTCTGGAGGAGGACAAGAGGAGGGCTGGAGCTGCAGGAGAGGTGCGAAAGCCACATGAAATGGCCTGGAGGGCCGGACTTGGCCCGCGGGCCTTGTGTTTGCCAAATATGTTCTATATGATTTTCTCAGTCACTTTGGTAGGGATCCGGTTGAATGCACATGCCCCACATGATGCTGTGGCTATCTTAGGTCAGGTAGAGTAAAAAAAAAAATTTAACTGACGTTTTTATTGGATTTCAATATTTTCCCACAGAAACAAACTGAAAAAAAAAAAAAAACACCACACATTATTATAGAAAGCATATATCTGGCAAACTGTCTACATTCATTGTTGCCGGATGAAAAACTTGGTGGAGGCATGTGAATGATAGACAAAGAGGGAGGTTCCCTCCTTTTACATTTCAGGTCTATCCAACATCTCACAGCTGATAGCATCTGGGCCAAGAGTTTTTTTAGAGGACGAGCCCTCTAAACAGCTTTTCTAAAACTCGATTAAGGGGGATAATCGAAGTTTCAGAACCAGAGACGGTGCAAAGTGACAAATTGTTAGGTAACTAAAAAAGGGCTGTCTTTGTAAGTTGCTTGAGCAACACTTGTTTCTGAGCACCCTTCCTGTAACCTACTTACCTGACCTCTCGTGAACTGATCTCTTGTGTACCAAATCGGCTAGTTCTCCTGAGTACGTTGTCAGCTGCCTGCCCCGACCTTGGCTCTCTATCCGGCTCTCCTTTTGCTTCTTCCATCCGTGTCTGACTGTGTCTTCTGGTACTCTCCTCGCGAGCAGGGGGAACCTGGGGTCGTGACCTGGGGTCAGCATGCAGCTAAGCCCAAACCCTGGCCAGGGGGTCCCTGGCAGAATACCGGCTGGCCCTTAGATTCCACGCCCTGGGGAATCCCATGTCACCTGCTCACCTGTGAGTACCATTGTGACAAGTGGCTATGTATGTATGTGTGTATGGGGTTGGCCACCACTAAGCTAACCTCAGTAGATTGTGCCATTAAATTGTAATGCCTGGTCATCTCTCTTGCAGTCCATCACAGTTGTTGAGGCTAAACTCTGAGGATGTAATTTTATAGTATTTTCGAGGTCTCGGTTCTGCTCAGTTCCTGCCTTGGTCTAATCAATATGGTCTCTTCTGTCCTTCAGGTTCTGGGGGAAGGGTCAACCCGATGATTGGAAGGATCGCGGTTTTGAAGGAGGGGAAGACTGCATTGAGTTAAGGAAAGGAGATGAGTGGAATGATTCTTACTGTTCCAAAGAAATGCTGTACGTCTGATGAGTGGAATGATTCTTACTGTTCCAAAGAAATGCTGTACGTCTGTGAGAAGAAGATCATCTTCTGATATGGACGGGTGAACATCAGAGGACATCTGATATCTCTGTCTGCCTTTTCTCCTTCTATATCATACTACGGCCATAAAGAATCTACTACTGTATAAAGAATGCTACAGGATATACTGGGACTTGCTGTTCTTCTAGAATGGGAGGACCTCAGAACATTTTTCAAGCTGAACGCCAGCCTTGTCTTTAGCCTTGCACAGTTATATAGGCTCCTGTATTTCATCAAACACTGTAAGCTTCTCACAATGTGTATTAGAAGCTCAAAATGTGCATTAGAGGCTCACATTGTGCATTAGAAGCTCACAGTGTGTATAAAAAGGTCACAATGTGCATAAGAAGCTCACAATGTGCATAATAAGCTCACAGTGTGTATTAGAAGCTCACAATGTGCATTAGAGGCTCACAATGTGCATTAGAGGCTCACAATGTGCATTAGAAGCTCACAATGTGCATTAGAAGCTCACAATTTGCATTAGAAGCCACAGAGAACCTTGTGGACATTACCTAGGGTGTTCTGTAACACGTCCAGGTATTTATTGCTTCCCCTTTGAGAATGCCTTCATCTTCTTCATCCTTGTTCAGACATCATCCAGGGTCACCATTTTCTTCCTAGACTTAGGCCCCATACACACGGCAGAGAAAATCGACGGGCGGAACAAATCGTTCCGCCCGTCGAGGTTCTCTGTCAGCCGTCAGAATCGGCGACCTGCCCGCCGGGAAAGGCAACCAGCCATTCATCCCGACGGGCCGTCGAGCAAATAGAGAACCTGTTCTCTATTTGCTCGACGGGTTTCCCGAAGGGCGGGGCTCGCCAAGAGCGTACACACGGCCGAGGTTCTCGGCAGAATGCGGCTCCCAGCGAGGTTCTCGCTGGTTTCTGCCGAGAACCTCGGCCGTGTGTACGGGGCTGTATTTTCGCATTTTCGTATGTATTTTTTTTCGCTGTATTTTCACATTTTTGTTGCAAATGCAAAAATACAGTTGTGTGTCATCTGCATATGAGTGATAAAGTAGTTTTTGGCTACTGATGATTTCAAAGAGAGGGCGGAGATAGAGGTTGAACAGAACCGGTGACAGAGGGGATCCTTGAGGGACTCCACATGACACCGTGCGTTTTTCAGAAGTGAAAAACTGTTTTCACTGTTTGTGATAGGTTTTCCAGAAAAGAGGAGAACCATGATAGATCACCATCTGTGACTCTGGCTACTTCAGCTACCCAAGTCAGTAACAGTTTGTGGTCGACAGTGTCGAAAGCTGCGCTTAGGTCCAACAGAACTAGAAGACAAGATTCTCATTCGTCTGCGGCCTCGAGAGCGTCATCCCATATTTTGAGTAATGCTGTTTCTGTCCCGTGTCCGGGACGGAAACCCGATTGAAATGGATCGAGAAAATTATGGGCGCACCACTACTTTCTCCATCACTTTAGAGAGGACATTTAGGCCTGTTAAAATAGGTTTAATGATACCTTGTTTTAAATGGGTGGGCACTATACCTTCTTTAAACGACAAGTTTATAAGCTGCATGCGCCGTCCAAAATAAACGTAAATGACGTGGGGTCATGATTCATTTACATAAATCACGCCCCCACATCAATAATTTGAATTGCGCGGCCTTATGCCGTGCAATTTACGATACGCCGCCGCATATTATGGAGCAAGTGCTTTCTGAATAAGCACTTGCCCATAATATTTGCGGCGGCATAGCGTAAACAGCATACGCTACGCCGTCGGACAGATACATCAAATGTATCTGAATCCGGCCCATTGTATATATTGTATATATATTGTGTGTTGTCTGATGTGTACTATAAAGCTTGCTGTGGTAATTAAGTCTGCTACTGTGATGTAAATGAATCTTAGTATGGCTTCTAAGAACCTTTCATTGTGCTATGCTAATCGACACTGTATTGTGTGAAAGTTCTATTGGTGATAGATGTGTGTTGTGAGTTAGCACAGTCTTAGGCCTCGTACACACCAGTAAATCTATCTGTTCAAATCGGTCGGACCGCTGACGTGTCGGTGACGTGGCGGTGTCGCCACGTCACCGCACCAGGATGTAAAACACTTCCGCGCATGCGTCGAAACCATTTGGCGCGTGTGCGAGAAGACATGCCTGCTGGTTAGCATACTAACAGCCGACAGATTTCAAAGCATGCTGTGAAATCTGTCGGGTGGCCAAATCCGTCGGCTTGCCCATACACACGATCGAATCTGTTTGCTGGAACGGTCGGGCTGACCGTTTCCAGCAGACAGATTTGATCGTGTGTACGAGGCCTAAAGGTCAGATGTCTGACTTGTCAGCTGTATTAAATTAGCTCATGTAAATGATGTCTACTAAAGGAATGTGTATTGTATAACAGGTGTCTATCTTGAAAGGTCATATCTCGGAGTCACCATGTCTGGGTAAATGATTAGTTAATTAGCTCATGTAAATGATGTCTACTAAAGGAATGTGTATTGTATAACAGGTGTCTATCTTGAAAGGTCATATCTCGGAGTCACCATGTCTGGGTAAATGATTAGTTAATTAGCTCATGTAAATGATGTCTACTAAAGGAATGTGTATTGAGGAGGGCTCGTTAGGAACCATTGTATAATATTGTGGGTGGAGTTGATTCACTGTTCATATTTGGTTGCTGACTGTAGAAAAGAGCCTGAGTTTCTCATTAAATAGTCTATTTGTTTTGAACCAGAGAACAGAGCTGTGTCTCGTTTCTGGGGGAATCCGTATGGGTCGTGTTCACCGGATTGTGGAGTGTCGATAGCTGTCTTGGGTTCGGAATGGAATATCTTAAACAGTGTTAACCCCTGTCCCATTTGGGGTTCCGTTATGCTGACCAACTGGGGTCTCCTCCCCATTGCTTCTGGAGACACAGAACAAAATGATTACTTACGTAAGCAATGCGAAAAATAATACGGTAAAAAAAAGTGATATAAGTCGTAGCCCTAGTCCCCAGCTTGCTTCAATCCGGCCTGGGCGACTTACCTTTCCTTCTTCTTTTCCACCCCCCAGGTTAATAGTGGGGTTTTTTTCTGGGTATCGCCAGAAACTGTGTTTGTCAAGGAAAGGGAAGCTGCTTAGCACAGAGCTGTTTAGACCCCTGATATTTCACCCAACAATATTCTAAATCATTATTAAAAAAATTGCAAAAAATAATAATAATACAAATACAAAAACTACTGACACTGTCCACTGCTCTAGTGACACCGTCCACTGCTCTACTGACACTGTCTACTGCCCTACTGATACCATCTACTGCCCTACTGATACCGTCTACTGCTCTACTGACACCATCCACTGCTCTACTGACAACTTCCATTGCTCTACTGACACCATCCACTGCTCTACTGACACTGCCCACTGCTCTACTGACACTGTCCACTGCCCTACTGACACCGTCCACTGCCCTACTGATACCATCCACTGCTCTACTGACACCGTCCACTGCCCTACTGACACCGTCCACTGCTCTACTGACACCGTCCAGGTCCCTACTGATACCATCCACTGCTCTACTGACACCGTCCACTGCCCTACTGACACCGTCCACTGCTCTACTGACACCATCCACTGCTCTACTGACACCGTCCACTGCCCTACTGACACCGTCCACTGCCATATTGACACCGTCCACTGCTCTACTGACACCGTCCAGGTCCCTACTGATACCATCCACTGCTCTACTGACACCGTCCACTGCCCTACTAACACCGTCCACTGCTCTACTGACACCATCCACTGCTCTACTGACTCCTTCCATTGTTCTACTGACACTGCTCTACTGACACTGCCCACTGCTCTACTGACACTGTCCACTGCCCTACTGACACCGTCCACTGCCCTACTGATACCATCCACTGCTCTACTGACACCGTCCACTGCCCTACTGACACCGTCCACTGCTCTACTGACACCATCTTCTGCTCTACTGACACCGTCCAGGTCCCTACTGATACCATCCACTGCTCTACTGACACCGTCCACTGCCCTACCAACACCGTCCACTGCTCTACTGACACCATCCACTGCTCTACTGACTCCTTCCATTGCTCTACTGACACTGCTCTACTGACACTGCCCACTGCTCTACTGACACTGTCCACTGCCCTACTGACACCGTCCACTGCCCTACTGATACCATCCACTGCTCTACTGACACCGTCCACTGCCCTACTGACACCGTCCACTGCTCTACTGACACCATCTTCTGCTCTACTGACACCGTCCAGGTCCCTACTGATACCATCCACTGCTCTACTGACACCATCCACTGCTCTACTGACACCATCCTCTGCTCTACTGACACCATCCTCTGCTCTACTGACACCGTCCAGGTCCCTACTGATACCATCCACTGCTCTACTGACACTGTCCTCTGCCCTACTGACACCATCCACTGCTCTACTGACACCGTCCACTGCTCTACTGACACTGTCCTCTGCTCTACTGACACCGTCCTCTGCTCTACTGACACCATCCACTGCTCTACTGACACTGTCTACTGCTCTACTGACACCGTCTACTGCTCTACTGACACAATCCACTGCTCTACTGACACTGTCCTCTGCTCTACTGACACCGTCCACTACCCTACTGACGCCGTCTACTGCTCTACTGACACCGTCCACTACCCTACTGACACCGTCCTCTGCCCTACTGACACCGTCCAGGTCCCTACTGATACCATCCACTGCTCTACTGACACTGTCCTCTGCCCTACTGACACCATCCGCTGCTCTACTGACACCGTCCACTGCTCTACTGACACTGTCCTCTGCTCTACTGACACCGTCCTCTGCTCTACTGACACCATCCACTGCTCTACTGACACTGTCTACTGCTCTACTGACACCGTCTACTGCTCTACTGACACCATCCACTGCTCTACTGACACTGTCCTCTGCTCTACTGACACCGTCCACTACCCTACTGACGCCGTCTACTGCTCTACTGACACCGTCCACTACCCTACTGACACCGTCCTCTGCCCTACTGACACCATCCACTACCCTACTGACACCGTCTACTGCTCTACTGACACCGTCCACTACCCTACTGACACCGTCCTCTGCCCTACTGACACCGTCCACTACCCTACTGACACCGTCTACTGCTCTGACACGGTCCTCTGCCCTACTGACACCGTCTACTGCTCTACTGACATTTTCCATGTTTTAATACATGTTAAAAGCTTACATTACTCTATAATAGTGTGTGTATGTAAACTTTGAGGTGCACTCCCTAATGCCACTGGCTGCCACACCTCTGACGAGGCTGAACATCGACGTTTGATACAGTAATAATTTGCAGAACCTTCATACACTTCCTATGTTATTACCGGTGTCAAGTTCCTAAAATGACAATCTTAAGACAATTCTAAAGATAACAAGCACAGATAGTGAAGACACGGACTCTGCAGGACACGGAATCGGGTTTGTTCGCACCGTACAATGAGGAGACCTGAGAATCTGGAGATGGAGTCAGGTGGGTCAGAGATGTGATCATTGGGTGAATATGGAGGGAGGTGGGAATCCTGGGAAAATAATGTAATATTGTGTGTCATCAATGAGCTCCTCTAATGTGTTCCATTTTAGTCCATTAAAAACACCCCCTTATGTATTTATACATGGAGATCATATCCCCCCCTTATGTATTTATACATGGAGATCATATCCCCCCCTTATGTATTTATACATGGAGATCATATCCCCCCTTATGTATTTATACATGGAGATCATATCCCCCCTTATGTATTTATACATGGAGATCATATCCCCCTTATATATTTATACATGGAGATCATATCCCCCCTTATGTATTTATACATGGAGATCATATCCCCCCTTATGTATTTATATATGGAGATCATATCCCCCTTATGTATTTATACATGGAGATCATACCCCCCCCTTATGTATTTATATATGGAGATCATATCCCCCTTATGTATTTATACATGGAGATCATATCCCCCCTTATGTATTTATACATGGAGATCATATCCCCCCTTATATATTTATACATGGAGATCATATCCCCCCTTATATATTTATACATGGAGATCATATCCCCCCTTATGTATTTATACATGGAGATCATATCCCCCCTTATGTATTTATATATGGAGATCATATCCCCCTTATGTATTTATACATGGAGATCATATCCCCCCCTTATGTATTTATACATGGAGATCATATCCCCCTTATGTATTTATACATGGAGATCATATCCCCCCCTTATGTATTTATACATGGAGATCATATCCCCCCCTTATGTATTTATACATGGAGATCATATCCCCCCCTTATGTATTTATACATGGAGATCATATCCCCCCCTTATGTATTTATACATGGAGATCATATCCCCCCCCTTATGTATTTATACATGGAGATCATATCCCCCCTTATATATTTATACATGGAGATCATATCCCCCCCTTATGTATTTATACATGGAGATCATATCCCCCTTATGTATTTATACATGGAGATCATATCCCCCCTTATGTATTTATACATGGAGATCATATCCCCCTTATGTATTTATACATGGAGATCATATCCCCCCTTATGTATTTATACATGGAGATCATACCCCCCCCCCCTTATGTATTTATACATGGAGATCATATCCCCCCTTATGTATTTATACATGGAGATCATATCCCCCCTTATGTATTTATACATGGAGATCATATCCCGCCTTATGTATTTATACATGGAGATCATATCCCCCCTTATATATTTATACATGGAGATCATATCCCCCCTTATGTATTTATACATGGAGATCATACCCCCCCCCCCCTTATGTATTTATACATGGAGATCATATCCCCCCTTATGTATTTATACATGGAGATCATATCCCCCCTTATGTATTTATACATGGAGATCATATCCCGCCTTATGTATTTATACATGGAGATCATATCCCCCCTTATGTATTTATACATGGAGATCATACCCCCCCCCCCTTATGTATTTATACATGGAGATCATATCCCCCCTTATGTATTTATACATGGAGATCATATCCCGCCTTATGTATTTATACATGGAGATCATATCCCCCCTTATATATTTATACATGGAGATCATATCCCCCCTTTATATATTTATACATGGAGATCATATCCCCCCTTAACCACTTAAGGACCCCTTCACACGACCGCGATCGGTCACCGGAGCTGAAGAACGGGGAGAGGTGAGTGTAAACACACCTTCCCTGTTCTGCTCTGTGACAATGTCACTGATCGTCTGTTCCCTGATATATGGAAAGGCGATCATTGACATCACACGTCCAGCCCCACTCCCCTACAGTTAGAAACACACACGAGGTCACACATAACCCCTACAGCGCACCCTAGTGGTTAACTCCCAAACTGCAATTATCATTTTCACAGTAATCAGTGCATTTTATAGCACTTTTCGCTGTGAACATGACAATGGTGTCAAATGTGTCAAAGTGTCCGATGTGTCCGCCATAATGTCGCAGTCACGAAAAAAAATTGCTGTAGTAAAAACAAAAATATTAATAAAAATGCCATAAAACTATCCCCTATTTTGTAAACGCTATAAATTTTGGGCAAACCAATCGATAAACGCTTATTGCGAAAAAAAATTTACGTAAAATAGGTAGAAGAATACGTATCGGCCTAAACTGAGGAAATTTGTTTTTATATATATTTTTTGGGTATATTTATTATAGCAAAAAGTAAAAAATATTCGGGCAGATTCATTAAGAGTTACGCCGGCGTATCAGTAGATACGCCGTCGTAACTCTGAATCTGCGCGGTCGTATCTTTAAGCGGATTCTCAAAACGAGACACGCTTAAATCTCGCTAAGATACGGCCGGCGTAATTCTCTTCCGCCATCGTATCTTAACTGCATATTTATGCTGTCCGCTAGGTGGCGCTTCAGTCGATTTGCGCGTTGAATATGTAAATTAGCTAGATACGCCGATTCATGAACGTACGCCCGGCCGTCGCAGTAAAGATACGCCGTTTACGTAAGGCGTTTTCAGGCGTAAAGATAAACCCTCAAAAAGATGGCGCAGCCAATGTTAAGTATGGACGTTGTGACCGCGTAAATTTTTTTAAATTTTACGCCGTTTGGGTAAATCGTCCGTGAATGGGGCTTTACGTCAATTACGTTCACGTCGAAACCAATGCGTCTTAGGCCGCGTACACACGATCAAACATGTCCGCTGAAACTGGCCGGCGTGTGTACGGGCTAGCGGACAGGTTTTTCCATCGGACAAATTTTAAAGCATGCTTTGAAATTTGTCCGCTGGAAACCTGTCCCTCGGACATGTCCGCTGGTTAGTCGGTTAGTTAGTATGCCTAACCAGCGGACATAAATCTCCCGCATGCGTCGAATGGATTCGACGCATGCGTGGAAGTATTTTACTTCCTGGAGTGGTGACGTGGCGGCGTCAACGTCACCGCCACGTCACCGCGTCCTCAGTCCGAGGGGATTTTCGTCCGATGGTGTGTACACGCCATCAGACCAAAATCCGATGAGACATGTCCGCTGGAAACGGTCCGTCGGACATGTTTCAGTGGACATGTCTCATCGTCTGTACGCGGCCTTAGTGTCGTAATTTGGAGCATGCGCACTGGGATACGTCCACGGCCGGCGCATGCACAGTTTAAAAAAATTACGTGGGGTCACACTTTATGTAAATAAAACACGCCCACATCAAACAAATTTGAATTAGGCGGGCTTACGCCGGCCCATTTACGCTACGCCGCCGTAACTTAGGGAGCAAGTGCTTTGTGAATACGCACTTGCCTCTCTACTTTACTCTACGCTCGCAAAAACGTACGCCAGTCTACGTGAATCTGGCCAATTTCTTTTTTTTTTTTAAATAGTCGCTCTATTTTTTTGTTTATTGCGCAAAAAATAAAAACCGCAGAGGTGATCAAATACCACCAAAAGAAAGCTCTATTTGTGGGGAAAAAAGGACGTCAATTTTGTTTGGGAGCCACGTCGCACGACCGCGCAATTGTCAGTTAAAGCGACGCAGTGCCGAATCACAAAAAGGGGCCAGGTCCGGGTCTTAACCGGTTAAGTTTCTCGCTATCTTATTCCATTTTCGAAATTTTGATTCATTATTTTGGATTCATTTAAAATGTGTTTACTATTGTAGTTCGTAAATTCGGACACATCCGAATTTCTGAATAACGAAAAAATGCGTCCAAATTTCAATTTGGAACAAAACGAGTCTCACGCGTCCCACCGACATGGCCCATCGATAATTACTCCTATTGCAAATACTCAAAGAATGGTAATCTCATATATTTCTTAACCACATCGTTTCACCCACTTCCTCTTTTCTTGGCTTTTTATATCTTTCTTCCTCCTTTTATTAAACATTTTAGTTCCTTCGAGATATTTAGATAAAAGATTAACGCCTCCACATTTCACACCATATGGCTTAATTTTTAATCTGAATTGCGATGTCACACTTTGCAATAATAAAGATGAAATTCTAAAAATTTCTGCCCACAAATATTTGATATAGTGCCAATAAATGCATAGAATTATTAATTATACATGTGTGATATCTCATGGTGTGTATCATCGGTGAAATAAGAAGGCTTTACTTTCTATACAGTGGGCCAGATTCTTGAAAACTGGCGCAAATGCCAGAGGGGCGTAGCGTATCGTATTTACGCTACGCCGCCGCAACTCTGGACGCAAGTGCCGTATTCTCAAAGCACTTGCGTCCAGAGTTGCGCCGGCGTAGCGTAAATGGCCCGGCGTAAGCCCGCGCAATTCAAATGTGGATTAGGTGAGCGTGTTTTATGTAAAACAATCGCGACCCCACGTTTTTGACGTTTTTTTAAACTACTTTAGCCCCAAGCCTGTTTTTCAGATTCGGTGTTTACGAGACTAAAACATTTTTTTTTGCTAAAAAATTACTTACAACCCCCAAACATTATATATATATATTTTTCTAACACCCTAGAGAATAAAATGGCGGTCATTGCAACACTTTTTGTCACACCGTATTTGCGCAGCGGTCTTACAAGCGCACTTTTTTTGGAAAAAAAATCACTTTTTTAAATTAAAAAATAAGACAACAATAAATTTGGCCCAATTTTTTTTACATATTGTGAAAGATAATGTTACGCCGAGTAAAATGATACCCAATATGTCACGCTTAAAAATTGCGCCCGCTCGTGGCATGGCGTCAAACTTTTACCCTTAAAAATCTCGATAGGCGACGTTTAAAAAATTCTACAGGTTGCATTTTTTGAGATACAGAGGAGGTGTAGGGCTAGAATTATTGCTCTCGCTCTAACGATCGCGGCAATACCTCACTTGTGTGGTTTGAACACCGTTTTCATATGCGGGCGCTACTTGCGTATGCATTTGCTTCTGCGCGCAAGCTTGTCGGGACGGGGCGATTTAAAAAAATAATAATTTGTTTTCCTATTTATTTTTATTTATTTTACCAATTTTTAACACTGAAATAAAAAAAAAATATCACTTTTATTCCTATTACAAGGAATGTAAACATCCCTTGTAATAGAAAAAATAAATAAATAAATATGAGATCTGGGGTCAAAAAGATCTCACATCTCATATTTAGGCTTAAATGCAAAAAAAAAATGTAAAATGTCATTTTTTCAAATAAATAAATAAAAAAAATGTCTCTTTAAGACGCTGGGCGGGACTGACGTTTTGACGTCACTTCCGCCCAGCAGAGCTATGGGGACAGATGAGGGTAATTTTTCCCTCGCTCACATCCCCACTGAGCGCGGGAGAGGACCCGATCGCCTCCGTCGCTACCGACGTCTCTGGTAAGCGGCGGAGGGCGCGGGAGGGGGGGCCCTCTCCTGCCACCGATAACGGCGATCTCGCGGCGAATCCGCCACGGAGACCGCCGTTATCGTTTGACCGACCGCCCACTGAAGAGATGGATATCTCGGTTGTGGCAGCAGCTGCTGCCGTTACCGAGATATCCATCTTTAAAGTGCCCCTATTTCGCGAACGATTTACGCAAACATTGGAAAAATCCGACCCTGTCCCCGACGTCCATACTTAACATTGCGTACACCGGACCTACGCAAAGTTACCCCTCATATAGCAGGGGTAACTTTACGCTTACTCAAAGGAGCGGGCGCAATTACGTTCGGGAATCAGCGTATCTAGCTCATTTGCATATTTGACGCGGCTAATCGACGGAAGCGCCACCTAGCGGCCAGCGTATAATTGCACACAATTATACGATGGCATAGCAAATTTACGTCGGCGATACAGAAGTGAAAATTATATACTAATTAGTGTACCAAGTGTAAAGTCCACACAGTGAGTGAAAAATACAAGTCCAATGGAATACTAAATAAAATTGTAGTTCCAAAATAGAAATGTTGATAGTTCTCGGGTCAAGAAGTTGTTAGAAACTCCAGAGTGAAAACTAGGGTTGTACCGATACCGATACCAGTATCGGTATCGGGACCGATACCGAGTATTTGCGGGAGTACTTGTACTCCTGCAAATACCCCCGATACCAGAATAGAATACTTTTTCCGCCCCCCCCTCCCCCGCCGCTGCCGCCGAATGCCACCGCCGCATCAAAACCCGCCGCCGCACGGGTTAAACATCGTGCGGGAACATCACAGCATTCATTTGAATAGCTGTAGTCTTCCCGCCCGCATAGACACTCCCCCCTGCTCGGGATTGGACAGATCACGATCTGTCCAATCCCGAGCAAGGGGGAGTGTCTATGCGGGCGGGAACACTACAGCTTTTCAAATGAATGCTGTGATGTTCCCCGGGCGGCGGTGGCTAGGTAGGGGTGACATGGCAGTATATATGGGTGACATGGCAGTATATATGGGTGACATGGCTGCATATATGGGTGACATGGCTGCATTTGTGGGTGACATGGCTGCATTTGTGGGTGACATGGCTGCATTTGTGGGTGACTTGGCTGCATATGTGGGTGACATGGCTGCATATGTGGGTGACATGGCTGCATATGTGGGTGACATGGCTGCATTTGTGGGTGACATGGCTGCATTTGTGGGTGACATGGCTGCATTTGTGGGGGACATGGCTGCATTTGTGGGGGACATGGCTGCATTTGTGGGTGACATGGCTGCATTTGTGGGTGACATGGCTGCATATGTGGGTGACATGGCTGCATATGTGGGTGACATGGCTGCATTTGTGGGTGACATGGCTGCATATGTGGGTGACATGGCTGCATTTGTGTGGGACATGGCTGCATTTGTGGGTGACATGGCTCCATTTGTGGGTGACATGGCTGCATATGTGGGTGACATGGCTGCATTTGTGGGTGACATGGCTGCATTTGTGGGTGACATGGCTGCATATGTGGGTGACATGGCTGCATTTGTGTGGGACATGGCTGCATTTGTGGGTGACATGGCTCCATTTGTGGGTGACATGGCTGCATATGTGGGTGACATGGCTGCATATGTGGGTGACATGGCTGCATATGTGGGTGACATGGCTGCATTTGTGGGTGACATGGCTGCATTTGTGGGTGACATGGCTGCATATGTGGGTGACATGGCTGCATATGTGGGTGACATGGCTGAATATGTGGGTGACATGGCTGCATTTGTGGGTGACATGGCTGCATATGTGGGTGACATGGCTGAATATGTGGGTGACATGGCTGCATTTGTGGGTGACATGGCTGCATATGTGGGTGACATGGCTGCATATGTGGGGGGACATGGCTGCATTTGTGGGTGACATGGCTGCATATGTGGGTGACATGGCTGCATATGTGGGGGGACATGGCTGCATTTGTGGGTGACATGGCTGCATTTGTGGGTGACATGGCTGCATATGTGGGGGACATGGCTGCATTTGTGGGGGACATTTAAAAAAAGTATCGGTATTCGGTATCGGCGACTACTTGAAAAAAAGTATCGGTACTTGTACTCGGTCCTAAAAAAGAGGTATCGGGACAACCCTAGTGAAAACCCTCCACCGATAAAGATGTAGGCTTACCAGAATTATCAGACTCAGGCAAACATATGTTTCATGAGTCAGAAAGGCTTATAGTGAAGACAGGCGTCGTTAGAATCTCTCCAGGAACAAAGAAGGCAGCCACTGATATCCAGACCGTCACATGTTCTATTTTGGAACTACAATTTTATTTAGTATTCCATTGGACTTGTATTTTTCACTCACTGTCTGGACTTTACACTTGGTGCACTAATTAGTATATCATTTTCACTCCTGTATTGCTTATTTTATGTTGCATTTTTATGTCAATATATGCAGCTTCTATGTTTGTTTAGGGCGACACTTTATATACACTTGTTCCATTTCTGCTTTATTTCACAGCCGTGTCAGCTGCTTTAAAATACTTTGACTAGCAGCGCGGTGTTATGCACCATACCAATTCAAATTTACGTCGGCGGAAGAAGCCTATTTTTTTAACGTATCTGCGTTTGAGAATCGGCGTACACCTACGCTGGCGCAGATTTGAAATTACGGCGGCGTATCTGGAGATACGCCGCCGTAAGTGATTTAAGAATCTGGCCCAGTGTATCAGTCACCCTGGAATATTTCATTTTTTTTTTTTTTTTTTTCGTTTTTTGGTAGAATTGATAATAATCAAATGTGTTGTTAAAGTGATTGCAAAAGATTTGTTTTAGCCCCTTCAATACCGGGCTTTTATACCCACCTCCATACCGGGGGGCCTATTCTGGCACTTCTCTCCTACATGTACAAATCATCATTCTATTTCTAGAAAATTAATCAGAACCCCCAAACATTGGGTACTGGTGGGAACTGCGGAGCTGTACTGGTGGGCACTGAGGAGCTGTACTGGTGGGCATTGAGGAGCTGTACTGGTGGGCACTGAGGAGCTGTACTGGTGGGAACTGCGGAGCTGTACTGGTGGGCACTGAGGAGCTGTACTGGTGGGCACTGAGGAGCTGTACTGGTGGGCACTGAGGAGCTGTACTGGTGAGCACTGAGGAGCTGTACTGGTGGGCACTGAGGAGCTGTACTGGTGGGCAGTAATGAGCTGTACTGGTGTGCACTGAGGAGCTGTACTGTGGGCACTGAAGAGCTGTACTGGTGGGCACTGAAGAGCTGTACTGGTGGGCACTGAGGAGTTGTACTGTGGGCACTGAGGAGCTGTACTGGTGGGCAATAATGAGCTGTACTGGTGTGCACTGAGGAGCTGTACTGGTGAGCACTGAGGAGCTATACTGGTGAGCACTGAGGAGCTATACTGGTGAGCACTGAGGAGCTATACTGGTGAGCACTGAGGAGCTATACTGGTGAGCACTGAGGAGCTATACTGGTGAGCACTGAGGAGCTATACTGGTGGGCAATAATGAGCTGTACTGGTAGGCAATGATAAGCTGTACTGGTGGAGACTGAGGAGATGTACTGGTGGGCACTGAGGACTGTAATGGTGGGCACTGATGAGGTGGGCACTGATGGAATGCACTGTTTAACATTAGTGAGATGCACTGTTGGCACTGGTGAGATGGCACTGATGGACACTGATAGGCTCCACTGGTGGGCACTGATAAAGTGGCACTGTGGGCTGCACTGATAGGCTGTACTGGTGGGCACTGATGAGCTGCACCGGTGGGCACTGATGGGGCACTGACAGGCTGCACTGATGGACACTGACAGGCTGGACTGGTGGGCACTAATAGGCTGCACAACACCTCCCCATCCTAAACAAGAACCTCCTCCCCACCTCTCCACCCTTGATTTGCCGAGATGAAGGGAAAAAAAAAATGGCCTAAAATATCGGCCTCAAAAATTGTGAAAAATATATCGGCCGCCCCAATTTCTAAACACCGGCATCGGCCGGAGAAAAACCCATATCGGTCGACCTCTAGTAAAAAGTGCTCTGGTCAGGTAGGGGGTAAAATCTTCCGGGGCTGAAGCAGTTAAATATACAAATTTTTGACCGCCCACTGTTGACTGCGTGTTTCATTCAAAGTCCCGCCCCTTCTCTGTATTTTTACCGTCACTTACTGGAGCCGTCGGTAGCGGCAAAGCGGATTGGGTCCTCTCCCCCGACAGGCCTGGAACCGAGTAAGGGAAAGATGGCCCCCACTCGGCTCCACACCATTGGACGGCGGAAGCGACGCCAAACGTAACTTCCGCCCAATAGTCTTAACCACTTGCCGACTGCCGCACGCAGATGTACGTCGACAACATGGCATGGGCAGGCATATTGGTGTACAGGTATGTCCCTTTAAATTTGCCGCCCAGCGGGTCAGTGCGGTCGTGGGTCCCAGGAACTCGATGTCGCCGGGAGTCCCGCGATTGCGGTCGGCAAGGGCTGAACAGAGGAATGCCTTTATAAACAAGACATTCCCCTATTTTGCCTAGTGACACTGTCACTGATGACCGTTCCCCGTGATCGGCAACGGTCATAAGTGACATGTCATGTGCAGCCACGCCCCCCAACAGTAAGAATCACTCCCTAGGGAACAATTAACCCCTGCAGCCCCACCTAGTGGTTAACCCCTTCATTGCCAGTGTCATTTTTACAGTAAGCAGTCCATTTTTTATAGCACTGATCGCTGTAAAAAATGACAATGGTCCCAAAAATGTGTCAAAAGTGTCCGATGTGTCCGCCATAATGTCACAATCATGATAAAAATCGCTGATCGCCACCAAAGCTAGTAAAATAAAAAATATTCATAAAAACACCATAAAACTATCCCCTATTTTGTAGACGCTATAACTTTTGCGTAAACCAAAAATAGGTAGAAGAATGCGTATCGGCCTAAACTGAGGGGAAAAAAAAATGTTTTTATATATTTTTGGGGGATATTTATTATAGCAAAAAGTAAAAAATATTCTTTTTTTTTTCAAAATTGTCGCTCTGTTTTTGTTTATAGCGCAAAAAATAAAAACAGTAGAGGTGATCAAATAACACCAAAAGAAAGCTCTATTTGTGGGGAAAAAAGGACGTCAATTTTTTTATTTTTTATTTTTTTCATTGCATTTAAGTCTAAATGTTAGATCTGAGGGGCCAGATTCAGGTACATCTGCGCATTATTGGACCGGCGTAGCGCACAGCCTTTACGTTAGACTGGCGCAATGTAGCGGCGCAATCACCCTGTTCTCGTCGGTTTTACGCAGAAATTTGCGCCTGCGCAACGTTATTTCAGAGGCGCAAGGTCGGAGTAATACAAATTGGGAGGGACGTGGGCGTGTTACATTGAAATGAGCCGTGACCCCATGCAAATGAAGGGCCGGCCGGCTCGCGCATGCGCGCTTGAAGCAGACCATGGTCAGCACCTCTGTGCGCATGCTCACAACTCGGGAACGGCACAATCAGTGAAATTGGAAGTGGACCCGGGCAAATTAGTGAACTACGCAGACAGCATAAATAGACAGACACAAACGCACTTCCATTTGTATCCCTCCCTATACAGCAAGGTGCTTTTGTTCTGTTGTTTGTTAGCGTTTGTTTGTTTGTTTGTTTGTTTGTTTGTGACGTGTCTTTGAGAGTGATTTTTGTCTTTTATGTGTTTTCTTTGTTGTTATCTTGTTTAAATTATATTTTTGATGGCCATTTTTTATTTTTGATGGTCAATTTTTTTATTTATTTTTGGTTCTGTTTGTGTTTGATTTGGGAATGTGGGGGTGACATTCCTGCCGGAAAAGGGGTGTCACCCTCAGTTTTGGTGGAGAAGTGTTCCCCAGGACCAGGGAGAAGTGATCCCCAGGTCCGTGTGAATGGTGTATGAATGTACAGTGACATAATTGGAGCCGTGGCGTGGCGTTGCTGCTCACAAGTCCTGCATGGTGGGCTTGTGCCAATCCAATGTGATGAGGATGTGGGGTGTGTGTGCTAGGGACCACAGTGGTGTGCATGCATGCATTCTCATTGTGCCATGATTAATGTGTGTGTTTAACGTGCAAAGATGCATAATGTGAGCTGGCATGAGATGGGGTCATGAGATGGGGTCCCAGTGCATATGCAGAGTCACCTTGAAGGGAAAGGACAGGAGGATGTTAGTCATGCTTGTGCCCTTGTGATGTGCATCATGGGAGGGGATAGTCATGCCTGCCACCCATGTCACTCACCAACCAGCCAGCTGTCCCCATACATGTTCTGTTCGCAATCTGTGGGGATGGGGCTCTGATTGTATATGTAGCTGTCATGGGTGTCATGGGTAGTGTCATGTGTTGGGCTGCTGATGTCCTCCTGCAAGGTTGTGGTAATTCCAGGATGGCATGAGGGGTGAATCTGAAGATGCGAGACACCTCAGAATCACTCATGCCATAGATGTCTATGCGTGTGTGATATATCCTCTCCCGTGAAGAGTGAAGAGTGAAGAGTGAGGGGCTTGTATCAGATAAGAATATTCTATTAGATTAGATTAAATTGAAAAGTTGATATAAGCCAAAAAAAATAAAAATCCCGTGCCCTCCTCAGTGCCCTCCTCCTTCTTTGCTCATCTAAAGTCAGTAGTATAGCTATGAGCATGGATGCCACTGGCATGTTGGCATACAGATTGTTGTGCAACACGTGTGACTGCTCAGCTCCTCACTAACAGTGTTGCTTTATCTGACATGTAGACGATTTTTCTCTTTTTAGAGCAGCTTTTATATGGTCTAATTTTAGACAGGACATTTTGCTGTTGCGCACACTGCGTAGCCTGCGCTGCCCCAACGTTCTTTTGTGGATCCCCGTAAGTCCCTCATTAGCATATTTGACTAGCAAATCAATGGTGTGCCTAGCGCAGTTTTGCGCGGACGGATGCGCCAGTCTAACGAAATTACGATGGACAAAAAAAATTAGATTTCTTGCGTATCTCGTTTTGGGAGAGCCGTGCATCGAAACGCACGCGCACAAATAGACTTACGCCGTGCATCTCCTGTAACACCGGCGTAATCGCTCTGTGAATCTGGCCCGAGGTGTTTTTAACCTCAGATCTCATATTAAAGAGGACCAGTCATGCTTTTTTTTCTAATACAATGGATGTTTACATTCCTTGTAACAGGAATAAGAGTGACCCAAAAACAAAATGTTTTAAAAGGACAGTGCAAAAATAAAAAATAAAAAGTAAAATAAATAAGAAAAAAAAAAATTTAAAGTGCCGTCTTTAACCACTTAAGACCCGGACCTTTAGGCAGCTAAAGGACCCGGACAGTTTTTGCGATTCGGCACTGCGTCGCTTTAACTGACAATTGCGCGGTCGTGCGACGTGGCTCCCAAACAAAATTGGCGTCCTTTTTTCCCCACAAATAGAGCTTTCTTTTGGTGGTATTTGATCACCTCTGTGGTTTTTATTTTTTGCCTATAAACAAAAATAGAGCGACAATCTTAATAAAAAATGCAATATTTTTTACTTTTTGCTATAATAAATGTCCCCAAATACATATAAAAATATTATTTTCCTCAGTTTAGGCCGATATGTATTCTTCTACATATTTTTGGTAAAAAAATCGCAATAAGCGTTTATCGATTGGTTTGCGTGAAATGTATAGCGTTTACAAAGTAGGGGATAGTTTTATTGCATTTATTTTTTTACTACTAATGGCAGCGATCAGCGATTTTTTTTTGTGACTGTGACATTATGGCGGACACTTTGGACAATTTTGACACATTTTTGGTACCCTTTTGTCATTTTCACAGCAAAAAGTGCTATAAAAATGCACTGATTACTGTGAAAATGACAATTGCAGTTTGGGAGTTAACCACAAGGGGGTGCTGAAGGGGTTATGTGTGACCTTATGTGTTTTTCTAACTGTAGGGGGGCGGGGGTGGATGTGTGACGTCATTGATTGTGTTTCCCTATATAAGGGAACACACGATCAATGACGGCGCCACAGTAAAGAACGGGGAAGCTGTGTTTACACTCACCTCTCCCCGTTCTTCAGCTCCGGGGACCGATCGCGGGACTCCATCGGTAATCGTGTCTGTGGGTCCCGTGGCCGCGGTCACAGAGCTTTGGACGGCTAAGCACTTAAAGGAGACGTACCTATACGTACCTGTGCCTAGCCGTGACATTCTGCCGACGTATATGTGCAGGAGGCGGTCCTTAAGTGGTGAAGGTGGTTCAAAAGGGGGCAGCTGCCCCGGGCCCTATCATTGTTGTGGGGCCCAAACCAGCTGCTTCATACTTGCCAACTATCCCAGTTTAAATCCCCCTGTCCCCTGAAGTTTTAGTCTCGTGCTGTTTCCCCGATATCTCAGTGTGAAGTTCTGTTACTAATGCAGCTCAACTCTGCCGTATTGCCATGTACAGATGACTCACCTGCAGACCCTGTGTTACATGTAAATAACCTGCATTGATATGTAAATAGCGACAGCATTAATATGTAAAGAGGTGTGGACCAACGGCATTCATATGTACAGTATCTCACAAAAGTAAGTACACCCCTCACATTTGTGTAAATCTTTTCTTGTACCTTTTCATGTGACAACACTGAAGAAATGACACGTTGGGCCGGATTCAGGTAGAGTTATGCCGGCGTATCAGTCATACGCCGGCATAACTCTGAATCTGCGCCGGCGTATCTGTTTTCTGTATTCAGAAAACAAGATACGCCGGTTTGCAGCAAAGATCCGACAGGCGTAATTGTATTATGCCGTCGGATCTTAACTGCAATTTTAAAATTGCCGCTAGGGGCGTTCCCGCTGATTTACGGCGAGAATATGTAAATCAGCGAGATAAGCCAATTCACAAACGTACGGGGGCCCGACGGAGTGACTTTACGCCGTTTCCGTAAGGGGTTTCCCGGCGTAAAGATAAAGCACCAAAAAGCAGGCGCATCCTATGTTAAGTATGGACGTCTTGACCGCGCCGAATATTACAATTTTTACGTTGTTTGCGTAACTCGCCCGTGGATGGGGATTAACGTCATTTACGTTCACGTCAAAAGCAAATCATAATTTGGAGCCTGCGCACTGGGATACATTGTCGGCCGGCACATGCGCAGTACGTTTGGCGCGGGATCGCGCCTATTTTAAATACTACACGCCCCCTACCCTCCGCATTTGAATTACGCCGGCCCATTTACGTTACGCCGCCGCAACTTTATGCACTGGGATACATTGTCGGCCGGCACATGCGCAGTACGTTCAGGCGCGGGATCGCGCCTATTTTAAATACTACACGCCCCCTACCCTCCGCATTTGAATTACGCCGGCCCATTTACGTTACGCCGCCGCAACTTTATGCGCAAGTGCTTTGTGAATACAGCACTTGCGAGTAAAGTTGCGGCGGCGTAACGTAAATTAGATTAGGTTACGCCGCCTTAAAGAACCGCTCGCCATCCTGAATCTGGCCCTTTGTATCTACAATGTTGTGTAGTGAGTGTACAGCTTGTATAACAGTGTAAATTTGCCGTCCCCTCAAAATAACTCAACACACAGCCATTGATGTCTAAACCACCGGCAACAAAAGTGAGTACACCCCTATTGGATAAAAGTGGTCTCTGTGGCGGATTCGACGCAAAATCACTTTTCTATTTACCACGCTTTGTGGCAGGAGATTCTCATCGTGAATGACTCCATATGAAAAACAAAAACAGATGAATACTGGAGATGTGTGAACAGTGGGGGATCCCCTATATTTGCAGAACTATCATAAAGGTTTTCCAAAATATCCTGAATGGTTTATTTTCTTTTCCCTGATGGCTATGCAAGTAATTCTCAATCACCATAAGCTGCTGGGAATTCATCTGATGAGACTTTGGACCTTGGAATTTTGGACTGTGGACTTTGGTCCTTTGTTTACTTTTTTGACTACAACAATAATTTGTTGCTTCTCGGCCTTTTGGCTAAGATCAAGTGTAGTATCTGTTCTTATCAGTTGCCAGTAGGGGGTCGCTATGCTAACCATCCCTAGTACATGGCGAGGTGGAAAGGGATGGTGGTTGGCAGATGCAGAACCTGCTGGCGTGGAGGTGAAAGCCTTCTGATCGGGACAGAGAAACATGCAATCGAAGCTGAGGGGCCGGGCCGGGCCCCTGGCCTGGATTTGGTGGTTCCTTCCCCGGTCAGTTGTTCAGGAGAGAACACTAGCTCCTCTTTCTGTCGGGGAGCGGTTAGTATTTCCCGAACATGATTAGAAGGGAGTGATAGGAGTAGTGGGAGTAGCCTGCAGGCGTGGGCTCTCCCCAATATCTCAGAGCTCCTACCTTCCTGGGATGGGTGCTGCTGAGCCAGCAGTTCTGATAGGTTTTCCGATTGCAGCCCTCTGACTTCCAAATGCTTATCCAGGGGATACACGGGGGGTGTGTTCCTTGGATAACACTGACAGGCGTCTCAGCCAATCATGCTCACCAGTTCTGGTTGCCGGTAACCTGATTGGCTGAAGTGTCATCAAGGGCGGGAGAAGACATCGAGGGACGGTAGAAGCAGGATGGCTGACCCCAGAAAGGTAAGTGCCAGGTAGGGGGAGGGGGAATTTTACAGGGCACAGTGGCGACAATTGATGGGCACAGCAGTGACAATTGCTGGGCACAGTGGCGACAATTGATGGCACAGTGGTGACAATTGCTGGCACAGTGGCTATAATATTGCTGAGCACAGTGGCGAACATTGATAGGCACAGTGGCTACAATTGCTAGGCACAGTGGTGACAAATGATGGGCACAGTGGCGACAATTTCTGGGCACAGTGGCAACAAATGCTGGGCACAGTGGTGACAATTGATGGGCACAGTGGTGACAATATATGGGCACAGTAGCGACATTTGCTGGGCACAGTGGTGACAATTGATGGTACAGTGGCTGCGTTTGATGGCATGGCACAGTGGCGACAATTGATGGGCACAGTGGTGACAATTGATGAAACAGTGGCTGCATTTGATGCGCACAGTGGTTTAAATTGATGGGCACAGTAGCTGCGTTTGATGGGCACAGTGATGCTGCAATTGTTTGTTTTTTTAGTTTGTTTGCGCCCCCCAAAATTTTTGAGCACCAGCCGCCATTGAGTCACACTGACTGCTTTCTCTGCATACTTGGGAAGGTTACCATGAAGTTGCTGAGGAACTACAAGCCCTAGTGTGGACATGCTCTGATGAGGTTAGCAGGCTCAGTGACATCTTCAGAAGCCTATGCAATGTCCCTGCTATGCTAATTTTGAAGGTTAAGGTTTAGGCTAGCACTGCCTGTTCAGCTGCTGGAGCACTACAAGTCCCAGTGACTCCTGCTGGTGTTTTGTGAACGAGGAGATCCCATGCTTACCTAATCCTTACATAGTGAAGACATCTTCCACCTCCTCTATAGCTGCATAGACAGGAATTTGAATGTGGTGGTGTTACTATTATTGTATATATAAAAAAAAAATATAGGTGGGGGCGCTGTGCACAATGTATTGTGACTGAGACTAAAAATAAATATTGTAATATTTATGTGTAAAAATTGCTTAAGAAAACAATCACCAGCCTGCCTAAATGCACAATATACTGTAAGTGATAATGATGAATAAAAAGACGCTGAAACAAATATTGTGCTAAAAACACTGCAATAAAATGAGGTGCTAAGCCCCTCAGTTCACATTTGTAGAGCTATATAAGTTACTCACTCACTCACTCACTCATTAAAAAGTTCTCATAATAAACTTTGTGAACATACTGTGAAATGAAATTCAGTGACAAAGCTGAAAGTATCCACCTTCACCGGCTGTCAAATAACACCAAAAGTGCTCAAGGTATGGCAGCTTACCAAAAGTTGTTGACCTTCTTACTCAAAAGAGAGGTTAAATACGCTTGTAGCAAGATGACACTTGCTATACAGGATGAGGATGATATGGTTGCAACAATGGGGGCTCGGGATGGAATATGCAAATGAAAAATAGGAACCGCAATAGTGTAATCCTGTTTAATATCTTAAAATTGTGGTCACAAAAAAAGCCAAATGGCTGATTACTTAAGGGGTGCCAACGAGCCGGCACTGAGGCTGGATGGCATGGTAGTATGTGGGTAAATGCCCTGAATATAGATGAACTGGCGTGAGTTCCACCTACCACAGCAGTGAGCCAGAGGGGCCGGAAGTGACGTCTTTACGTGACCAAGTACTGCCTCAACGTACGTTTCTTAAGACGTCTTCAGTCTTCAGGAAGCTCAGCATGTCGTCGATATAACTTGGACGGCATGTGTTAGAAGCGGATGAGAGGTCACAGATGGTTTTGAAGGAATGGATATCTGAGGCTCATTATTCTATTTATAATCTATGTGCTCTTGTAAGACACTGCATTGCATGCACTGGACAAATATAGGGGTGAGCTCAAAGAGTTTGTGGAAGTGATGGGGTAAGAAAGGAGGAAGGCTTTCTGTTGCTGCTAAGAAGCAGGAGGACTGTGTTTAGTTTACCTTGACATTTACTTTTCTGTCTGCAATTTCTTTCTACTTTGCCCTGTGTGCTGAAGATTTGTTTATCATTTTACCTCTTTGATAAAATAAAAAGCAATTTGTGTTTGTTTTCCAGAGACATACAAGGAACTTTTGTTTTCACAAGACTATGCATCTGATGCCTTACTTCCCCTCAATTCTCACATGCTACATAATCTGTAAAGCTGAGCTGTATAACCTAATGTATAATGCTGAGCTGTATACCCTGCTCTGTAATGCTGAGCTGTATACCCTGCTCTGTAATGCTGAGCTGTATACCCTGATCGGTAATGCTGAGCTGTATACCCTGATCTGAAATGCTGAGCTGTATACCCTGATCTGTAATGCTGAGCTATTTACCCTGATCTGTAATGCTGAGCTGTATACCCTGATCTGTAATGCTGAGCTATATACCCTCATCTGTAATGCTGAGCTGTATACCCTGGTCTGTAATGCTGAGCTATATACCCTCATCTGTAATGCTGAGCTGTATACCCTGCTCTGTGAGGCTGAGCTGTATACCCTAATCTATGAGGCTAAGCTATATACCCTGATTTTTAATGCTGAGCTATATACCCTGATCTGTAATGCTGAGCTATATACCCTGATCTGTAATGCTGAGCTGTATACCCTGATCTGTAATGCTGAGCTGTATACCCTGGTCGGTAATGCTGAGCTGTATACCCTGATCTGTAAAGCTGAGCTGTATACCCTGATCTGTAATGCTGAGCTGTATACCCTGATATGTGGGTCTGAGTTATATACCCTGATCTGTAATGCTGAGATATATACCCTGATCTGTAATGCTGAGCTGTATACCCTAATCTGTAATGCTGAACTTATATACCCTGATCTGTAATGCTGAGCTATATACCCTAATCTGTAAGGCTAAGCTGTATACTCTAATCTATGAGGCTAAGCTATATACCCTGTTCTGTAATGCTGAGCTACATACCCTGATCTGTGAGGCTGAGCTGTATACCCTGATCTGTGAGGCTGAACTGTATACCCTGATCTGTAATGCTGATCTGTAATGCTGAGCTGTATACCCTGATCTGTAATGCTGAGCTGTGAATGAATGAATGAATGAATGAATGAATGAATGAAAACTTATATAGCGCGGCACATGCGAACTGAATCGCCTCTGGGCGCTTGTTGATCCTGTCTCCTTTGATATCAAAAGAGAAAAGTCTTGACCTTTTTCCTGAATGCTAAGTGGTTCTCCTCCAACCGAATGCTGGTTGGTAAAGCGTTCCATAGTCTAGGACCTTGGATCGCGAATCTTCTTTCTCCTTTGGACTTGAAGTTGGCTTTCGGAACCTGGAGCAGGTTCTGATTAGTGGAACGCAAAACGCGATTGGGGTTATGAGCTTTTATTATTTCGCATAAATAAAGGGGGGCATTCCCATGGACACATCTATGCGTAAGACAGAGAGCTTTAAAAGCAATTCTGTCTTTAACTGGCAGCCAATGAAGGGCTCTCAGTGAAGGTGAGATGGATTCCCAGGGTTTTTTCCCAGTCACAAGTCTGGCGGCCGTATTCTGAACGACTTGCAGACGAGCGATTTGGTACTTGGGGAGTCCGAGGTAAAGGGCATTTGCATAATCCAACCTGGAGTTTACAATTGCTCCCACCACGACCGCTAAATCCTCTTTAGGGATGAACGGAGTAAGTCTGCGTAGTAGGCGCAGCAGATGGTGAGATCCGCTGACTACTGACCCTATTTGTGCGTCCATTGTCATAAAGGAGTCAAAAATGACCCCTAGGCTTTTGACTTTGGCGCTAGGGGTGATGAGTTTGCCCAAAATAGGCGGGGGGGTCCACGCTGTTGAAAGTTGATTCCTGCGCTTGGCGTGAAACAGAAGAAGTTCTGTTTTTGCTCCATTGAGTTTAAGATAACTCTTTGTCATCCAATCCTCTATCAAAGAGAGACATGTCTCTAGATTGAGGTGGTGATCCTGTCTATTGCAGATGCGGAAATACAGTTGCGTATCATCTGCATATGAGTGGTAGAGCAGTTTTTGGCTGCTGATAATCTCAAAAAGAGGACGAAGATATATGTTAAACAGCACTGGTGACAGAGGCGATCCTTGAGGGACTCCGCATGTAACTGTGCGTTTCTCAGACGTAAAAGGTCCTAACTTCACTGTTTGCGATCGGTTTTCCAGAAAAGAGGAGAACCAAGATAAATCGCCTTCTGCGACTCTGGCTACTTCAGCAAGCCGAGTCAGTAATAGTTTGTGGTCTACCGTGTCGAAAGCTGCACTTAGGTCCAACAGAACTAGAAGACAAGATTCTCCTTCGTCTGCGGCCTTGAGAACATCGTCCCATACTTTCAGCAATGCTGTTTCCGTCCCGTGTCCGGGGCGGAAGCCTGATTGCAATGGGTCAAGTAGCTTGTGGGTATCCAGATGCTGTTGCAGCTGTATACCCTGATCTGTAATGCTGAGCTGTATACCCTGATCTGTAATGCTGAGCTTTATACCCTAATCTATGAGGCTAAGCTATATACCCTGATCTGTATTGCTGAGCTGTATACCCTAATCTATGAGGCTAAGCTAAATACCCTGATCTGTAATGCTGAGCTGTATACCCTGATCTGTAATGCTGAGCTGTATACCCTGATCTGTAATGCTGAGCTGTATACCCTGGTCGGTAATGCTGAGCTGTATATCCTGATCTGTAATGCTGAGCTGTATACCCTGATCTGTAATGCTGAGCTGTATACCCTGATATGTGGGTCTGAGATATATACCCTGATCTGTAATGCTGAGATATATACCCCGATCTGTAATGCTGAGCTGTATACCCTGACCTGTAATGCTGAGCTGTATACCCTGATCTGTAATGCTGAGCTATACACTCTGTCCTGTGATGCTGAGCTATATACTCCTGACACTATGGATGTAAGCAAGTGGAACACAGGGGACGGAGTGGTGGATTATTTAAGGGGTGAGGCTTATGAGAAGTGGGAGGTATCAAAAAGGAAGATCGTGGTCTGGCTCCCCCCCCCCCCCCCCCACATCCTGAAACTTCACCACCCGCCACTGGGTTGTTACATGACCAAATGTAAAAAATTTCAAGGGGTATGAATTATTTTCAAGGCACTGTAGATGAATAACCTAATATATTGGATTTGTATGGTGAGGTGGAGCACACAGATGATTCGGGATGAATATAAAATGTCTTTATGTGAGATAAGAATTCTGGAGGATTATTATACCGTCTGATACACTCAGGATTACTCACTATCCTCTCTGTCTGTAGAGATTCCGGCTGCCAGGAGTTCAAAGTACCGGGTGATACTGATCCTGGGGTTCCTCCTAATATTGGCCTTTATTACTGCGGTCAACCTCATGAGCTTCCGGATCATTTTCTGTGAGTATCACTATTATAATTAGCAATTTTGTTCACTTTATTATTGTATCTATAAGTAAAAAACAACAACAGAAAGAATACATTTATTATCAGATGATTGGATTTTACCTCATTGTTTTGCTCTTCAGAAGACAGGGAGGGCATGTTTACCATTATGGCTCTTGGGGGTCACCAGCTAGGGTGGTAGGAATGAAGAGGGCAGTACCAAGGAGAAGAGAAGTAGTAGGTGTAACTTAAAAGGATATACAGGGGACAGAGGTAAGTAAGGATGAGCTGTGGGTTCATCATGAATTCTACCCATCCCAGACTACCTGTAGTTTGTCAAATGGGTGACCAATATAGCCAACACTCCTGCCAAACCCACAAGCCAATGCAGCCAGAAGTCTTTCATTTATTGGTGGCAATGCTACCTCCACTAAATGAAATCCAGGAACCTCACTGTCTTGTTTACAAGTTAATGGATGACATCACCAAATATGGTCACAGCTATGTTTGGTCAATGACATCATCCAATATCTCTGGCTTGTTTACATACAGCAGCCAATCAGGCCACTGTCATTTGTGATGGGAGTAGTGACAGGGCAGCAGCATTATTGTGTTGGATCACAATGTAACAGGTCCTCAGGAGTAGGCATGAGCCGAACACCCCCCGGTTCGGTTCTCACCAGAACAGGTCTGGTATGGCTTCTAAGGGGAAACCTCTCACCAAAATTAAAAAAAATGGTGTGTGGTCCCCCCAAAGATCAATACAAGACCCTTATCAGAGCACGCAACCTGGCAGGCCGCAGGAAAAGAGGGGGGAAGAGAGAGTGCCCCACACCAACCGTACCAGGCCACATGCCCTCAACATGGGGAGGATGTCCCCATGTTGATGGGGACAAGGGCCTCATCCCCACAACCCTTGCCCGGTGGTTATGGGGGTCTGTGGGCGGGAGGCTTATCGAAATCTGGAAGCCCCTTTTAACAAAGGGGACAACCAGATTCCGCCCCCCCCCCATGTGAATTGGTAACGGGGTACATTGTACCCCTGCCATTTCACAAAGAAAATGTAAACTCTCTCTCGTCCCCCTGGCCTGGCAGGTTGCATGCTCGGATAAGGGCCTGGTATAGATTTTTGGGGGGACCCCACACCATTTTTGTTTAATTGGTATGGGGTTCCCCTTAATATCCATACCAGACCTGACGGGCCTAATATGGGAATTGGGGGGACCCCTATGCTTTTTTATTGGTTCGGGGTTCCCCTTAATATTCATACCAGACACAAAGGGCCTGGTAATGGACTGTCGGGGGGACCCCTGCCATTTTTTTTAATGGCTTTGATCTGTATTGCCGGGACCCAACAATTTATGAATAGCCGTGAGCAGTTTTAAATTACTTTTTTTCCTTCAGAAATTACACTTTGCTCAGTGACTGTTCTAAACACGGGAAACATGCACTACTTTACAGGCACACTATACACCCCCCAGGTACGTAATTTAAATTAATATTTCACTTGTATTATTTCACTTTAAGCATTATTAAAATCACTGCTCCCAAAAAAGTCAGTTTTTAAAACTTTATTTTTGCATTGATACATGTCCCCTCGGGCAGGATCCGGGTCCTCAAACATTTTTTATGACATAACTTGCATATTAATCTTTAAAATTAGCACTTTTGATTTCTCCCATAGACTTTTCCAGGCTGTTCCGTGACTTTTCAAATTTTCAACTTTTCAAATTTGTGGGAACAATTTGGGAATGACACCTTCCTGTTCCAACATGAATGTGCACCAGTGCACAAACCTAGGTCCATAAAGATAAACATATGGATGAGCGCATTTGGGGTGGAGGAAATTGACTGGCCTGCAAGGTCCATAAAGACAGTTTTCATTTGTCTTTTCAGATAAAAGTACTAAAGAAGAAATGTTGCATATGAAGACTGCTGGTGAGTGTAAAATGATCCTGGGTTGATATAAAAATTGCTTATGTAACTAGATTTCCTGAAAAAAAAGCAGTAAAGTTTAGTGAAAAGAAAAGAAGACATAATTCTGTGGGGGAGGAGGTAGTGGAAGGAGATCCTGCATACATAATTCTGTGGAGGAGGAGGTAGTGGAAGGAGATCCTGCATACATAATTCTGTGGAGGAGGAGGAGGTAGTGGAAGGAGATCCTGCATACATAATTCTGTGGAGGAGGAGGTAGCGGAAGGAGATCCTGCATACATAATTCTGTGGAGGAGGAGGTAGTGGAAGGAGATCCTGCATACATAATTCTGTGGAGGAGGAGGAGGTAGTGGAAGGAGATCCTGCATACATAATTCTGTGGAGGAGGAGGTAGTGGAGGAGGATCCTGCATACATAATTCTGTAGGAGGAGGTAGTGGAAGGAGATCGGAAGGAGATCCTGCATACATAATTCTGTGGAGGAGGAGGTAGTGGAAGGAGATCCTGCATACATAATTCTGTGGAGGAGGAGGTAGTGGAAGGAGATCGCATACATAATTCTGAGGAGGAGATCCTGCATACATAATTCTGTGGAGGAGAAGGTAGTGGAAGGAGATCCTGTATACATAATTCTGTGGAGGAGGAGGTAGTGGAAGGAGATCCTCCATACATAATTCTGTGGAGGAGGAGGTAGTGGAAGGAGATCCTCCATACATAATTCTGTGGAGGAGGAGGGTAGTGGAAGGAGATCCTGCATACATAATTCTGTGGAGGAGGAGGTAGTGGAAGGAGATCCTGTATACATAATTCTGTGGAGGAGGAGGTAGTGGAAGGAGATCCTGCATACATAATTCTGTGGAGGAGGAGGTAGCGGAAGGAGATCCTGCATACATAATTCTGTGGAGGAGGAGGTAGTGGAAGGAGATCCTGTATACATAATTCTGTGGAGGAGGAGGTAGTGGAAGGAGATCCTCCATACATAATTCTGTGGAGGAGGAGGTAGTGGAAGGAGATCCTCCATACATAATTCTGTGGAGGAGGAGGGTAGTGGAAGGAGATCCTGCATACATATTTCTGTGGAGGAGGAGGTAGTGGAAGAAGATCCTCCATAAATAATTATGTGGAGGAGGTGGTAGTGGGAGGAGATCCTGCATACATAATTATGTGGAGGAGGTAGTGGGAGGAGATCCTGCATACATAATTCTGTGGAGGAGGAGGTAGTGGAAGGAGATCCTGCATACATAATTCTGTGGAGGAGGAGGTAGTGGAAGGAGATGCTCCATACATAATTCTGTGGAGGAGGAGTTAGTGGAAGGAGATCCTGCATACATAATTCTGTGGAGGAGGAGGTAGTGGAAGGAGATCCTCCATACATAATTCTGTGGAGGAGAAGGTAGTTGAAGGAGTTCCTTGTGGGAACAATTTGGGAATGGCCCCTTCCTGTTCCAACATGACTGTGCACCATTGCACAAAGCAAGGTCCATAAATATAATGATATGGATGAGCGCATTTGGGGTGGAAGAAATTGACGGGCCTGCAATGTCCATAAAGACAGTTTTCTTTTGTCTTTTCAGATAAAAGTACTAAAGAAGAAATTTTGCATCTGAAGACTGCCGGTGAGTACAAAATGATCCTGGGTCGATATAAAGTTGCTTCTGTAACTAGATTTCCTGAAAAAAAAGCAGTAAAGTTTTGTGAAAAGAAAAGAAGACATAATTCTGTGGAGGAGGAGGAGGGTAGTGGAAGGAGATCCTGTATACATAATTCTGTGGAGGAGGAGGGTAGTGGAAGGAGATCCTGCATGCATAATTCTGTGGAGGAGGAGGTAGTGGAAGGAGATCCTCCATACATAATTCTGTGAAGGAGGAGGGTAGTGGAAGGAGATCCTGCATACATAATTCTGTGGAGGAGGTAGTGGAAGGAGATATTGCATACATAATTCTGTGGAGGAGGAGGTAGTGGAAGGAGATCCTGTATACATAATTCTGTGGAGAAGGAGGGTAGTGGAAGGAGATCCTGCATGCATAATTCTGTGGAGGAGGAGGTAGTGGAAGGAGATCCTCCATACATAATTCTGTGGAGGAGGAGGGTAGTGGAAGGAGATCCTGCATACATAATTCTGTGGAGGAGGAGGTAGTGGAAGGAGATCCTCCATACATAATTCTGTGGAGGAGGAGGAGGAGGTAGTGGAAGGAGATCCTGCATACATAATTCTGTGGAGGAGGAGGGTAGTGGAAGGAGATCCTGCATACATAATTCTGTGGAGGAGGAGGTAGTGGAAGGAGATCCTGTATACATAATTCTGTGGAGGAGGAGGTAGTGGAAGGAGATCTTGCATACATAATTCTGTGGAGGAGGAGGTAGTGGAAGGAGATCCTGCATACATAATTCTGTGGAGGAGGAGGTAGTGGAAGGAGATCCTGCATACATAATTCTGTGGAGGAGGAGGGTAGTGGAAGGAGATCCTGCATACATAATTCTGTGGAGGAGGAGGGTAGTGGAAGGAGATCCTGCATACATAATTCTGTGGAGGAGGAGGTAGTAGAAGGAGATCCTGCATACATAATTCTGTGGAGGAGGAGGTAGTGGAAGGAGATCCTGTATACATAATTCTGTGGAGGAGGAGGGTAGTGGAAGGAGATCCTGTATACATAATTCTGTGGAGGAGGAGGTAGTAGAAGGAGATCCTGCATACATAATTCTGTGGAGGAGGAGGTAGTGGGAGGAGATCCTGCATACATTATTCTGTGGAGGAGAAGGTAGTGGAAGGAGATCCTCCATACATAATTCTGTGGAGGAGGAGGTAGTGGGAGGAGATCCTGCATACATAATTCTGTAGAGGAGAAGGAGGAGATAGTGGAAGGAGATCATCCATACACAGTTCTGTAGAGGAGAAGGTAGTTGAAGGAGTTCCTTGTGGGAACAATTTGGGAATGGCCCTGTTCCAACATGACTGTGCACCATTGCACAAATCAAGGTCCATAAATATAATGATATAGATGAGCGCATTTGGGGTGGAAGAAATTGTTGGGCCTGCAAGGTCCATAAAGACAGTTTTCTTTTGTCTTTTCAGATAAAAGTACTAAAGCAGAAATGTTGCATCTGAAGACTGTCGGTGAGTACAAAATGATCCTGGGTTGATATAAAGTTGCTTCTGTAACTAGATTTCCTGAAAAAAAAAGCAGTAAAGTTTTGTGAAAAGAAATTCTGTGGAGGAGATGGTAGTGGGAGGAGATCCTGTATACATAATTCTGTGGAGGAGGAGGTAGTAGAAGGAGATCCTGCATACATAATTCTGTGGAGGAGGAGGTACTGGGAGGAGATCCTGCATACATAATTCTGTGGAGGAGGAGGTAGTGGGAGGAGATCCTGCATACATAATTCTGTGGAGGAGGAGGTAGTGGAAGGAGATCCTGTATACATAATTCTGTGGAGGAGGAGGTAGTAGAAGGAGATCCTGCATACATAATTCTGTGGAGGAGGAGGTAGTGGAAGGAGATCCTCCATACATAATTCTGTGGAGGAGGAGGTAGTGGAAGGAGATCCTGCATACATAATTCTGTGGAGGAGGAGGTAGTGGAAGGAGATCCTGTATACATAATTCTGTGGAGGAGGGGGTAGTGGAAGGAGATCCTGCATACATAATTCTGTGGAGGAGGAGGTAGTGGAAGGAGATCCTCCATACATAATTATGTGGAGGAGGAGGGTAGTGGAAGGAGATCCTGCATACATAATTCTGTGGAGGAGGAGGTAGTGGAAGGAGATCCTGCATACATAATTCTGTGGAGGAGGAGGTAGTGGAAGGAGATCCTGCATACATAATTCTGTGGAGGAGGAGGTAGAGGAAGGAGATCCTGCATACATAATTCTGTGGAGGAGAAGGTAGTGGAAGGAGATCCTCCATACATAATTCTGTGGAGGAGGAGGTAGTGGAAGGAGATCCTGCATACATAATTCTGTGGAGGAGAAGGAGAAGGTAGTGGAAGGAGATCCTCCATACACAGTTCTGTAGAGGAGAAGGTAGTTGAAGGAGTTCCTTGTGGGAACAATTTGGGAATGGCCCCTTCCTGTTCCAACATGACTGTGCACCATTGCACAAATCAAGGTCCATAAATATAATGATATGGGTGAGCGCATTTGGGGTGGAAGAAATTGTTGGGCCTGCAAGGTCCATAAAGACAGTTTTATTTTGTCTTTTCAGATAAAAGTACTAAAGCAGAAATGTTGCATCTGAAGACTGTCGGTGAGTACAAAATGATCCTGGGTTGATATAAAGTTGCTTCTGTAACTAGATTTCCTGAAAAAAAAAAAGCAGTAAAGTTTTGTGAAAAGAAATTATGTGGAGGAGGTGGTAGTGGGAGGAGATCCTGCATACATAATTCTGTGGAGGAGGAGGTAGTGGAAGGAGATCCTGCATACATAATTCTGTGGGGGAGGAGGTAGTGGAAGGAGATCCTGTATACATAATTCTGTGGAGGAGGAGGTAGTAGAAGGAGATCCTGCATACATAATTCTGTGGAGGAGGAGGTAGTGGAAGGAGATCCTGTATACATAATTCTGTGGAGGAGGAGGTAGTAGAAGGAGATCCTGCATACATAATTCTGTGGAGGAGGAGGGTAGTGGATGGAGATCCTGCATACATAATTCTGTGGAGGAGGAGGTAGTGGAAGGAGATCCTGTATACATAATTCTGTGGAGGAGGAGGTAGTAAAAGGAGATCCTGCATACATAATTCTGTGGAGGAGGAGGTAGTGGAAGGAGATCCTGCATACATAATTCTGTGGAGGAGGAGGTAGTAGAAGGAGATTCTCCATACATAATTCTGTGAAGGAGGAGGGAAGTGGAAGGAGATCCTGCATACATAATTCTGTGGAGGAGGAGGGTAGTGGAAGGAGATCCTGCATACATAATTCTGTGGAGGAGGAGGAGGGTAGTGGAAGGAGATCATGCATACATAATTCTGTGGAGGAGGAGGTAGTGGAAGGAGATCCTGTATACATAATTCTGTGGAGGAGGAGGTAGTGGAAGGAGATCTTGCATACATAATTCTGTGGAGGAGGAGGTAGTGGAAGAAGATCCTGCATACATAATTCTGTGAGGAAGGAGGTAGTGGAAGGAGATCCTGCATACATAATTCTGTGGAGGAGGAGGTAGTGGAAGGAGATTCTCCATACATAATTCTGTGAAGGAGGAGGGAAGTGGAAGGAGATCCTGCATACATAATTCTGTGGAGGAGGAGGGTAGTGGAAGGATATCCTGCATACATAATTCTGTGGAGGAGGAGGTAGTGGAAGGAGATCTTGCATACATAATTCTGTGGAGGAGGAGGTAGTGGAAGGAGATCCTGTATACATAATTCTGTGGAGGAGGAGGGTAGTGGAAGGAGATCCTGTATACATAATTCTGTGGAGGAGGAGGTAGTAGAAGGAGATCCTGCATACATAATTCTGTGGAGGAGGAGGTAGTGGGAGGAGATCCTGCATACATTATTCTGTGGAGGAGGAGGGTAGTGGAAGGAGATCCTCCATACATAATTCTGTGGAGGAGGAGGTAGTGGGAGGAGATCCTGCATACATAATTCTGTAGAGGAGAAGGAGGAGATAGTGGAAGGAGATCATCCATACACAGTTCTGTAGAGGAGAAGGTAGTTGAAGGAGTTCCTTGTGGGAACAATTTGGGAATGGCCCTGTTCCAACATGACTGTGCACCATTGCACAAATCAAGGTCCATAAATATAATGATATAGATGAGCGCATTTGGGGTGGAAGAAATTGTTGGGCCTGCAAGGTCCATAAAGACACTTTTCTTTTGTCTTTTCAGATAAAAGTACTAAAGCAGAAATGTTGCATCTGAAGACTGTCGGTGAGTACAAAATGATCCTGGGTTGATATAAAGTTGCTTCTGTAACTAGATTTCCTGAAAAAAAAAGCAGTAAAGTTTTGTGAAAAGAAATTATGTGGAGGAGGTGGTAGTGGGAGGAGATCCTGCATACATAATTCTGTGGAGGAGGAGGTAGTGGGAGGAGATCCTGTATACATAATTCTGTGGAGGAGGAGGTAGTGGAAGGAGATCCTGCATACATAATTCTGTGGAGGAGGAGGTAGTAGAAGGAGATCCTGCATACATAATTCTGTGGAGGAGGAGGTAGTGGGAGGAGATCCTGCATACATAATTCTGTGGAGGAGGAGGTAGTGGGAGGAGATCCTGCATACATAATTCTGTGGAGGAGGAGGTAGTGGAAGGAGATCCTGCATACATAATTCTGTTGAGGAGGAGGTAGTGGAAGGAGATCCTGCATACATAATTCTGTGGAGGAGGAGGTAGTGGAAGGAGATCCTGCATACATAATTCTGTGGAGGAGAAGGTAGTGGAAGGAGATCCTGCATACATAATTCTGTGGAGGAGAAGGAGAAGGTAGTGGAAGGAGATCCTCCATACACAGCTCTGTAGAGGAGAAGGTAGTTGAAGGAGTTCCTTGTGGGAACAATTTGGGAATGGCCCCTTCCTGTTCCAACATGACTGTGCACCATTGCACAAATCAAGGTCCATAAATATAATGATATGGGTGAGCGCATTTGGGGTGGAAGAAATTGTTGGGCCTGCAAGGTCCATAAAGACAGTTTTATTTTGTCTTTTCAGATAAAAGTACTAAAGCAGAAATGTTGCATCTGAAGACTGTCGGTGAGTACAAAATGATCCTGGGTTGATATAAAGTTGCTTCTGTAACTAGATTTCCTGAAAAAAAAAAAGCAGTAAAGTTTTGTGAAAAGAAATTATGTGGAGGAGGTGGTAGTGGGAGGAGATCCTGCATACATAATTCTGTGGAGGAGGAGGTAGTGGAAGGAGATCCTGCATACATAATTCCGTGGAGGAGGAGGGTAGTGGAAGGAGATCCTGCATGCATAATTATGTGGATGAGGAGGTAGTGGAAGGAGATCCTGCATACATAATTCTGTGGAGGAGGAGGTAGTGGAAGGAGATCCTGCATACATAATTCTGTGGAGGAGGAGGTAGTAGAAGGAGATCCTGCATACATAATTCTGTGGAGGAGGAGGTAGTGGGAGGAGATCCTGCATACATAATTCTGTGGAGGAGGAGGTAGTGGAAGGAGATCCTGTATACATAATTCTGTGGAGGAGGAGGGTAGTGGAAGGAGATCCTGCATACATAATTCTGTGGAGGAGGAGGTAGTGGAAGGAGATCCTGCATACATAATTCTGTGGAGGAGGAGGTAGTAGAAGGAGATCCTGCATACATAATTCTGTGGAGGAGGAGGTAGTGGAAGGAGATCCTGCATACATAATTCTGTGGAGGAGGAGGTAGTGGAAGGAGATCCTGCATACATAATTCTGTGGAGGAGGAGGTAGTAGAAGGAGATCCTGCATACATAATTCTGTGGAGGAGGAGGTAGTGGAAGGAGATCCTGCATACATAAATCCATGGAGGAGGGTAGTGGAAGGAGATCCTGCATACATAATTCTGTGGAGAAGGAGGTAGTGGAAGGAGATCCTGCATTCATAATTCTGTGGAGGAGGAGGTAGTAGAAGGAGATCCTGCATACATAATTCCGTGGAGGAGGAGGGTAGTGGAAGGAGATCCTGCATGCATAATTATGTGGAGGAGGAGGTAGTGGAAGGAGATCCTGCATACATAATTCTGTGGAGGAGGAGGTAGTGGAAGGAGATCCTGCATACATAATTCTGTGGAGAAGGAGGTAGTGGGAGGATATCCTGCATACATAATTCTGTGGAGGAGGAGGTAGTGGGAGGAGATCCTGCATACATAATTCTGTGGAGGAGGAGGTAGTGGAAGGAGATCCTGTATACATAATTCTGTGGAGGAGGAGGTAGTAGAAGGAGATCCTGCATATATAATTCTGTGGAGAAGGAGGTAGTGGAAGGAGATCCTGCATACTTAATTCTGTGGAGGAGGAGGTAGTGGAAGGAGATCCTGCATACATAATTCCGTGGAGGAGGAGGGTAGTGGAAGGAGATCCTGCATGCATAATTATGTGGATGAGGAGGTAGTGGAAGGAGCTCTTGCATACATAATTCTGTGGAGGAGGAGGTAGTGGAAGGAGATCCTGCATACATAATTCTGTGGAGGAGGAGGTAGTAGAAGGAGATCCTGCATACATAATTCTGTGGAGGAGGAGGTAGTGGGAGGAGATCCTGCATACATAATTCTGTGGAGGAGGAGGTAGTGGAAGGAGATCCTGTATACATAATTCTGTGGAGGAGGATGTAGTAGAAGGAGATCCTGCATACATAATTCTGTGGAGGAGGAGGTAGTGGATGGAGATCCTGCATACATAATTCTGTGGAGGAGGAGGAGGTAGTGGAAGGAGATCCTGCATACATAATTCTGTGGAGGATCAGGTAGTGGAAGGAGATCCTGCATACATAATTCTGTGGAGGAGGAGGTAGTGAAAGGAGATCCTGCATACATAATTCCGAGGAGGAGGAGGGTAGTGGAAGGAGATCCTGCATGCATAATTATGTGGAGGAGGAGGTAGTGGAAGGAGATCCTGCATACATAATTCTGTGGAGGAGGAGGTAGTGGAAGGAGATCCTGTATCATAATTATGTGGAGGAGGAGGTAGTAGAAGGAGATCCTGCATACATAATTCTGTGGAGGAGGAGGTAGTGGAAGCAGATCCTGCATACATAATTCTGTGGAGGAGGATGTAGTAGAGGGAGATCCTGCATACATAATTCTGTGGAGGAGGAGGTAGTGGATGGAGATCCTGCATACATAATTCCATGGAGGAGGAGGGTATTGGAAGGAGATACTGCATGCATAATTATGTGGAGGAGGAGGTAGTGGAAGGAGATCCTGCATACATAATTCTGTGGAGGAGGAGGTAGTGGAAGAAGATCCTGCATACATAATTCCGTGGAGGAGGAGGGTAGTGGAAGGAGATCCTGTATACATAATTCTGTGGAGGAGGAGGTAGTGGAAGGAGATCCTGCATACATAATTCTGTGGAGGAGGAGGTAGTGGAAGGAGATCCTGTATACATAATTCTGTGGAGGAGGAGGTAGTAGAAGGAGATCCTGCATACATAATTCTGCGGAGGAGGAGGTAGTGGGAGGAGATCCTGCATACATAATTCTGTTTAGGAGGAGGTAGTGGGAGGAGATCCTGCATACATAATTCTGTGGAGGAGGAGGTAGTGGAAGGAGATCCTGTATACATAATTCTGTGGAGGAGGAGGTAGTGGAAGCAGATCCTGCTTACATAATTCTGTGGAGGAGGATGTAGTAGAAGGAGATCCTGCAGACATAATTCTGTGGAGGAGGAGGTAGTGGATGGAGATCCTGCATACATAATTCTGTGGAGGAGGAGGAGGTAGTGGAAGGAGATCCTGCATACATAATTCTGTGGAGGAGGAGGTAGTGGAAGGAGATCCTGCATACATAATTCTGTGGAGGAGGGTAGTGGAAGAAGTTCCTGCATACATAATTCTGTGGAGGAGGAGGTAGTGTAAGGAGATCCTGCATACATAATTCTGTGGAGGAGGAGGTAGTGGGAGGAGTTCCTGCATACATAATTTTGTGGAGGAGGAGGTAGTGGAAGGAGATCCTGCATACATAATTCTGTGGAGGAGGAGGTAGTGGAAGGAGTTCCTGCATACATAATTCTGTGGAGGAGGAGGTAGTGGAAGCAGATCCTGCTTACATAATTCTGTGGAGGAGGATGTAGTAGAAGGAGATCCTGCAGACATAATTCTGTGGAGGAGGAGGTAGTGGATGGAGATCCTGCATACATAATTCTGTGGAGGAGGAGGAGGTAGTGGAAGGAGATCCTGCATACATAATTCTGTGGAGGAGGAGGTAGTGGAAGGAGATCCTGCATACATAATTCTGTGGAGGGGGGTAGTGGAAGAAGTTCCTGCATACATAATTCTGTGGAGGAGGAGGTAGTGGGAGGAGTTCCTGCATACATAATTCTGTGGAGGAGGAGGTAGTGGAAGGAGATCCTGCATACATAATTCTGTGGAGGAGGAGGTAGTGGAAGGAGTTCCTGCATACATAATTCTGTGGAGGAGGAGGTAGTGGAAGGAGATCCTGCATACATAATTCTGTGGAGGAGAAGGTAGTGGAAGGAGATCCTGCATACATAATTCTGTGGAGGAGGAGGTAGTGGAAGGAGTTCCTGCATACATAATTCTGTGGAGGAGGAGGTAGTGGAAGGAGATCCTGCATACATAATTCTGTGGAGGAGGAGGTAGTGGAAGGAGATCCTGCATACATAATTCTGTGGAGGAGGAGGTAGTGGAAGGAGATCCTGCATACATAATTCTGTGGAGGAGGAGGTAGTAGAAGGAGATCCTCCATACATAATTCTATCCGCTCTCCACTGCCGTGGGGGACACAACAAGAAGTCCACTCTCCTCCGCTAAGTGAGACACAAGGAGAGGTCTGCTCTCTCCACCGCCGTGGGGGACACTAGGAGAGGGACACTTATTTAGGGGGCCTTTAGGGACCTTGATGTAAGGGGGGGGGCTTTCTGGGGACCCTGGTGTAAGAGGGGGGGCCCTCCCAGAACACTGATTTCAAACTTGATATTTTATTGCACCTTATTGCTATTAAGCTTTTGCTGTTATGGTAAAATAGCAGTTTTTTTATATTTTGAACTTCTAAAGAAAATTGTAATTTCATAAGCTTTAAGGGTGTGAGGTTAAGGGGTGGACCTGGGCAAAGTTTGGTGAGGCAACTGGTGAAGAGTAAGGTTTTTGCCTGGCTAGTAGGTCTAGACTTAACATTGTAAGCCCTGCTCTAGACAGTTTTGGGGCAGGGGTGGGCTAGGCCGAGGAGGCAATTTCCCCCTATGGCTGCTCTGATGTCCCGTATAAAGGCTGCAGACATACCTAAAGGCTTCCTGGTGAAGAGGAGTAAAAGGTTCCAGCCAGTGTCCTACCAAGTGTGGAATGACGATGAGGATAGAGTGCAGGCTGCCTCCCCCCCGACATAGATGGTGTACGCCCAGGGCCACCTTTAATGTTGATTGAACCATGGGAAAAAAAAATCTTGAGGCCCCCCATGCAATTTTGCTCTCCACCTGTCCGACCATGTCTTCCTGCCGCCCATACCCCTCTGTGTCTGCCCACACTCCTATCCCCGGCGCTGTGCCTCAAAAAAGAATAGTGGGTGCCAGAAATTGGAAGTCCAGCAGCTTCAGATACATCTGGATGAGAGGTGCTGACTGCCAAGGGGGGAGTGAGCTCACCATCCATCCTTGTCTGTGACTGATGGATTCAGATGTAAAAGGGGAACTCTGTGGATTCAGATGTAAAGGGGAACTCTGTGGATAAATATGTAAAGGGGGAACTCTGCGGATTCAGATGTAAAAGGGAAACTCTGCAGATTCAGATGTAAGGGGGAACTCTGTGGATTCAGATGTAAAGGGGAGCTCTGTGGATTCGGATGTAAAGGGGAACTGTAACAGAATGGCCCGTGACACCCAGAGACTTTTGAAGGATGCCAGCTTCACCAATGACGATAGGGGTATAGGGTGACTGAAAAATTATAGCATATATTACATGATATGGGACATTAATGATAAATCATGTTTGCAGGATATATTGAGATATTACAATTTGTTGGCTTATTCTGACCCTACCTGTCAATAGTGACTCATTCCTCTTTGTAACAGACTTTTGAGGTGTTAATTGAGTCTGCTCCTAGATATTTCATTGTGTTAATTAGATCTGCTCTACAGACCTTTTCATTGTGTGAATAGATGTGGAATGTGTCTTGTCAGCTGTAGTAATTAACTTCTGTAATTCGGTACCAGAACGTCTGACATAGGAATGTCTATTATGCAGATGAATAGCTGTTGTCGGGACGTCTGGGGGATAATTAACTCACCTGAATGTCATTATCTAAAAGAATGTGTATGAAGGTCACTGTGTGATGTGGTGGGTGGAGAGTTTCTTTGTTCCTTTGATAACTGTAACATGGCTGTACTGTATATAAGAGAGCTAACCATTAAAGAGTTCATTCATACATTTTGAAACCAGAGAGAACAGAGCTTGTCTCGTCTTTATTCTGGGAAATGGAATGGATCGTGTCTACATGGATTGTCGGACTGTCGGATAAGCTGGGTGGGTTGATGGAAGATCGTAAATGGTGGTGACCGTTACAGGAACTCTGTGGATTCAGATGTAAAAGGGGAACTCGGTGGATTCAGATGTAAAAGGGGAACTCTGTGGATTCAGATGTAAAGGGGAACTCTGTGGATTCTGATGTAAAAGGGGAACTCTGTGGATTCAGATGTAAAGGGGAACTCTGTGGATTCAGATGTAAAAGGGGAATTGCGGACCCTGCACTGTATATATACGTCCTGTTTTTAAAGATGGATATCTCGGTAACGGCAGCAGCTGCTGCCACAACCGAGATATCCATCTCTTCAGTGCAGGGTCCTGTGTACAATAACGGCGGTCTCCGCGACGGATTCGCCACAAGATCCCTGTTATCGGTGGCGGGAGAGGTGCCCCCCCTCCCACCGCTTTCCCGTGCCTTCCGCTGCTTACCATTGCCGTCGGTAGCGGCGGAGGCGATTGGATGTGTGCGGCTCCTCTGCTGGGATACAAATGATGGACAAATGTCCCTCACCCATCTCTATAGCAGCGCTGGGCGGAAGTGACGTCAAAACGTCAGTCCCGCCCAGCGTCTTAAAGAGACATTTTTTTTCCTGTCATTTAAAAAATGACAGTCAAAATACATTATTTTTTTCCTTTTAAGCCTGAATATGAGATCTGAGGTCTTTTTGACCCCAGATCTCATATTTAAGAGGACCTGTCATGCTTTTTTCTATTACAAGGGATGTTTACATTCCTTGTAATAGGAATAAAAGTGATCATTTTTTTTTTCAGTGTAAAAAATGTTAAAATAAATAAAAATAAATAGGAAAACAAAAAAAAAAAATTTAAAAGCGCCCCGTCCCGGCGAGCTTGCGCACAGAAGCGAACGCATACGCGAGTAGCGCCCGCATATGAAAACGGTGTTCAAACCACACAAGTGAGGTATCGCCGCGATCGTTAGAGCGAGAGCAATAATTCTAGCCCTAGACCTCCTCTTTATCTCAAAAAATGCAACCAATAGAATTTTTTAAACGTCGCCCATCAAGATTTTTAAGGGTAAAAGTTTGACGCCATGCCACGAGCGGGCGCAATTTTTAAGCGTGACATGTTGGGTATCATTTTACTCGGCGTAATATTATCTTTCACAATATATAAAAAAATTGGGCCAAATTTATTATTGTCTTATTTTTTAATTCAAAAAAGTGTATTTTTTCCAAAAAAAGTGCGCTTCTAAGACCGCTGCGCAAATACGGTGTGACAAAAAGTATTGCAATGACCACTATTTTATTCTCTAGGGTGTTATAAAAAATATATATATATAATGTTTGGGGGGGTTTAAGTAATTTTCTAGCAGAAAAAAACTGTTTTAGTCTTGCAAACACCAAAACTGAAAAACACCTAAGGTCCTTAAGTGGTTAATGATAAATCATGTTTGCAGGATATATTGAGATATTACAAGTTGTTGGCTTATTCTGACCCTACCTGTCAATAGTGACTCATTCCTCTTTGTAACAGACTTTTGAGGTGTTAATTAAGTCTGCTCCTAGATATTTCATTGTGTTAATTAGGTCTGCTCTACAGACCTTTTCATTGTGTGAAGATAGTATTGATGAATAGATGTGGAATGTGTCTTGTCAGCTGTAGTAATTAACTTCTGTAATTTGGTACCAGAACTTCTGACATAGGAATGTCTATTATGCAGGTGAATAGCTGTTGTCGGGAACTCTGTGGATTCAGATGTAAAGGGGAACTCTGTGGATTCAGATGTAAAAGGGGAACTCTGTGGATTCAGATGTAAAGGGGAACTCTGTGGATTCAGATGTAAAGGGGGAACTCTGTGGATTCAGATGTAAAGGGGGAACTCTGTGGATTCAGATGTAAAGGGGGAACTCTGTGGATTCAGATGTAAAAGGGGGACTCTTGTTATTAATATATATTTATAGCAAAAAAAATAATGAAACCAAAACGAAAGCGAACAAATTTTTCGGCAGTGCACATGTCTAGTTAGTTATACTTTAAGCTTCTGGAAATGTCAAGATTGTCCCTTCTTCTCCAGAAGACAGCCAAGAAGATGATTGTGACCCCTGCCCCGCGGGCTGGACATTAATTGGTTCCAAATGCTACAATTTTCATAAAACTGAGGAAACTTGGGAGAGGAGCCGGGAGGAATGTGCGAAGAATGACAGCGTTTTTCTGATCCTGGACAGCAAGGCTGAATTTGTAAGTGTCTGAGCTCTGGTTGTGGTGGTCCTGACAGGTGACAGGTTCTCTTTATGTCTTTCAAACATATAGTTGGTTAACCACTTCAGACCCGGACCATTATGCAGGTTAAGGACCTTGCCCCTTTTTGCGATTTGGCACTGCGTCGGTTTAACTGACAATTGCGCGGTCGTGCGACGTAGCTCCCAAACAAATTTGACGTCCTTTCTTTTGGTGGTATTTGATCACCTCTGCGATTTTTATTTTTTTGCGCTATAAACAAAAATAGAGCGACAATTTAAAAAAAAATGCAATATTTTTTACTTTTTGCTGTAATAAATATCCCCCAAAAAAAATATATATATTTTTTTTCCTCAGTTTAGCCCGATACGTATTCTTCTACCTACTGTTGGTGGAAAAAAAAATCGCAATAAGCGTTTATTGATTGGTTTGTGCAAAATTTATAGCGTTTACAAAATGGGGGATCGATTTATGACATTTTTATAATTTTTTTTGTATTTTTTTTACCATTTGTAAACAAGGCACTTCACTGTTCTGCCTAGTGACAGGACAGTGACCTACTGCTCCGTGTGATCAGGAGCAGTGATCTCTGACGTGTCACTCATAGCCCATCCCCCACACAGTTAGAATCACTCCCTAGGACACACTTAACCCCTTCAGCGCCTCCTAGGGCCAGATTCTCAGCTGCGATACGACGGTGTATCTCAGATACACCGTCGTATCTCAGTTTTTTTCAATGGGTATCTATGCGTGTGATTCATAGAATCACTTACGCATAGATACACTAAGGTTCCGACAGGTGTAAAGCAATTAGACTGTCGGATCGGAGATGTAATGACAACGCCGGCCGCTAGGTGGCCTTTACGTTGTTTTCTCATTTGCCTATGCAAATGAGCCTAATACGCCGATTCCCGAACGTTTTTACGCCGCCCTGTTGTCGTTTACGTCATTTCCGTAAGCGTAAGGTTACCCTTGCTAATATGAGGGGTAACCTTATGAAGTTCCGTCGTATGCCATGTTAAGTATGGCGTCGGGTCAGCGTCGTCTTTTTCCGTCGGTTACGTCATTTTACTATGTCGTTCGCGAATAGGGATTTACGTCAATGACGCTCACGTCGGTTTCATTCATGTTTCCCGACGTAAGCTGGAGCATGCGCACTTTGAATTACGCGGCCTTACGCTGGGACATTTACACTACGCCGCCGTAACTTATGGAGCAAGTGCTTTGAGAATACGGCACTTGCTCTGTTAAGTTGCGGCGGCGTAGTGTAAATGGCTTACGCTACGCCGCCGCAATTCTATGAGAATCTGGCCCATAGTGTTTAACCCCTTCCCTGCCAGTGTCATTTACACAGTAATCAGCACATTTTTATAGCACTGTTCACTGTATAAATGACAATGGTCTCAAAATACATTAAGTGCCTCCGATTTTGTATATCCAGCGCAATGAGATCACGCTGGATATCGCCGCTGGAGGCTGTGCTTCTCGCGCCTACTGCCCCCACGAGATGCCGCGCATCCATAGGAATCCATTGGGGGCGACGAGTGGGAGGAGCGACATAGCTCGGCGCTGGCTCCCTCGACGGGGATCGTGGGTGGTCAATGTCGCCGCTAGCAGAGGCGAGATTGACACAAAAACTGCGGCACCTACTGTAGTCTCAAAAGTGTCCGATGTGTCCGCCACAATATCGCAGTCACAATAACAATCGCTGATCGCCATTGCTAGTAATAAAATTATAATAACAATTCCATAAAATGATCCCCTATTTTGTAAAGACTATGGGCCAGATTCAGGTAGATCGGCGTATATTTAAGCCGGCGTAGCGTATCGTCTTTACGGTACGCCGGCACAACATAGAGAAGCAAGCATGCTATTCACGAAGAATATGCGCTCCACGTTGCGACGGCGTAGCGTATAGTTGTCGGCGTAAGCCGATGTAAGTTAAAGTAGGTGGAAGTGGGCTGGAAGTGGGCGTGATATATTTAAATGAAGCGTGACCCCATGCAAATCATGGCCACAGCTTCAAAAACTGAACTGCGCATGCGTCGTCTCTTGGACGCATCCCAGTGCGCATGCTCACAGTTACGATGAAATAGTTGCCTAAGATACATCGAACACTGCCTACGACGTGAACATAACCTACGCACAGCCCAATTCACGTAGTACTACGTAAACTGCATACGCGACATCAAATTTGACGGCCTCGTTCCCTGGCCCATACCTTTGCATTACCCGCGCCTGCTATATGAGGGGTAACTTTACGCCGTACGTAAGCCTTACGCAAATCGCATATATGAAGCGGCCGGGCGCATCTACGTTCGTGAATAGGCGTATCTTACTCATTTGCATATTTAAAATGGGAACGCCGAGTCCAGCATAACTATGCGCCCACGATACGCCGGCGTAGGAAAGTTAGGTCGGTCGGAAAGAGGCCTATTTTCAGGCGTAAACTGAGGGGGAATTTTTTTTTTTTTATATATATTTTTGCGGATATTTATTATAGCAAAAATTTAAATATATTGGGCCGGATTCAGAAAGCATTTACGCCAGCGTATCAAGAGATACGCCGCGTAAATACTAAGAATAGCCGGCGTATCTTTTTTTGCTATTCAGAAAAGAAGATACGCCGGCTTTCTTCTAAGATACGAGTGGCGTAATTCGCTTACACCGTCGTATCTTAGTTGCATTATTACGCTGGCCGCTAGGTAGCGCTTACGGCGGTTTTTGCGTAATATATGCAAATGAGCTATTTACGGCGATTCCCGAACGTACTTGCGGCGGCACGTCATAGTTTACGTCGTTTGCGTAAGGTTACCCCTGCTATAGGAGGTGTAGCCAATGTTAAGTATGGATGTCGGGACAGCGTCGAATTGTACGTCGTTTACGTCGTTTGCGTAAATTGTTCGGGAATGGGGCTCGACGTTAGTAACGTTCACATGATTTTCATTGAGTAAAAGCGACGTGATTTCACGCCGCATGCGCACTGGGAACGTCCACGGACGGCACATGCGCCATCGAAAAAAAACATGAATTACGTGGGGTCATGATTCATTTACATGAATCACGCCCCCACTTCATACATTTGAATTGCGCGGCCTTACGCCGCCACACATACGTTAGGCCACCGTAAATAATGGCGCAAGTTCTTTCTGAATAAAGAACTTGCGCAAATATTTACAGCGGCGTAACGTATCGGGGATACGTTACGCCAGCAGAAAGATCCACAGATCAAAATTGTCGCTCTATTTTTGTTTATAGCGCAAAAGAAAACAAAAAACGCAGAGGTGATCAAATACCACCAAAAGAAAGCTCTATTTGTGGGGGGAAAGGACACACATTTTGTTTGGGTACGACCACGCAATTGTCCGTTAAAGTGACGCCGGATCGCAAAAAGTGGCCCGGTCATTGGGCAGCCAAATGGTCCGGGGGCTGAAGTAGTTATAAATTAGAAGAAAAGAGGTTTAACCTAAGCACAGGAAACATGCGCTACTTTACAAGCATACTATAGACACCCCCCAGGTATGAAATTTAAATTTACATTTTTATTGTTTCACTTCTCCAAAAAAACTCCAGTTTTTAAAACTTTTTTTTGCATTGATACATGTCCCCTGGGGCAGGACCGGGGTCCCCAAACACTCCCCTGGGGCAGGACCCGGGTCCCCAATCACTCCCCTGGGGCAGGACCCGGGTCCCCAAACACTCCCCTGGGGCAGGACCCGGGTCCCCAAACACTCCCCTGGTGCAGGACCCAGGTCCCCAAACACTTCCCTGGTGCAGGACCCAGGTCCCCAAACACTCCCCTGGGGCAGGACCCAGGTCCCCAAACACTCCCCTGGGGCAGGACCCGGGTCCCCAAACACTCCCCTAGGGCAGGACCCGGGTCCCCAAACACTCCCCTGGTGCAGGACCCAGGTCCCCAAACACTCCCCTGGGGCAGGACCCAGGTCCCCAAACACTCCCCTGGGGCAGGACCCAGGTCCCCAAACACTCCCCTGGGGCAGGACCCGGGTCCCCAAACATTTTTTATGACAATAACTTGCATATTAGCCTTTAAAATTCAGATTTAGATTTCTCCAGGGTGTTCCGCGGCTTTTTCGAATTTGCCACGAACACCCCAAATTGTTTGCTGTTCGCCAAACAGGCAATGTTTGAGTCGAACTCGAAGCTCATCCCTAGTTGCGAGCACTGAACTTATTCTCTCTGGAGAAGAGACGCTTGAGAGGGGATATGATTTCAATTTACAAATACTGTACTGGGGACCCCACAATAGGGATAAAAAAAAATTGCGGATGGGAGTTTAACAAGACAAGGGACCACTCATTAAAATTAGAAGAAAAGAGATACAACCTTAAACTACGTAGAGGGTTCTTTACTGTAAGAGCGGCAAGGATGTGGAATTCCCTTCCACAGGCTGTGGTCTCAGCGGGAGCATCAGAACGACCACAACATACAGGGATATACAATGATTATACTGACATATAATCACACACATAGGTTGGACTTGTGTCTTTTTTCAACCTCACCTACTTAGGGTGACCACGTGTCTCGGTTTGCCCAGGACAGTCCTGCATTCTGCAGGTCTGTCCCGGGCACCTTCACTCTGGGACAATACAGTGACCCGGAATGAAACTGACACTGGTCTCAGCATGAACCCCTCAGAGCTTAAGATGTGACACCCCCCCCCCAAACTAGTGAAGAACTACAGGTCCCAGCATAGATCTGTGAAATCTATGGGGTCACCACCCTTAGATCTCACGGGTCACATGCTGGGAGTTTCAAATTTGGGGGGGGTCACATCTTTAGATATCAGGGGTTCATGCTGGGACTGGTAGTCCTTTACTTTGGGCGTGTGTGACCTCCCTAAAGTTAAGGGCTACAGGTCCCAGCATGACCGTCCTCCAGAGCTGAAGATGTAAGACCCCACCAAATAGTGAAGAACTACAAGTCCCAGCATAAACCTGTGAAATCTATGGGATCACACCCTTAGATCTCAGGGGGTTCATGCTGGGTGGTGTAGTCCTTCAAATTTGGGGGGGGGGGTACATCTTTAGATATTAGGAGTTAATGCTGGGACTTGTAGTCCTTCACTTTTGGGGGGAATGTGACCTCCCAAAAGTGAAGTGTTACAGGTCCCACCATGAACCCCTCAGAGCTGAAGATATGACCCCCCCCCCCCAACCAGTGAAGAACTACAGGTTCCAGGATGAACCAGTGAAATCTATGGGGGACACAAAAAAAAGTATAAAAAATTATATTTTTTTTTAGGAAGGGGGGGTTGTCCCTGAATGGCAGTTTGGAAATGTGGTCACCCTACACCTACTATGTAACTACTATGGGCCAGATTCAGGATGCCGCGCTTAAAGTTGCGGCGGCATAACTTTTTCAAATTTACGTTACGCCTCCGCAACTTTACACACAAGTGCTGTATTCCCAAAGCACTTGTGTGTAAAGTTGCGGCGGCGTAGCGTAAATAGGCCGGCGTAATTCAAATCCGGCGGGTAGGGGGCATGTAGTATTTAAAATAGGCGCGTCCCTGCGGCGAACGTACTGCGCATGCGCCGACCATTGAAAATACCCAGTGCGCATGCTCCGATTTATGACGGTGTTTTCGACGTGAACGTAATCAACGTAAATCCCCATTCACGGACGAGTTACGCAAACGACGTAAACATTTTCAAATTTCTCGCGGTCACGACGTCCATACTTAACATGGGATGCGCCTGCTTTTTGTAGCTTTAACTTTACCCCCGGGAAAACCCTTACGTAAACGGCGTAAAGTCGCTGCGTCGGGCGGGCGTACGTTCGTGAATTGGCGTATGTCGCTGATTTACATATTCTCGGCGTAAATCAGCGGGAACGCCCTCCAGCGGCCATTTTAAACTTGCAGTTAAGATTCGACGGCGTAATACAATTACGCCTGTCGGATCTTTGCTGCAAACCGGCGTATCTTGTTTTCTGAATACAGAATCACAGATACGCCGGCATAACTCTACCTGAATCTGGCCCTATGTAGCTATGTACTATGTGGTTTTGTTTTATTATTTTATTTTTGGGAACTTGTGCGATCCTTCTACTACTAATGGAAAAACTGTGACAATGTTTCTTCCAGTGTTACATTTCATACAGTGTTACATTTCATACAGTGTTACATTTCATACAGTGTTACATTTCATACGGTGTTACATTTCATACAGTGTTACATTTCATACAGTGTTACATTTAATACAGTGTTACATTTCATACAGTGTTACATTTCATACAGTGTTACATTTCATAGAGTGTTACATTTCATACAGTGTTACATTTCATACAGTGTTACATTTCATACAGTGTTACATTTCTGTTAATTAACTTTCCATCTCTAAACCAGGACTCTCTGCAGCCCTTCCTGAAAGGAATAAAATACTGGATTGGACTGCAGCGGGAAGCTCAGAACAGCAGTCTCTGGCTGTGGGTAGATGGGACCCCTCTCACGTTTAGGTGAGTATATCCAGATATTAGTAAAAATCACAACAATCTATTAACCACTTGCCGCCCACCCTGTTACAAAATGATGGCGGCAAAGTGGTTTCAATACCCTGACTGGACGTCACATGACGTCTTCAGGATATTGAGCCGCTGCTCTCCCCCTGGGGCGCGCATCGCGGCGATCGTTGTTGCGGGGTGTCAGTCTGACACCCCGCGACACCGATCTAGGTAAAGAGTCTCTGACAGGGACTCTTTACCATGTGATCAGCTGTGTCCAATCACTTTTTTCTTATTAACCACTTCAATTCATATGACGTCCTTGACTTTCAGTGGGGATATCTGTGGGGATATCTGAATGATGCCTGCAGCCACAGGCATCATTCAGATATCCATCTCTTCAGCCAGCGAATCTGCGCACCATAAGAATGATCATAGCGGCGGTTCCGTCGCTTGATCCTTCTTATAGGCGGCGGGAGGGGACGCCCCCCCTCCCGCCGCCATCCGATGCTTCTCCGGGCTCTCCTTTGCCATCGGAGACCCGGAGAAATGATACGCTGGCGCCCATCGGAAACCATAGAGTAGACTGGTGACCAGATGGTCACTAGTCATCTCTATGATCGTTGGAGGCCCGGGCGCAATGTTATGACGTCATGACCGGGTCCTGGAATGTAAACAAAGCCGCAACCGCGGCTGAAAGCATTAGATCAGTGAATTTTTTTCACGATCTAATGCTTTCCAGCCTGGGGGAGAGATGTGGGGTCTTATTGACCCCCCCACATCTCTCCATAAAGAGGACCTGTCACACACATTCCTATTACAAGGGATGTTTACATTCCTTGTAATAGGAATAAAAGTGATCCAAAAAAAAAAATGACAAAAAAGTTCATGTGGGACACATACTGTTAGATGCTAATTGACCCTGCTATTGAATGAATGAATGAATGCTAATTGACCCTGCTATTGTGTAAAGATGTCACGTGTTTACACTTATGACAATGTGTATTGTATAGCAGGTGAGCGAGGAGATGTGACTTCTACTCTGAAAGGTCATATCTATGAGTCGCCTCGTCTGGGTAAATGATTAGTTAATTAGCTCATGTTAACTTATGTTCTGGTTACCTCCTCTTTAAACTTCATAAGGCTGCATTCTTGGTGCTAATAAACACTCCGGGGCCAGATTCTCATAGAAATTCGCCGGCGTAGCGTAAGCCATTTACAATACGCCGCCGCAACGTAACAGAGCAAGTGCCGTATTCTCCATGCACTTGCTCCGTAGTTTGTGTTGGCGTAGCGAAAATGGCCCAGCATAAGCCTGCGTAATTCAAAGGGGGCGGATTGTATTTAAATTAAGCGTGCCCCCGCGTCGAATGAACTGCGCATGCTCCAGCTCACATCGCATGCTCCAGCTCACGTCGGAAAGCGTCGTGGAAACCGACGTCAAAACGACATGATCGACACTACGCAATGCCCTATTCGCGAACGAGTTAGTAAAACGACGTAAGCGCCGGAAAAAGCCGACGCTGACCCGACGCCATACTTAACATGGCATCCGACGGCACCTGACGGCATCCGACGTTACTTCGTAAGGTTACCCCTCATAGAAGCAGGGGTAACATTGCTTTTACGGGCGCGGCGTAAAAGCGATCGGGAATCGGCGTAGTAGCCTCATTTGCATAGGCAAATGAGAAAACAACGTAAAGGCCACCTAGTGGCCGGAGTTGTCATTACAACTACGATCCGCAAGTGTAATGGTATTACACTTGTCGGATCTTCAGCCGTATCTATGCCAAAGTGATTCTAGGAATCACTCGCATAGATAAGAGCCAAAAAAAACGGCGATACGACGGGGTATCTGAGATAATCCGTCTTAGCGCCGCTGAGAATCTGGCCCAATATGTTTAGCACACAACAAGTCTCGTCTCATTGTGTGCTTGTGAGCAGCTGGAATATCTGATATCTATATCCAGACTGATTGGAAGCGGTATATGACTGAAGCACTCAAGTGGAGTGTGGGACGTTCCGTTACACTGTTCATATTCCAAGAACCATAATCTTGGGGAGTCCAAAAGAGCTTATGCCCAGGTGTCTGTGTAACATGCAGGGGGGGTGTCTGTGTAACTTGCAGGGGGGGGTTGGTGTCTGTGTAACATGCAGGAGGGGGTGTCTGTGTAACATGAGGGGGGGAAGGTGTCTGTGCAACATGCAGGGGGGAGGTGTCTGTGTAACATGCAGGGGAAGGGGTGTCTGTGGAACATGCAGGGGGGTGTCTGTGTAGCATGCAGGGGGAGGAGGTGCCTGTGTAACATGCAGGGGAGTTAGGGTGACCACGTGTCCCGGATTGCCAGGAGTGTCCCGCATTTTGCAGGTCTGTCCCGGGCACCTTCATTCCAGGATAATACAGTGTCCCAGAATGAGACTGACACAGCTACCCCCCCTGGGCCAATCTGATGCCCCCAAAAAAAGGCCGCCACATCACCGCTTTACTCACTGACAGTACTTGTCCGAGCCACGAATGCCTTGAGGAGCACAATCCCCGCTCCCTGTTTGTGATTGGAAAGATCATAAATCCCGCCTCTTGTGTCCAATCACTGTGCTGTGATTCGTTACAGCACGGTCTGATTTTTGGGAAGAGGGTGTCCCTGAATTGTAGTTTGGAAATGTGGTTAGGGATAGGAGCGGTGAATGGTGGAGCGCAAACGTCACCTCCGGGTAGCCCTAGGGTGTAACCCACGACCTCCCGCTACCGGGATGTTTGCACTCCACCATTCACCTTGATACTTTGAACTATTCACATCACCCCACTACATTCAAAACTTGTCTATCAGTGGTTTTGACCACGGGTCTATCATTATTGTTTAAATTTTAGCACTGTTTCTGATGATTCAGGACATTGAACTGTTTTTTTTTTATTGTTTTACCATCATTTTCTTTCTTTTTATATATAATGTTAGCAAAATATGTCATAAATCTTCGCCGCAAGATCACTTTTAACGGCGGCGGGAGAGGGGTCCCTCCTCCCGCCACTCTCCGTGCCCTCCGTCGCTTACCGGAGCTGCTGGCAGTGGTGGAAGCGATTGGGTCCTGTACGTGGCTGTGTATGGAGACATTTTAGGAGAAGATGGCCCCCACCCATCTCAATACCATAGAAGGGTGGAAGCGACGTCAAAACATCACTTCCACCCATAGCTCTTAACCACTTAAGACCTGGACCAAAATGCAGGTAAAGGACCAGGCCTCTTTTTGCGATTCGGCACTGCGTTGATTAAACTGACAATTGCGCGGTCGTGCGACGTGGCTTCCAAACAAAATTGGCATCTTTTTCTTCCCACAAATAGAGCTTTCTTTTGGTGGTATTTTATCACCTATGCGTTTTTATTTTTTGTGCTATAAACACAAATAAAGCGTACATTTTGAAAAAAAAAACAATATTTTTTACTTTTTGCTATAATTAATATCCCCAAAAAAGATATAAAAAATATTTTTTTTCCTCAGTTTAGGCCGATACGTATTCTTCTACATACTTTTGGTAAAAAAAATCGCAATACGCGTTTATCGATTGGTATGCGCAAAATTTATAGCGTTTACAAAATAGGGAATAGTTTTATTGCATTTTTAGTGACGTGGTGCGCACGCCCCCTAGTGTCTCAGGCAGGCAAAGACGTCATATGACAAGCTGAAGAACGGGGAGAGGTGAGTGTAAACACAGCTTCCCTGTTCTTCACTGTGGCTCCGTCATTGATCGTCTGTTCCCTGATATAGGGAAAGACGATCAATGATGTCACATGTCTAGCCCCGCCCCCTACAGTTAGAAACACATATTAGGTCACATTTTACCCCTTCAGCTCCCCCTAGTGCTTAACTCCCAAACTGCAATTGTCATTTTCACAGTAATCAGTGCATTTTTATAGCATTTTTTGCTGTGAAAATGACAATGGTCCCAAAAATGTGTCAAAAGTGTCCGATGTGTCCGCCATAATGTCACAGTCATGATAAAAATTGCAGATCACCGCCATTACTAGTAAAAAAAATAAAAAATAAATAAAAACTCTACAAATCTAATCCCTATTTTGTAGACGCTATAACGTTTCTGAAAAACAATCACTATGCGCTTATTGCGATTTTTTTTACCAAAAAATATGTAGAAGAATAAGTATCGGCCTAAACTGAGGAAAAAAAATGGATATTTATTACAGCAAAAAGTTTAAAAAAAGGCCCAGATTCAGATACAATTAGATTCGAGTAGAGTATCAGAAATACACTACGCCGCCGTATTTTACCTGGCTCTACGTGGAATCCCGGTAGATTTTGTCCAGTAAACGACGGCGGCTTAGTGTATTTCTCCCGGCGCAAGCCATCTACACGAGTAGGGGGCGTGAAGCATTTAAAATAGGCGCGTTCCCGCGGCGATCGAACTGCGCATGCTCCATTCAGAAATTTCCCGCCGTGCATTGCGCGAAATCACGTCGTTACGTCATTTTTTCTTGAGTAGCGTCGTTTACGGACATTCCTATTCCCGAATGAGTTACATAAAAAAAAAAAATTTCATTCGACGCGGGAACGACGGCCATACTTAACATGGGCTACGCACCGTTAGACCAGCAAAAAGCTGGTCTAACAGTACGTAGCAAAAAAATGACGTAAGCGATTGCGAAGACCGCTCGTATCTTCGTGGATCGCCGTAAAAACACATTTGCATATCCCGACGCATGAAAACGACGCGGACTCCTCCCAGCGGCCGCAAAAATATCGCAGCGTAGATCCGAAGGCTTACGAAGACGTAAGCCCCTCGGATCGAAGCCCGAAGCCTCCGTATCATGGTTTGAGGATTCAAACTAGTGATACGGCGCGCAAAATTTGAAATTACTCCTGTCTAACACCAGTTACACAGGCGTAATTGCTCTGTGAATCTGGGCCAATGTTTTTAAACTCATCCCTCTTCTTTTGTTTAACAGCGCAATAAATAAAAACCACAGAGGTGATCAAATACCACCAAAAGAAAGCTCTATTTGTGGGGGGAAAATTATAAAAATGTCATTTGCGTACAGTGATGCATGACCGCGCAATTGTCATTCAAAATGCGACAGCGCTGAAAGCTGAAAAATGGCCTGGGCAGGAAGGGGGTGAAAGTACCCAGTATTGAGGTACTTAAGAACAGTGTCAAAATAGATAAAATAAAGTAACATAAATAATAATTAAAAAAAGCTGTAAAGCCCCCTGTCCTAACGAGCTCGCGTGCAGAAGCGAACGCATACGTGAGCAGCGCCAACATATGAAAACGGTGTTCAAATCACACATGTGAGGTATCACCGCGATCGTTAGAGCGAGAGCAATAATTCTAGCCCCAGACCTCTGTAACTAAAAACATGCAACCTGCAGAATTTTTTAAACGTCGCCTATGGAGATTTTTAAGGGTAAAAGTTTGTTGCCATTCCACGAGTGGGCGCAAATTTAAAGTGTGACATGTTGGGTATCAATTTACTCAGGGTAACAATTTACTCTGCGTTTTCACAATATATATATATATATTAAAAAATTGGGCTAACTTTACTGTTGTCTTATTTTTTTTATTTAAAAAAAAGTGCAAAAATACGATGTGACAAAAGTATTGCAATGGCCGCCATTTTATTCTCTAGGGTGTTACAAATATATATATATAAAGTTTGGGGGTTCTGAGTAATTTTCTAGCAAACAAAAATGTTTTTAACTTGTAAACACGAAGGCCCAGATTCACAGAGCGATTACGCCTGCGCAACAGGAGATGCGCGTGCGTAAGTCTAAATGTGCGCTATCGTTTCGTTGCGCGGCATCCCCAGAACGAGATACGCCAAAAATCGTCTTTTTTTTGTCCCGCGTAATTTCGTTAGACTGGCGCATCCGTCCGCGCAAAAGTGCGATAGACACACCATTGATTTGCTAGTCAAATATGCTAATGAGGGACTTACGGGGATCCACAAAACAACGTTGGGGCAGCGCAAGCGACGCAGTGTGCGCAACAGCAAAATGTCCTGTCTAAAATTAGAGCTGATAAAAGCTGGTCTAAAAAAAGAAAAAAAGTCTACTTGTCAGATAAAGCAACACTGTTAGTGAGGAGTTCAGCAGTCACACGTGTTGCCCAAAAATCTGTATGCCAACATGCCAGGGGCATCGTCGCACATAGCTATACTACTGACTTTATATGAACAAAGAAGGAGGAGGGCACTAAGGAGGGCACTAAGGAGGGCACGGGAGATGTTTTTTTTTTTGTTTTTATTTGCTTATATAAAATTTACAATTTAATCTAATCTAATACAATATTCTTATCTGATACAAGCCCCTCACTCTTCACTTGATATATCACACACGCATAGACATCTATGGCATGAGTGATTCTGAGGTGTCTCGCATCTTCAGATTCACCCCTCATGCCATCCTGGAATTACCACAACCTTGCAGGAGGACATCAGCAGCCCAACACATGGCACCACCCATGACACCCATGACAGCTACATATACAATCAGAGCCCCATCCCCACAGATTTCGAACAGAACATGTATGGGGACAGCTGGCTGGTTGGTGAGTGACATGGGTGGCAGGCATGACTATCCCCTCCCGTGATGCACACCTCACAAGTGGCACATGCATGACTAACATCCTCCTGTCTTTTCCCTTCAAGGTGACTCTGCATATGCACTGGTACCCCATCTCATGACCCCATCTCATGCCAGCTCACATTATGCATCTTTGCACGTTAAACACACACATTAATCATGGCACAATGAGAATGCATGCATGCACACCACTGTGGTCCCTAGCACACACACCCCACATCCTCATCACATTGGATTGGCACCAGTCCACCATACAGGACTTGTGAGCTGCAACGCCACGGCTCCAATTATGTCACTGTACATTCATACACCATTCACACAGACCTGGGGATCACTTCTCCACCACAAATGAGGGTGACACCCCTTTTCCCACAGGAATATCACCCCCACATTCCAAAATCATACACAAACAGAACCCAAAAAATTTAATAAATGACGAGCAAAAAAAAAAAATGCCCAGCAAAAATATAATTTAAACAAAATAACAACAAAGAAAACACATAAAAGACAAAAATCACTCTGCAAAACAGTCCCCAAATATCTCAAAGACACGTCACAAACAAACAAAAGCACCTTGCTGTAGAGGGAGGGATACAAAGGGATGTACTTTTGCAAAGGAAGTGCATTTGTGTCTGTCTATTTATGCTGTCTGCGTAGTTCACAAAGTTGCCCTAGTCCATTTCCAATTTCACTGATTGCGCCGCTTCCGAGTTGTGAGCATGCGCACAGCGGAGCTGACATGGTCTCCTTCACGCGCGCATGCGCGAGCCGGCCGGCCCTTCATTTGCATGGGGTCACGGCTCATTTCAATGTAACACGCCCACGTCCCTCCCAATTTGTATTACTCCTCCTTACGCCTCTGGAAAAAACCTTGCGCTTGCGCAATTTCCTGCGCAAAAGCTACGTGAATCGGGGGATTACGCGGCTAGATGGCGCAAGTCTAGCGTAAAGGCGGTGCGCTACGCCGGTTCAATAATGCGCCGATGTACGTGAATCTGGGCCGAAATCTCAGAAAGAGGCCCGGGGCTGAAGTGGTAGTGAAATCTTCTGATGTTGCAATTTTCACTTCATTTTTCAGCGTATGGAATGAAGACGAACCCAACAATGCAAAATATACTGAAGACTGCACAGAGATTTGGACCAATGGATTACTGAATGACTTCTTTTGTGACATTAAGAGACAATTCATATGTAAAGCTCCACCCGAGTGCTGCTGAGATACAGTTGTAGCCGATTTAAAGTGTAAAATGTAAACAAAAAAAATCTGTCTGCTATCTGTATGATATCGGCTTCCTCGCTGTTCCAGGAGTTCCATGACTTTCCTAGGAGGTTAGTTTGGGGGGAAACTAATTCTGTTTTTTGCTTGATGTATTATTTCCATTAGACATGTGCACTGCTGACAAATGTGTTCGTTTTCGTTTCATTTGTTTTTTTTTTTTTAATTCTGTAAATTCGAAAATTCATTATTCGGAAATTCGAAAAATCAGAATTCAGAAATGTTAAAATCGAAATTCACAGATTTGAAAATCCAATTTTTCAGATATTAGCATTAGCGAATGTATATAATTTATCAAATCCTGAATTTTCTAATTTCTGATTTTCGATTTTTTTGAATTTTCGAATTACTGAAATTTAAAATTTTCGAAATATCAGAGATTCTAACTTTCCGAAATTCTAACTTTCTCTGAAATTCTAACATTTTCCAAAATTCTAACATTTTCCAAAATTCTAACTTTCCAAAATTCTAACTTTCCGAAATTCTAACATTTTCTGAAATTCTAACATTTTCCGAAATTCTAACATTTTCCGAAATTCTAACATTTTCCAAAATTCTAACATTTTCCAAAATTCTAACTTTCCAAAATTCTAACTTTCCGAAATTCTAACATTTTCTGAAATTCTAACATTTTCCGAAATTCTAACATTTTCCGAAATTCTAACATTTTCCGAAATTCTTACATTTTCCGAAATTCTTACATATTCCGAAATTCTAACATTTTCTGAAATTCTAACATTTTCTGAAGTTATAACATTTTCCGAAATTCTAACTTTCCGAAATTCTAACTTTCTCTGAAATTCTAACATTTTCCAAAATTCTAACATTTTCCAAAATTCTAACTTTTCAAAATTCTAACTTTTCAAAATTCTAATTTTCCAAAATTCTAACATTTTCTGAAATTCTAACATTTTCTGAAATTCTAACATTTTCCTAAATTCTAACATTTTCCTAAATTCTAACATTTTCCGAATTTCTTACATTTTCCGAAATTCTTACATTTTCTGAAATTCTAACATTTTCTGAAATTATTAAATTTTCCAAAATTCTAACTTTCCGAAATTCTAACATTTTCCAAAATTCTAACATTTTCCAAAATTCTAACATTTTCCAAAATTCTAACATTTTCCAAAATTCTAACTTTCTCAGAAATTCAATTTTTCTTTGAAATTCTAATGCCACGTACACAGGATAATTTTTCAGCATGAAAATAAAAAATGTTTTTCAGCATGTAGAAAAAACAAAGGGCCAGATTCACATACACTTAATTTTGCGCTGCGTAATCAAAATACTCTACGCTGCCGTATTTTACCAGGCTCTAAATGGAATTCTGGTAGATTTTTTCCCGTACGCTACGGCGGCGTAGTCTATTTCTCGCCGCGTAATCGAAATATGCGATTAGGGGGTGTGAAGCATTTAAATTAAGCGCGTCCCCGCGACGATCGAACTGCGCACGCTCCGTTCAGAAATTTCCCGCCGTGCATTGCGCGAAATCACGTCGTTACGTCATTCGTTGTTTGAGTAGCGTCGTTTATAAACATTCCTATTCCCGGACGACTTATGTTAAAAATAATAAAAGACGTCGGAAAACGTAGAAATTCGACGCGGGAACGACGGCCATACTTAACATGGGCTGTCTAATATTAGACCAGCAAAAAGCTGGTATAGTGTCACGCAAAAAAAAGATGACTAAAGATGCCGTAAGAGATTGCGATTGAAGATCGTATTTTCTGGGATCGCCGGCAAAAGCTCATTAGCATACCCCGACGCGGAAAAACGACGGGAAGTCCACCCAGTGGTCGCAATTTTATTGCAGCGTAGATCCAAAGGCGTACTAACACGTAATCCAGTCGAATTGAAGCCCGCCGCCGTCTATTGAGGTTTGAGGTTTCCGACTAGCTAGAAAACGCGCCTAATTTGAAATTACTCCAGTCTAACACCAGTTAGACAGGAGTTACGGCTCTCTGAATCTGGGCCAAAGTTTTTCCAACTTCATCATTAAAACGACGTTGCCCACACACCATTGTTTAAAAAAAATGATCTTGCAAAGCGCGGTGATGTACAACGCGTACAACGGCACTCTAAGGCCGTGTACACACGATCGGTCAAAACCGATGAAAACGGACTGAAGGTCCGTTTCATCGGTCCAAACCGATCGTGTGTGGACGCCATCAGTCAGTTATCCTTCGGTCAAAAAAAAGAGAACTTGCTTTAAAATTCAACTGATGGACGCCTGACCGATAGGTCAAAACCAATCGTCAGTATGCAAAAGCATTGGTTAAAAAGCCGCGCATGCTCAAAATCAAGGCGATCCATGTTTGGAAGCATTGAACTTAGTTTTTTTCAACACGTTGTTGTGTTTTATGTCACCGCATTCTGACACGATCGTTTTTTTTAACCGATGGTGTGCAGTAGTGATAAGCGGAATACGCCATATTCGATTTCGCAATATTTCGCGAATATTTCAAAAGAATATTCGCGAATATTCGTTAATATCGAATATTCGTGATATTTTATAAAAAAAAAAAAATTGCGAATTTTCGCCAATGCGAATTTTCGCTAATGCAAAATTTCGCGATTTTTTTTTTTTATATAAAATATCACGAATATTCGATATTTACGAATATTCGGTATATTTTATAAAAAAAAAAAAAAAAGCGAAATTTCACATATGCGGTCGCGAATATTCGTTAATATCGAATATTCGTGATATTTTATAAAAAAAAAATTGCGAATTTTCACCAATGCGAAATTTCGCTAATGCAAAATTTCGCGTTTTTTTTTTTTATAAAATATCACGAATATTCGATATTTACGAATATTCGCTATATTTTATAAAAAAAAAAAAAAAAATTGCGAAATGTCGCTATTGCAAAATTTCGCTATTGCGAAATTCGCGAATGCGAAATTTCGCGATTGCGAATTTTATTGCGAAATTTGAAAAATACGAATATTCGCAATAGCGAATATTCGCCGCGATATTCGAGATATTCGCGAATACTCGAATATGCAATATTCGTAGCGAATATTCGCAATGCGAATATTCGTGAGCAACACTAGTGTGCAGGCACATCAGACCATCAGTCAGCTTCATTCGGACCGTTCTCATCGGATGTGCTGATTGTGTGTACGCGGCCCAAAGGGGAAGTTCCATTCCCCTTTGGGCTGCTTTTGCTGATTTCGTGTTAGTAAAATAGGATTTGTGCTTTTCTGTCTGTTACAGCGTGATGAATGTGCTTACTCCATTATGAACGGTAGTTTTACCAAAACGAGCGCTCCCGTCTCATAACTTGCTTCTGAGCATGCGCAGGTTTTTCATGTCGTTAAAGCCCACACAGGATATTTTTTTACAACCCGAAAAACGACATTGTTTAAAATGTCATGAAAAAATAGAGCATGTTCAAATTTTTTTTTGTCGTTTTTCAGAACCCCAAAGATGCTCTGAAGCCCACACACAATCGTTTATGATCGTTTAATCGTTTAATGATCGTGTGTAACTTTCCGAAATTCTTACTTTTTCCGAAATTTTAACTTTCTCCGAAATTCTAACTTTCCTAAATTCCAACATTTTCCGAAATTCTAGCTTTCTCAGAAATGCTAACTTCCCAAAATGCTAACTTCCCGAAATGCTAACTTCCCGAAATGCTAACTTTCCAAAATTCTAACTTTCCAACTTTCTAACTTTCCAAATTTCTAACTTTCCAAATTTCTAACTTTCCAAATTTCTAACTTTCCAAAATTCTAACTTTCCAAAATTCTAACTTTCCAAAATTCTAAGTTTCCAAAATTCTAACTTTCCAAAATTCTTACTTTCCAAATTTCTAACTTTCCAAAACTCAGAAATCCGAAAATTCAGAAATTTTGAAATGAACTAATTTGTCAAAATTTTGTTAAAAACGAATTTGTAACTAAATAATTGCACTTCTAATTTCCATTGAGAAGGCCGAGACACTATGGGGTCTGTTTTTTAACCACTTCCGACACTTTCACCCCCTTCCTGCCCAGGCCATTTTTTTAGCTTTCAGTGCTCTCATACTTTGAATAACAATGTCATAAAACACTGTACCCACATGATATTTTTTTCACACAAATAGACCTTTCTTTTGGTGATATTTAATCACCGTTTTTTTTTTTGCAAAATAAATGAAAAATTATGAAAAATGTAAATAAAAATAAAAAAAACATGGTTTTCTTTGCTGCTGTTATAAAATGTTGCAAATAAATAATCTTTCTTCATTAATTTAGGCCAAAATTGTGTCCTGCTATATTTTCTTTGGTGAACATAACAGTGTATATTATTTATTCTGTAGGAGAATTATAGATTCCACAAACTGTGGTATATATCTGAAAATGTTAAATTATGATGTACTAGCGGCCGTTCTCATTTCGTGAGGCCCAAAAATGTCAGGACAATACAAATACCCCCCCCCCCCCCAATGATCCCTTTTTGGAAAGCAACCCAAAAATACAAAAAAAAACATCAACAAGGAAGACCTATGTGTGTTACCAACATCCCTATATAAAATAGGAAAGAGGGGTGGGGCTTTAACGGTAACAACTCATAAAGTCAAAAAGCGTAATGATAGTAATACAAGTTTATTTATACAATAGATACAAAAAATAAAAATATTAAAATCAAAGATCAAAGGTAGGTGTCTGACTTGTCCACAGGGGTTCATTCAGGCCCTACGCATTTCGAGACCTTGTCCCTTCATCAGGGGCCAGTGTCCATGTGGGGTCACACTGAATATGACATAAATTGACATGTTTCAAAATATTGCAAGAATTGTCTTTATACATAACAAGAGAACATCAAGGCTGCATAGTACATATATCATACCCGTCACCATGTGTATGAACTTATAACAGAGCCAGCAAACATCAAAGCGCTGGCACACAAGGCCCCTTGAAATAGAGAATAGGGGCTCCCAGCAGGGCAGAAAATCTCCCTCTCTTCCAAGCAAGCCCGAAGTTGTCACAAAGGATCGCAAAGTGTATATTAATAACCTCCAATAAATACATTTCTTGGAGGTTATTAAATTTACAAAGGAATCTCACGGAGTGAAATCCTGCTAATAACATCCAAATTCTGCCAAACCAGGGGAAAAAATATGTTACAGTTGGGGACAAAGAAATGGGTATGCCCCCAACATGCCATCAGAGTGACAACAAAGAAAAGGGCCCAGAAAGGACACAAAGGGAAAACGGACCCATAGGAAGGGAAACCAACCCAGGATCAGGAAATGTCCCAAAGGTTCCATGAGTCCATTTGCCAGCGCAAAACTGACCCTAAGGTCACCCAGCACCCAGAGAATTCAATGGGTGCCAGTAACCAGGGCCATAAGTAGGCTGCCCCCAGAAACAGGTATCGGCCTACGTGAGCCAGGCAAGAAAGAAAGAAAGGAGCCCCCCCACACCAGGTAAGGGGCCACTACCAGATAATGAGCCAGCCCACCAGGAAATATACAATGACAGATTTCACATATTAAAAACAAAATTATATGAAATTACACAGAAGAATACATAAACAGAACCAAATACATAAAGGAAACAAAACATGTAGTAGGTGAAACAGACTACACAGCCATTCCCTTTCACCTCCAATTATTCCCTTTCTCACCCTCCAGAAACGAAGCCTTCTAAAAATGGTCTGAAGCTAATGACTTCATTTAAACCTGGGGGTATATTGCCCCCAAGGTCCTCAATCCAGCTTGAGAAGGCCGAAACACTATGGGGTCTGTTTCTTAACTACTTGCCGACCGCCCACCGTCGTTATACGTCATGACTTTAAAGATGGATATCTCGGTAACGGCAGCAGCTGTCACGTCCAAAACGAAGCCACGCCAGTGTGCAAGGCGAAACGCGTCAACGTCACCAGCTAGCGTGATCACGTGACCCCGGAAGCCGGCTGCTTTGGACGGAGACGGAGGATGAAGGGATCTGGAGGTGGATAATACCAGCTCCTCTCTAAAAAACGCTGCCGTACCTTTTGTAGCTGGCAGAATAGAAGCCGATGGCCTAAAGATACCAATGACAGCTGAAATTGTCTTGCCATACCAAGATAAAGACGTAGGGCCAGATTCAGGAACACTTGCGCTGGAGTATTTCGATATGCGCCGCGTAACTGTGATGATGCGCCGTCGTTTCTATGTGCCCGTACCCACCAAACTAGATGCGCCCAATAACGGGTCATTTGCGACCGGCGGAACGTTCCGACGCCAGAGTATCGTCAGTGCTTATTTTCGCTGGGCGCATCAGTCGCGCCCATTGATTTCCCCTGCAAATATGCAAATGAGGGAGTTTTCCCAATTCACGAACGGATTAGCACCATACGCTGGCTACATGCGCCGCGCGTATCTCGTCCGTCCGGCGCAAAGTTATTTCTACAAAAGGCTGCTTTATCTTTACTCCAGACGGCCTCAGGTCAGCAGGAGAGCAGCTACAGCAGCGTTACTGACGATAAGAGCTTGCTGAGCACCCCCACTTGCAGGACAACACCTCTGTCCATGCTTGTCTGTCAAATTTTACAGCCATGGAGGAAGACATCATAGGTCTCCATAGCCGAGATGACGGCTGACAGCTCCTGGCCATTAAAGTTCATCTTTCTCCTGTGTGTTTGCGGGGAACGGGAGCAGCCATCTCAGAACAAAAGTAACATCACTGCGGGGAGGGGGAGCAGGATATACTTTAGTGCCGGAATGGCGCTTCTACGGGCGCATTTAAACTCCCAACGGAAGGCATTGCGCTGACGTTTCCCGTGCAGTGGTGCCGACGGAAGTTGTGAGCATGCGCACAAAGGGGGCGAGTGGAGCCGCACTCACTGCGCATGCTCCGTGGTTGATGCGCTGAACGTAAGCCTCTGCGCTGGGCTCCGCCCATCATTTACATATGATCACACCCACTTCCACTTGCGTCGGGTTACGCCAGCGCATTATCGTTACTCTGGCGCAAGTTTACGCGCAACTGCTATGTGAATTACAGGACTTGCGCTGAAAGGGTCTTCAGAGTAACGTAAATGAGAAGCGTTACTCCAGAGGAAAGATACTCCCATCTACCTGAATCTGGCCCCTAGTCTATGTTCCAGCTCCACTACCAATCTGAATGGTTAAACCTGCCACTCATCACAGCTTCACTAACACATGGATCCTTAAATGAGTGAGACAGACCGTGCAGCTGAGGAGGTGGTAACGTATCACTTGTGCTATTATTTTTCGATCACCAAACCCATGAATGGTATGCAATAAGTTCAATTTAAAATATGCTTTGTTGAACGCAGTCGCCATATGAAAACACTGTGAAATAACTATAACCAGTCTGAAAACAGCATATATTCATGAAGGACTACAATATGCTACCAGATCTTCACCTTTATATATTGAGCCGTATTTTCCTCTGAATTTACAACTGCCTATGGACACTCAACAGATGTTGGCCACTTGGAAGTACTTACTGAGCCGATCATCATTAGACTTTTAGTTGTTCCATTTGGACCTTTTTCTTCAGATGGCATTTTTTCCAATACATATGGCCTAATATTAATCATGGTCAATTAGTTACCTAATAAAGCCACGTTATCACCTTTCCACCTCCATACTTCCCTCCCCTCTCCTCCCTACCCCCATCCATCAAGCTGGTCTCCAGCCCATGCACATAGGATTACACTTCCATTTGTTTTTTTTGACGGACCTCCTGGGAGGGGATATACAATAACCCCCCCCTCCCTCATAATATACCTCATCCATTATGATGACCGCATCAAACACTTTCATATGAGTGTATCCACAGTGCGGGCTGAATACTAGGGTGTCCGGACAACGCGCATAGTCTGTATGTTTTTTTGTGTTTGTCCTGAGTCCTGTCTAAGTGTTACTTGTTCTTTTCTTGATTACTTTTTGCACAGTGGTCAGCCTACATAGGTAGGCGATCAGCTTTTGAGTTTCAATATAGTTGTGCTGTACATAATTTTTAACTTTGATACACTTTAATAAATATTGTTTTGTATCTTAAAATATTTCTGATCCTTATTCTTGTTGCTCCAAGTAACCCCTTTAGGCCCCTAGTGGGCCGCACAGTCCCTTTCCCCATTTCCCCTTCTTTTCAGGTATAGCTGCTGCCACAACCAAGATATCCATCTCTTCAGTGGGCGGTCGGTCAAACGATAACGGCAGTCTCCGTGGCGGATTTACCGCGAGATCGGCGTTATCGGTGGTGGGAGAGGGCCCCCCCCTCCCGCCGCGCTCCCGCGCCCTCCGCCGCTTACCGGAGCCGTCGGTAGCGGTGGAGGCGATCGTGTCCTCTCCCGTGCTCAGTGGGGATGCGAGTGAGGGAAAAATTTCCCTCACCTGTCCCCATAGCTCTGCTGGGCAGAAGTGATGTCAAAACGTCAGTCCCGCCCAGCGTCTTAAAGAGACATTTTTTTTTGGTCATTTGAAAAAATTACATTTTACATTTTGTTTTGTTTTTTTGCATTTAAGCCTAAATATGAGATGTGAGGTCTTTTTGACCCCCAGATGTCACATTTAAGAGGACCTGTCATGTTTTTTTCTATTACAAGGGATGTTTACATTCCTTGTAATAGGAATAAAAGTGATAATTTTTTTTTATTATTATTTCAGTGTTAAAAATTGGTAAAATAAATAAAAATAAATACGAAAACAAAAAAAAAAATTAAATCGCCCCGTCCCGACGAGCTCGCGCGCAGAAGCGAACGCATACGCGAGTAGCGCCCGCATATGAAAATGGTGTTCAAACCACACAAGTGAGGTATCACCGCGATCGTTAGATCGAGAGCAATAATTCTAGCCCTAGACCTCCTCTGTATCTCAAAAAATGCAACCTGTAGAATTTTTTAAACGTCGCCTATCGAGATTTTTAAGGGTAAAAGTTTGACGCCATGCCACGAGCGGGCACAATTTTTAAGCGTGACATGTTGGGAATCATTTTACTCGGCGTAACATTATCTTTCACAATATGGCAAGCAGCAGTCTGGTGAAGTAGGTTCCCAGCTCAGATGCTAAGAACCGGTCAATGGTTCCGGGTATTACAGGCGATGGTAAGCGATTACAGGAGACGGTAAGCCATGCACAGGTTATGCAGTGACCACAGTCCAGATGTCTGGGCTATTGCCATGAGTTTTTTTTTGGAGGTCAACCAAAACCAGGGTCGTACTTCCCTCATCAGCTGTCTCCTACATTCTCAGGTGATGGGGTGGGTGCGATCACTGTAACAATAACTTCACAGGGTTTAGGAGTCTCTCCTGGACCCTGACACGAAAATCAGTTTTCATTCTTCCCAACCAGGTGTCTGGGTCATTGTAAAGAAGCTTGAGGGATGAGACCAGGTCAGCCACTGCAAGAAGCGGCTCAACCACATCAAAGAAATGAGTAGTATCTGTGTTTATTTTGTATTTGTTTGTTTAGTAAATTTTAGCAAGGGTAAACAATGAAAAGCATCCCAAGTTATTAATTAAAGTGTATTCTCTGACTAACTAAGAAAGTGAACAGGACCGATTGCGGGGTCTGTTCTGAGTCTTCACCAAGTTTGATGCCGCGTACACACGCTTATTTTTTTAGCATGAAAAAAAAAAAAACGTTGTTTTTCAGCATGTCCAAAAAACAAAGTTTTCCCAACTTCATCATTAAAAACGATGTTGGCCACACACCATTGTTTTTAAAAAAAATGATGAACAAATCGCGGTGACGTACAACACGTATGACGGCACTCTAAAGGGGAAGCTCCATTCGCCTTTGGGCTGCTTTAGCTGATTCTGTGATAATAAAAGACGATTCGCACTTTTCTGTCTGTTACACCGTAATTATTGTGAATCAGCGCTCCGTCTCATAACTTGCTTCTGAGCATGCGTGGGTTTTTTACGTCGTTTTAGCCCACACACGATCATTTTTTACAACCCAAAAAATTACATTGTTTAAAACGACGTTAAAAAATGTAGCATGTTCGATTTTTTTATTTTTTTTTGTCGTTTTTCAGAACCTGAAAAATGATGTGAAGCCCACACACGATCATTTTAAATGATGTTTTTGAAAAACAACGTTTTTTTTTTTCATGCCGAAAAATTATCGTACGTACGCGGCATTAGTCCCCAGCAATGACAGTGGTACAGGCTATTTATGATGTTATTATTGGTATGACATTTTTGACAAACTAGAGAAGACTCCAAACAGACACTTGTCAATGGAATTTAACGATATATTTCTAGAGGGTAAAATTGGTTTTCATTTCTTATAGCGCTGCCTCTTGTCGGTTTGGGCATCAGGACAACTAGGTAGCCCACAAGTGTGTAACTTTAGTTTGGTGTTTATGCGGATCTATAACTTATAAGGTAATTCCCCCAATGCAAGAGGTTCATGCGTGGTGGTGCTGTCCCAGCATCCTATGTTGCGGCCGATCGCAAGGATCTGATGGTGCAAGAGAAATTAAGAATGGCAGGGACAGCTAAAAGGGAATTGTTCACCAACCCAACCAGGTCTGGGCATGGTTTACTACATGTACAAGGGGGGGGGGGGCCTTGAGCTTATGATACGATTGAACGATTATCATCCATTGAGGATAGGATGTTTCATGTAACTGTTGAAGCTACAAGGAAGTTCTTGCGGTCCAAGGGGGGTTTCTGGAAATTCATAAGTAAAGATTGTTCTACCTGGATCGGGGATACTGGTGACAGAGTTCAGGCCAGGGGCGGACGGACCATTGAGGAACTCAGGCACTGCCAGAGGGCCCCATGCCACTAGGCGGCCCAATCATGGTTGCTAGGCTCATTAAAACCAGGGACAGTATGTAAAAATCTGTGTTTTTTTTATATCTGCTCTGATATGTCCAAAACCTACATGCTTTTGATGTGAAAATCCCGAGATTTTAGCTGCCCCGCCTCTGTACTGCCACCTGGCGCGGTGGCCATCTGTAAGCCGGGGGGCCCCATAATCTTCTATTGCCCGAGGACCCCATGAGTTGTCAGTCCGCCCATGGTTCAGGCCCATATGGATAAGGTTTAGATCCCTGCAAGGCAAAGCCAGAGCTGTAGCTAAGTGAAGGTTGGGAGTCCTCTGAAGGGTCTGGGAATCCGAGGGGATTTAATTTTTATTTTACAGCGGATCGTGGTTGATGGAAATGGGAATTGTTAAGACCTGCAGTGGTTAGGGTACTGCGGCCTTCTTTCCGTCTCCCAAGATGATTCTTCCGAATGGTTAGAGTGTTCCCCATCCCCAAGCATGAGCCAAGACTTCATGAAGGGTGTCCAGATATATAATGACTTTATTGAGAGACAGGTTACTTATATACAGCAAAAGAAATACTTGATGTAATCAGATATACAATTACATCCTCCTCCCACATCATCATACAATGGTGTTACTAACGAGACCCCTTTCAAGAGACCTATTGTAGGAGACAGACGGCTGTCTCCGGTAGAATCCACATGAGGTAATTACTGGTCCTTTGCCCAGACAAGGTGTTTTAGAACTTCTCACCTGCTAAACAATAGAACTTCACACAATGAACACTTCTTAAAAGACAGACGAAAGATCATTTACATGACACATTGAGATATTGAGATCAGTTTAAGGAATAAACCAATTATCTCCAGGTAGAGAGCACCCTAATTTTCCCAACGTTAGAACACCCCTCTTCCACACAAGGTATCCCTGCCATTACATATCTCCTGATAGCCCCGATCTGGGGGACCAACATATCCAAATTTCACCCAGATCGGTCCAGGGGTTCTTAAAAGACAAACAGAGTCTGAGAAAATCCAGAATAAAGTCTATTTTCTTCACAGGAATATATATACTCGTGTTGTTTTTATTTCTATTCTTTCTATGTCGTGATGAGCACTCCTGTTGCCTGATTGGACGAGTGACCAGAGCCCGAGCAGATGCCCACATCTTTCTTTATAAGGCCCCCCGAAGCCGGACCCATGTACAAGACACAGAGGACCCCAGCCCAATCTGCAATTACTACAGCTCACCATGTTGTGTCCTCCTTACAATTCATGCTCCTGAAGAACAGAGTCTAAATGTCAATCCGTATGTTCCTTTTTATGGACTTGTATGGACTGTAAGGACTGATTAGTTTCTAGGTGTAAGAAGACTATTAAGATTCGAAGGACAAGTGGGAGCAATATGACAAAAAGGGAAGAGCTGTTGTGGAAATTTAATGAAGATGTATTTAATATGTATTGCCATAGTGTCACCCATTGTTGGTTCTCCCGCAGCCCGCTCTAAAGAGTGGACTGGGGCGGACTGAGACTGGTTGAGATACACTTCCTGATTTGGAGAAGGGTGTTTGTGGTGTTGGGGTGTCGGCTGGCGAAAGGGCCCCTGTATCATGCACAGATATTCGCCTGTGCGATGCGTCCACCCTGCAAGCGCATTGTTGGTTTAGCAGATGTGCGCTCCTGTCATCTACAGTGCCTGATCAACACTGTTTTGTGATGTGAGCATACACCTGCAGATAAGCTCCCCTCATCAGGAACTGTGTTCATTGGTTGTTGTATTATTACTGTAGAGTTATTGTATGTATGCCTTTCGGAAGGATTATCCTATATTGTCCCATCCATATATGGGCATTTGCTGTGTAGAGCCTCCATGCTGTGTCCTGGCTTCCCATGGAGGAGGTCACAAGCTGTGATCTCCTCCAATCAGCTGTGGTCTGTGAAGGCTTTTGTTGTAATAAAAGGACTCCGTGTGGGCGTCGCCAGGCAGTCTGTTGAGGATGGCGAACTGAGAACAAGCTGGTGTCAATAGTCTGTTATTGAATGAATGGAAGGGGATGAATGGTGAGTGAACCGTTTAGCTTAAAGATAGATTATTTCACTAAGATGAAGTGTGTGCTTATAGCACAAGGCAAAATGGCTGTGTGCTCTACATACAGCCAGTTTTGCCATGTCACATCTTCACACGGGTTGTACCATCCTTAGTTGCCAGAAGTACAGTTGGGTATCCACACCGATAATCAACATTGTGATTTCTTAATGCTTTAGTGACATTATTCATATTTTTGCGAAGTTGCGTCCACATTAAATTTCAATGCCGAGTAATCGTGGGTTACGGTGCTTTCCTTGCGTGTGATTAACATGAGGCACTATTTAGTTTGGTAAAAATGCATTCGGAATAACACATCTCTAGGAGTATTTTCTAGTATGAATGACTGCTTTGGGAGGTGGTGAATCCTGTCTATAGAGAGCTCAATAGCAGGAAGATCAGGAAAGAGGGTAGCAAGCATTGCAGTAGTATAGGAGCGGAGTTCAGAAGGTTGTACTGTTTCTGGAATGCCTCTTATTTTAACATTATTCCTTCTGGACCTGTCCTCTAAATCTGCTAATTTTGCCTTGATCCATGTTTGTTCGTCTTCTGTTGTGTCACTCTGTTACCATCTTGAGCCCAGCTGAGGAGACCATGCCTAGAGGATGTGATAAGTACCGTATTTATCGGCGTATACCGCGCACTTTTTTCCCCTTAAAATCAGAGGAAAATCGTGGGTGCGTGACATACGCCGATACTGTTGCAGCAGTGTTCGTTTTTGAACTAGGCGCCTAGCCGAGACAAGCCGAGACAAGCCGAGAGGAGCCGAGCTCTGCAGCCTAGAGCCATGTGAGAGGAGCCGAGAGAAGCCGAGAGGAGCAGAACACACAGGAAATCTGGCTCCTCACGGCTCGGCGTCTAATTCAAAAATAACGCCGCTGCAACCATGGGCAAGGTGCGGATAGATTGGACGAACCCCGCCGGAAAGCCTCAGACGGACACCTGGACGGACCCCGCGAGGAAGCCGCAGATGGACACCTGGATGGACCCCGCGCAAGGAAGCCACAGACTGACACCCACAAGGCTGGACGGACCCCGCGCATGGCCGCAAACGGACGCCGGACAAGCCCACCGATGGACTACCTTCCTAAGTTTGGGGTGGGCGTTATACACCAGCACGCGGTATACCCCGATAAATATGGTATATGTGATGTTCGGTCGTTATTTGTCGTATATTTTACATTAATGTTTGATGTTAGCATATTTCTATTTTCTTGGGAAATAAATTAAAGATATTGTTTTACTAAGCAGTGTGTTTACTTTCATAGATAACCTTATATCATTGTGCTTATCAGAGTCTTAATAGACTAGCTAATTATAGGTACAGACAAATTAATACAGAGATGCAATAAATAGAGGGAATTCGTGACCATCTTCGGAAGAATAGTTTGTATATTGTATCGTTTACTTCAATCCATATGTTGCATTATGTAAAATTGCAACTACATATAATTTTTTCTGTTCTTATTTGTTTGTCTATGACTATTAATTTTCTTTCCGGATTGACCAATGCCATTGTGCGTATAATTGTCTGTTGCCTTTTTCATGGAACTTTCCAATAAAAATATTGAAACAAAAAAAAATGACCAATTTGTATTTTATTTTTAACACACTGTCACTAGTCAATATTTCTGAAGACCATAAGACCATAGTTTTGGGACTTTGCAACGCATTTTTTCAGCCGAAATGTGCGGGAGCGCAGTTCCGGCGACTCCAGAACTGAATGTACGGTGCCTTGAAAAAGTATTCATACCCCTTGAAATTTCCCCCATTTTTTAATGTTACAACCAAAAACGTGAATGTATTTTATTGGGATTTTATGTGATAGACCAACACAAAGTGGCACATAATTGTCAAGTGGAAGGAAAATTATAAATGGTTTTCTAAATAAATATGTGAAAAGTGTGGGGGGGGGCATTAGTAAGGCGCCCCCCTGAGTCAATACTTTGTAGAACCCCCTGGTTAGTGGGTGGAACCAAGGAACAGTGCTTGGAGGTGGGTAGGGACAGAGCTGGTGCAAGTATTTTTGACACCCTAGGCACAACATAATTTTGCTGCCCCCTTGGCTTCACCCCCATTTCCCTGCCCATGTAAACACCACTTTTTAAAATGTTTTCATATCAGGACAATACAGTGTCCCAGAATGAAACTGACACAGACACCCCCTAAGCCAAACTAATGCCCCCTAAAAAAAGGTTGCCACATCACCGCTTTACTCACTGACAGTACTTGTCCTGTCCTGGAATGCCTGGAGGAGCACAATCCCCGCCCCTGCTTGTGAATGGAGAAATCATAAATCCCGCCTCTTGTGTCCAATCACTGTGCTGTGATTTGTTACAGCACAAGCTGACTTTTGGGAAGGGAGGGTGTCCTTGAATGGTAGTTTGGAAATGTGGTCACCCTACTTTACATGTGGGTGTTACCTAGGGTCGGTGGTCTGAATGTGAGCCTGTCTAGGAACAACCACTCCTCCGGTCTGACACCTACCCATCAAGGCATTTTAATATCTGCATAACTCCTCCCAAGAGCCAGCATACTGCCTACATCATGGTTGAGAGCTCTTGAAAGGAGTACTGAGGTTGGTGTGATGTTTTTAGGATGCTATGTACAGCCCCCTGCCAGTCCCTCCCACCAGCTATGATCTACTTGCATTGCATGGAGAAGTGATGACATCCCTAGATCTAATGGAAGGTATTATCCTAATAAATAAAGTAAAATGAGAACCTCTCAACAATATTTTAGCAGGGTCACCATTCTGCATTTATGTCAGTGCTTCCTTTAGCCACTTCCATACCGGACACTCCACCCCCCCCCCCCCCCACTTCCTGCCCAGGCCAGTTTTTTGCCAGTGTGCCCATCACGATCTGGGCTCAATGTCTTCTTCCGTCCTGTATGTGATAAGCGGACAGACATAAACAGGATATCCACTTTCAGGTCAGTGATAGCTGAGGAGAAGGTGTTTTTGATATCTGCAGCTATCTGTGACATCTCAGAGCCTTGTAGTGGGTGATTTGTGTAATCTGGGTGTCTTACCAGATCTGAGGCCGACAAGGAGTCCTCACTGGGGTCTGCCTCATGTCACACCAGTACCATGTTGGCTGCAGAGAGGCCTCATGTCAGGTGAGATTGGGACCTGAAATGTTCCTGTATGCTGCGGGTTCCCGGCGTGGAGGATGATCGGCGTTGACTGGGACCAGGTGTGTGTTTATCCTGCTTGGCCATCGTTGAAAGGCTGGGAGGGGTTGATTCAGCCACGGGTGTCCAGAACTCAGCTAACGAGCGTCCATTCTGATCACCCGATGGCCTATAAAAAGGTGTCTCATTACCAAGTTGTTACAAAAGAAACATCTTATGATGGGTAAAAGCAGAGCTCTCTCTGGACCTATACTGATGGCATTGGTTACAAAAGAATTTCTAAAGTTCTAAATGCTCCAGTGAGCACTGTTGTGGCCATAATCCAGAAGTGGAAAGAACATAATTTTGTCATAAACCAGCCACCGCTCCTCGCAAGGTTTTTGACCGAGGAGTGAAAAGAATTATCAGAGGAGTCGTCCAAGAGCCAAGGACCACTTGTGGATAGCTTCAGAAAGATCTGGATTAAGCAGGTACAATTGTTTAGAAGAAAACAATTAATAATACTCTCAGCCGCCATGGACTGTATGCACGCTCACCACGCAAGACTCCATTGCTGAAGAAAAAGAATGAGATTACGGCACAACATTTAGACAAGCCTGGGAAATACTCGAAGATTATAGTCAGGTCAGATGAGACCAAAATTGAACTCTTTGGATGTCATAATACACACCAAATGGCGCATTACCCCAAAAACACCCCCCATACCAACAGCAAAGTTTGGGGGTGGGAATGTCATAGTGGGGGTGGGGCTGTTGTTCAGCATACGGGACTAGCAAACTTCATATCATTGGAATGATGAATGGTGATAAAAATCTGCTGCCATCTACCAAGATGATGAAGATGAAACGAGGGAGGACATCTCAGCAAGACAATGGTCCCAAACACAAAGCCTCAATTGGTTTCAAAGAAAGAAAATAAAACTGCTAGAATGGCCCAGCCAATCACCTGACTTGAATCCTATAGAAGATCTATGGAAAGAACTACAGATCAGAGTTCATAGAAGAGGCCCATGGAACCTTCAAGATTTAAAGACTGATTGTGTGGAAGAATGGGCCAAAATCACACCTGAGCAACGCATGAGACTAGTTTCTCCATACAGGAGGTGTCTTGAAGCTGTCATTACCAACAAAGGATTGTGTACCAAGTATTAAATACATTTCAGTTAGCGTGTTCAATACTTTTTCCCTGTGTCCTTCCATTTTATTACACAGAACTTAATTTCTGAACTGTCTGAAAACTTCATGTCAATAGCACCTTTAGAAAAATATTTACCTAGAAAAATGGTGATGTGTTCAATACTTATTTTACCCGCTGTGTGTGTATGTGTGTGTTTATATATATATATATATATATATATATATATATATATATATATATATATATATATATATATATATATATATATATATATATATACTGTATATATATATATAAACATTTCCCACCCAAGACGTTATGTGACTTTGTATAGACTTTCACAGTGCCTCCCAACCTTCCATAATGGTCTACAGGACCCACTGAAGAGCCTTCAGCTTCTACAGTGCCTCCCAACCTTCCATAGTGGTCTACAGGGCCCCCTAAGAGCCCTTTGCTTCCACAGTGCCTCCCAACCATCCATATTGCCTCACAACCTGCCATAGTGGTCTAAAGGGCCCCCTGAGAGTCCTTTGCTTCCACAGGGCCCTCTGAAGAGCCTTCAGCTTGCACAGTGCCTCTCAACCTTCCGTAGTGGTCTACAGCCCCCCCCTGAGAGCCCTCTGCTTCCACAGTGCCTCCCAACCTTCCATTGTGGTTTACAGGCCCCCCTGAAGAGCCTTCATCTTGCACAGTGCCTCCCAACCTTCCGTAGCAGTCTGCATGCCCCCCTGAGAGCCTTCTGCTTCCACAGTGCCTCGCAACCTTCCATAATGGTCCACTATTTCCACAGTGCCTCCCAACCTTCCATAATGGTCTACAGGGCCCCCTGAAAGGCCTTTAGCTTGCACAGTGTCTCCTAAGCTTCCATAGCGGTCATCATGTTGTGGGGATGCTTTTCTTCAGGGATATCTGAATGTTGCAGGTATCATTCAAATATCTTCTTTTTCTGCCGGTGTTTCCCTACGCAGTAAAAACATAGCAGCTGTTTAACTGCTTGATTGTTTGTACAGGTGGTGGGAAGGGACATCCCCCCTCCCCCATGCGATCAGCATACTGGAGAATGAATCGGCCGGGGGCGGCAGTGTAACATAGAGCTGACCGAGGACCAGTCATCTCCATGACCTTTGGAGGCCGGGTGTGATGTTATGACATCACATTTGGCCTTGGCAGTTGTACAGACTGCCGTTGTCTCGGCTGGGAAGCTGAAATCATTTTTTTTTTTATCTCAGGCTTTCCAGACTAGAGGAGAGATTTTTTTCATGTGGGAGAGAAGTTTCAGAATTGGCCTGGGTGGTAATTGGTTAAGTACATTTTCTTTACTTCTTTATTTTCCACACCCAGTATAAAACATAATACAGAGTGGCTTCATGTGTCACAATTTCCATTTTGCATACACACTTTGTACAGATTGCGTAGCATGATACAAAGGTCTATATAAATTGCTATATAAACGTATAATAGTGATGAAGAGGAGTCATAGGCAGCATAGTGGTTGGTTGTATTCTTCATCATTCTACAGGCTGGTCTGGAGAGGAGAGCCAGGATGCCGGGATTAGAGCATGATCATCAGATTTCTGGGGTTATGGGATGGAGGGGGCTATTATGATGAGTTCTCATTAGGGATGAGCTTTGCGTTCGATACGAACGTATGTTCAACTCGAACATGGTCTGTTCGTACGTTCGTCGAAATTCGAACAAAAGCGGTCGTTCGCGCCAAATTGGAGTGATGAAAAACGTCCCATAATTCACTGCGGCATGCTTGGCCAATCACAGCGTGCAAAAAACGAAGAGCCATAATTGGCCAAAGCCTGGGTGGCTTTGGCCAATTATGGCTTAGGGCTTTAGCACATGCCCCACACTATATAAGGCCACCTGCTGGGCGGCCTCGTGTAGTGTGTTCCGGCTTGTTAATGAGAGCAGTCAGAGAGACAGAGAGATTGTCTTTTTAGATAGCTAGATAGAGCAGGCAGGCTAGTCAGTTTAGCTTAATTTACAGTGTGTAGAGGATATATATACATCCCTAGGAGTTGTACATATATTTATATACTGTATAGCTTAGATAGATCAGTTCTTCCTAATTTACTGGCAGGCAGGTGATTGTGCTATTTAAAGATGTTATCACAGGTATAGCCACCCAGCAGGTACAATATTTAAAGGAATTTTTTTATTTTTTATTTAAGCATCAATAAAATCACTGCTCCTGGAGCACTGATTTTAATGATGCTTAACTTAAAAAAAGAAAAATTCCTTTAAATATTGTACCTGCTGGGTGTCTATAGTTTGCCTGTGAAAACGTCTTTGAGAACCCGGGTCTTGCCCCAGGGAACATGTATCAATGAATTTTTTTTTAAAAACAGTGATTTTTTCAGGAGTCCTGCTCCGGAAAAACGAAAGTTTTTTAAACTTTTTTCCATTGATACATGTTCCCTGGGGCAAGACCCGGGTTCTCAAAGACGTTTTTCAACAATAACTTGAATATTGGTCTTTAAAATCATCGTTTTTGAATTTGAACGGGGGGTTGGGGATAAGGGCATGAGGCTAAGAGAAAGGGGATCAAGGGGGCAGGGGGTCTGAGAGGGAATATTGACCTACTTAGCTAATAACAATTAGGAAAACTCTTCATTTGATTCATGATTAGAACTGCAGGCTGAGTATGGACATTCTCTAGAGCGGTGGTTCTCAGTCAATGGCTTGGTATTTTGGACAGCTATTTTATCTCAGAGAAATTCCCAAACATGGCTTAGTCCTCAAGTACCCCCAACAGGCCATGTTTTGGGAATTTCTCTTAGATAAAATAGCTGTCCAAAATACCAAGCCATTGACTGATTTAAAGAACCCGTGCAAGAAAAAAATGAAACCATGGCCTGTTGGGGGTACTTGAGGACTGAGGTTGAGAACCACTGGTTTAGAGGAACTACCAACCACAGCATATACTGAAGCATTATTTAACACAGTTGTAGAATCTATATGGCTGCATTATGATGGAGAAGGAGAAAAGGCAGACAGGCAGGTGTCCTCTGTTGTTCATCAGTCAAGATCAGTATATCTTCTTCTCACAGATGTACTGGTAGCTCTTGGAACAGTGATCATCATTCCAATCATATACTTTTCCCATCTCAGCACAGTCTTCCCCTCCTCCGAGACCATGGCCCATCCATTCATCAGGCTGTATGCCCTTCCAGAACCTGAAGGACAGGAGAGGCAATATTGATCAGGCCAAGACAGACACCGTGCAGAACCTTTAATTGTAAAGGTAAATGTTTTTATTAAAATAAAAAAGAGGTTATACTCACCTGCTCTGTGCAATGCTATTGGAGGGAATATCCCCCGTGTCCCCACGGCCGTTCTTAATGCGGCACCCATACTGTCCTGGAATTGACATGTCTGTCCAGGGTCCCGGGCACCTTCATTCCGGGACAATACAGTGTCCCAGAATGAAATAGAGGACACAGTCACCCCCTACTAACTAGTAACTACTTTTCCGGGAACTGGATGCTAGGGCCAGCGCTGCCTGGCGTCTTGCAACCAGTGACAATTTACTCTCAGACAGTGAGGCCAGGAGCGAGTCCTGAGCATAGTGCAACGCTGCTGTCCCCACCCACCTTGGCACCTCCTCCTTCTCCGGTACCCAGCGGCAAGCAGCAGGGGCTGGTGTGATCTTCACTCCGGATAGTGACTCCACTCCTTTCCTTCAATGCGGTCCAGATTCACGTAGGGTGGCGTAGGGCGGCATCCTATTTACGTTACGCCGCCGCAAGTTAGTGAGGCAAGTGCTTGTTTTATTTAAATAAAGTGTGACCCCACGTAATTGAAATTTTTTTTTTTAAACTGCGCATGCGCCGGCCTTGGACTATCCCAGTGCGCATGCTTCAAATTGCGACGCAAATAGTCAATGAAAACTACGTGAACGTAAGTTACGCCCAGCCCTATTCTGAATCGGCTTGCGCAAACAATGTAAAAAATTTAAATTTTGACGCGGTCCCGACGTTCATACTTCACATTGGCTGCGCCTACTTTTTGTTGGAATATCTTTACGCCTGAAAAAGCGTTACATAAACGGCGTATCAGTACTGCGACGGCCGGGCGTACGTTCGTGAATTGGATTATCGAGCTAATTTACATATTCGACGCGTAAATCGGAAGTGCCACCTAGCGGCCAGCGTAAATATGCAACTAAGATATGACGGCGTAAGAGACTTACACCGCTCGTATCTTAGCTCAATCCCGGCGTATCTGATTCTTTGAATCAGGCGCCGGGATAGACAGGCGGACACTCAGACTTACAACGGCGTATCTGCAGATACGCCGTTGTAAGTCTACCTGAATCTGGCCCAGCTTTTTTATATATTTTTGGGGGATATTTATTATAGCAAAAAAAGTTATATATATATATATATATATATATATATATATATATATATATATATATATTATTTTTTTTCAAAATGGTTGGCCTTTTTTAGTTTATAGCGCAAAAAATGAAAACCGCAGAGATGATCAAATACCACCAAAAGAAAGCTCTATTTGTGGGGGAAAAAAGGACGTCAATTTTGTTTGCATACAAAGTCGCACGACCGCGCAATTGTCAGTTAAAGCAGAACTCTGGACAAAATATTTTTTCCATGTCCTTGTTGCTGATCTCCTACCTTCACCAACTTTGCCATCCATGTTCTTCTGAACTCTGTAATTCCTCTGTAATAGGCTGCTACAGTGGCGTAACTAGAACCTTCAGGGCCCCGATGCAAGAAAATGTACCAAACAAAAGAGATTGCGCTAAATAATATAAATGTGAACTAAGAATGCTGGTTTAAGCATATGCTTAAGTGAAATAAAGTTCATAAACGATCACAAAGTGAATAAGTCCATCAACATGGTGACAAAGTTCATGGTCCAGTGATCCCACAAGTGCCAATAAATCAATATGGAAAAAAGTGTTGGTATAGATGAAACCTCCACTGAAATCACAAGAAGCCTCTTACCAAAAATCAATGATCTCTTAAGCCCCATACACACTATCAGTTTTCCTGATGGTTTTTTAGTGATAGGAGATCAAATAAAGCGTGATATGGTCTGTAATACTCGGTAATGGTCAATGGGAAGGTCCAATAGAGACAGCCTGGTTCTCAGATATATGAATATCTCCCGATGGGTCATCAGCAGGTACATAAAAAACAAATGCCTCACATAGCATAAAACCTTCATTTAATGTATTAAAAGAATAAACTTGCACTTACATCAAAGTGAAGATAACATCGCATTTAAACAATATCAGCCGGCCGGCTTACAACAAACGCCCGTATTCCGGGTAGAGAGCTTTAAAGTGCGCGGTGACGTCAGAACGTCTCCTCCCTACGTTTCGTCTGAAAGACTTGATCACGGGATACCCCCCACGCATTCTTTTTTTTTATGAATGACTTTTCTCTGTATTGCTGGTATCCGACAATTCATTATAGCGAGTGATTTTTAAATGACTTTTTTCCTTCAGAAATGACATTTTGTGCAGGGACAGTTCTAAGCACAGGAAACAAGCGCTACTTTACAGGCATACTATACACCCCCCTAGGTACGAAATTTAAAGGGATATTTCACTTTTATTGTTTCACTTTAAGCATTATTAAAATCACTGCTCCCGAAAAAACAGCAGTTTTTTAAAACTTTTTTTGCATTGATACATGTCCCCTGGGGCAGGACCCGGTTCCCCAAACACTCCCCTGGGGCAGGACCCGGGTCCCCAAACACTTTTTAGGACAATAACTTGCATATTAGCCTTTAAAATTAGTACTTTAGATTTTAAACTTTCGAGTCCCATAGACTTTAACAGGGTTCTAAAGTTCACAGAAACGTTTGGTCTGTTCGCAGGTTCTGGTGCGAACCAAACCCAGGGGTGTTCGGCTCATCCCTAGTCTTTTACCATAGTAGCTCTTCCTGCCGGGTACTGCACTGTAGGGAGAGACAAAGAGCACAGCATACACTGTCCAGTGCTTTCACTTTGTAATCAATGTGACAAGCTCCACGTACAGTGACGATTACAGTTCGGCCTGAGATCGGGGAGCTCGTCTCCACTCTTCCTATGGAAGTATTGTATACAGGGGGCCCTCGAGGGCCATCAGCGATCAACATTCTCACATACAATACCGGACAACGTGGGAGATCCCCTCTGTGTCATACCACTGATTACTGACAATAATCCCAACTTTACACTGGTGGTCCCACCAGCGGAATTTCCACCAGCAAAAGATTGAGAGCAGGTTCTCAATTTTTCAGACGGGAAAAATTCCGATCGTCTGTAGCAATTCCGACGCGCAAAATTCCGACGCATGCTCGGAAACAATTAGACGAATGCTCTGAAACATTCAACTTAATTTTCTCAGCTCGTCGTAGTTTTGTACGTCACCGCACTCTTAACGGTCGAAAGTTCCGAGAACTTTTGTGTGACCGTGTGTATTCAAGCCAAGCTGGAGCGGAATTCCGTCGGAAAAACCATCCAAGCTTCTCAAGACGGAAAATCCGATCGTGTGTATGGGGCATAATTATTGGAGATATGTAAGAAGGGTTTTAATATTTGAGGTTTCAGTGTACTTACTTTGGAGTTATGTCATAAGGCGTTCCATCCACCCATCTCCAGGTTCCATCCGCATCCGTTAGACCGATCCAAAATAATTTTTCTTTTGAAATTCCGCGCAGAAAATTCTACAGGAAGACAAATTATAAAGATTTTTAGAAGATAAATATATAAAGAAAATATTTAGAAGACAGAATATAAAGCTTTTTCGAAGATGGAAAAATAAAGAAGATATTAACCACTTAAGACCCGGACCAATACGCTGGCAAATGACCCAAGGGGTTTTTGCGATTCGGCACTGCGTCGCTTTAACAGACAATTGCGCGGTCGTGCGACGTGGCTCCCAAACAAAATTTGCGTCCTTTTTTTCCCACAAATAGAGCTTTCTTTTGGTGGTATTTGATCACCTCTGCGGTTTTTATTTTTTGCGCTATAAACAAAAATAGAGCGACAATTTAAAAAAAAATGCAATATTTTTTACTTTTTGCTATAATAAATATCCCCCAAAAATATATAAAAAAAAATTTTTTTCCTCAGTTTAGGCCGATACGTATTCTTCTACATATTTTTGGTAAAAAAAATCGCAATAAGCGTTTATCGGTTGGTTTTCGCAAAATTTATAGCGTTTACAAAATAAGGGATAGTTTTATTGCATTTTTATTCATTATTTTTTTTTTACTACTAATAGCGGCGATCAGCGATTTTTTTCGTGACTGCGACAATATGGCGGACACTTCGGACAATTTTGACACATTTTTGGGACAATTGTCATTTTCACAGCAAAAAATGCATTTAAATTGCATTGTTTACTGTGGAAATGACAGTTGCAGTTTGGGAGTTAACCACAGGTGGCGCTGTAGGGAATGTGTGCCCTAATGTGTTGTTTACAACTGTAGGGGGGTGTGGCTGTAGGTGTGACGTCATCGATCGCGTCCCCCTATTACAGGGATGACGCGATCGATGCTCCGGCCACAGAGAAGCACGGGGAAGCCGTGTGTACACACGGCTCTCCCCGTTCTTCCGCTCCAGGGACGGATCGCCGCACTGCAGCGGCGATCGGGTCCGCGAATCCCGCGGTCCCGGTCCTGGAGCCACGCGCCCGCGACCCACGGCTGGGTACTAAAACCAACGTATATATACGTTGATGTGCCCAGCCGTGCCATTCTGCCGACGTAAATGTGCAGTAGGCGGTCCTTAAGTGGTTAAGAAGACAAAATATAAAAAGTTTTAGAAGATAAATATATAAAGAAGATATTTAGAAGACAGAATATAAAGCTTTTTAAAAGATAAATATATAAAGAAGATATTTAGAAGACAAAATATAAAACGTTTTAGAAGATGAACATATAGGGAAGATATTTAGAAGACAGAATATAAAGCTTTTTCGAAGATGGAAATATAGACAAGATAAAATACAGAAAAAAACAAGCAAACTCCTGCGCACGGGTGGATTGTCCAACACTTATTCAAAAATCTTCATAGAAAATTCCACAAATGTCAAAAATGGTAATAACAGTGGCCTTGCTGCCCTTCGTGGATGGGGAAAGTCCTGGCAGAAAACAAAGAAAGAAAAGAAAGGCGCACCAGCCTGGTGTATTACCATTTGACAATTTATTGGATGATAATAATATTAAAAACTACTCACAAAAGACATGATAGACAGGCTTGTCAAAAAACAATGAGCTAGAATCCACTCAGACCACACTCTACAGTAGGGGGGATAGAGGTATGTCGCTGCCGGCTGATGCGTTTCGAGGCTCCTGTGACCCGATCGTGGGACACTGGCATAGGCACGGAGCTTCGGACTGGGTCTTAAAGAGGACGTATATATACATCCATGTGCCCAGCCGTGCCATTCTGTCGATGTATATCGGCGTGCTGCGGTCCTTAAGTGGTTAATATTAATATGTATACATTTATACATACATCTACATTTCAAGAAAAATAAATGCTAACTATTTTGTGCATGGACACAGTTTAATCTCCATGTGGCTCATGAGATGAATTGGTGGCAGTGAAAGGTCTGTAGCAAAAGGTAGGGGGGTTTAGCATCGGCCACACCTTGTTCCCCACCTGGGGTATAGTTTGTTTTTTCCCTGGGTTAGTCTGTTGGATGTTGGGAAAGGATTCATGCAGGCTGTGATGAACTATCTCTTCAAATCTGAACCAAACCCAGTGTGGTCCCACTACCAGCCAGGAGGCCTAATCATTTTTATTGGACTTTGTTTTGACTGTGATTATTACCCACGTGAGAGAATGCCTTGTTTTGGGTCTTATTTTGTTGAAAAGCTGACCAATGAACACTGGAAGGAAGCTCTTAAACCCAGTGGCGGCTGGTGAAGTTTTCGGATGGGGGGGCGCCAGACCCCACCCTTCCTTATTGACCTCTCCCACTTCTCATAAGCCCCACCCCTTATTGAATCCACCAACTCCCTCCCCTGTATTCCATTTGCTTCCACCCATAGTATTAGGAGTATACAGCTCAGCATCAAAGGACAGATTATATAGCTCAGTAGCACAGGACAGAGTATATAGCTCAGCATCACAGGACAGTGTATATAGCTCAGCATCACAGGACAGAGTATACAGCTCAGCATCACAGGACAGTGTATATAGCTCAGCATCACAGGACAGAGTATACAGCTCAGCATCACAGGACAGTGTATATAGCTCAGCATCACAGGACAGAGTATACAGCTCAGCATCAAAGGACAGATTATATAGCTCAGCATCACAGGACAGAGTATACAGCTCAGCATCACAGGACAGTGTATATAGCTCAGCATCACAGGACAGAGTCTACAGCTCAGCATCACAGGACAGTGTATATAGCTCAGCATCACAGGACAGAGTCTACAGCTCAGCATCACTGCTGATGCGTTTCGAGGCTCCTGTGACCCGATCGTGGGACACTGGCATAGGCACGGAGCTTCGGACTGGGTCTTAAAGAGGACGTATATATACATCCATGTGCCCAGCCGTGCCATTCTGTCGATGTATATCGGCGTGCTGCGGTCCTTAAGTGGTTAATATTAATATGTATACATTTATACATACATCTACATTTCAAGAAAAATAAATGCTAACTATTTTGTGCATGGACACAGTTTAATCTCCATGTGGCTCATGAGATGAATTGGTGGCAGTGAAAGGTCTGTAGCAAAAGGTAGGGGGGTTTAGCATCGGTCACACCTTGTTCCCCACCTGGGGTATAGTTTGTTTTTTCCCTGGGTTAGTCTGTTGGATGTTGGGAAAGGATTCATGCAGGCTGTGATGAACTATCTCTTCAAATCTGAACCAAACCCAGTGTGGTCCCACTACCAGCCAGGAGGCCTAATCATTTTTATTGGACTTTGTTTTGACTGTGATTATTACCCACGTGAGAGAATGCCTTGTTTTGGGTCTTATTTTGTTGAAAAGCTGACCAATGAACACTGGAAGGAAGCTCTTAAACCCAGTGGCGGCTGGTGAAGTTTTCGGATGGGGGGGCGCCAGACCCCACCCTTCCTTATTGACCTCTCCCACTTCTCATAAGCCCCACCCCTTATTGAATCCACCAACTCCCTCCCCTGTATTCCATTTGCTTCCACCCATAGTATTAGGAGTATACAGCTCAGCATCAAAGGACAGATTATATAGCTCAGTAGCACAGGACAGAGTATATAGCTCAGCATCACAGGACAGTGTATATAGCTCAGCATCACAGGACAGAGTATACAGCTCAGCATCACAGGACAGTGTATATAGCTCAGCATCACAGGACAGAGTATACAGCTCAGCATCACAGGACAGTGTATATAGCTCAGCATCACAGGACAGAGTATACAGCTCAGCATCAAAGGACAGATTATATAGCTCAGCATCACAGGACAGAGTATACAGCTCAGCATCACAGGACAGTGTATATAGCTCAGCATCACAGGACAGAGTCTACAGCTCAGCATCACAGGACAGTGTATATAGCTCAGCATCACAGGACAGAGTCTACAGCTCAGCATCACAGGACAGAGTATACAGCCCCAGCATCACAAGACAGAGTATACAGCTCAGCATCACAGGACAGAGTATACAGCTCAGCATCACAGGACAGAGTATATAGCTCAGCATCACAGGACAGAGTATACAGCTCAGCATCACAGGACAGAGTATACAGCTCACCATCACAGGACAGAGTATACAGCTCAGCATCACAGGACAGAGTATATAGCTCAGCATCACAGGACAGAGTATACAGCTCAGCATCACAGGACAGAGTATATAGCTCAGCATCACAGGGCAGAGTATATAGCTCAGCATCACAGGGCAGAGTATATAGCTCAGCATCACAGGACAGAGTATATAGCTCAGCATTACAGGACAGGGTATATAGCTCAGCACTACAGATATAGTATATAGGTGAGAATTACAGATGGGGTATATAGGTGAGCATTACAGATAGGGTATATAGGTAAGCATTGCAGATAGGGTATATAGGTGAGCATTACAGATATGTTATATAGGTGAGCATTACAGATATGGTATATTGGTGAGCATTAGAGATGTGGTATATTGGTGAGCATTACATATAGGGTATATAGGAGAGCATTACATATAGGGTATATAAGTGAGCATTAGAGATATGGTATATTGGTGAGCATTAGAGATGTGGTATATTGGTGAGCATTACATATAGGGTATATAGGAGAGCATTACATATAGGGTATATAAGTGAGCATTACAGATATGGTATACAGGTGAGCATTACAGATAGGGTATATAAGTGAGCATTACAGATAGGGTATATAGGTGAGCATTAGAGATAATGTATATAGGTGAGCATGAGAGATAAGGTATATAGGTGAACATTGGAGATAAGGTATATAGGTGAGCATTAGACATAAGGTATATAGGTAAGCATTAGAGAAAAGGTATATAGGTGAACATTGGAGATAAGGTATATAGGTGAACATTGGAGATAAGGTATATGGGTGAGCATTAGAGTTATGGCATAAAGGGGAGCATTACATATAGGGTATATAGGTGAGAATAAGATATATGGTATATAGGTGAGCATTAAAGATATGCCCCCAGCAACACTCCCGGCAATGGCACACACCCCCCTACGCACGGGGGTTGCAGCTCACGGCATTTGCACACACCCCCTGCTCAGGGCTCGCAGCTGGTACTTGCAAACCTCCACAGAGCTCGCAACTGGCACTTGCACTACCGCACGGGGCTCGCAGCTCGCAGCACTGGCACACAGCAGCGGCGGAGGTGTCCACTCTTCTCATGCTTGCTCTGTTTGCCAACGCACCGCTAGGTATCCAATAGGTTTGCCTGACGCTTTGGCCAATCTGTGAACAGGTCTCAACGACTCGTCTCCTGATTAGCGGGGAGGCACTGTAGTGTGAAAATAGTAAAAATTCATTGGCTATGGTCACACAATTGGGTAGGATCAGGGCGCAATCTCTGCACCCCAAGCTCAACAATAAGAGCCTCTGGCTCTAATCACATGCTTAATAAAAATACCCCATCCCACCCCCACCATAGAAATCCATGTGTCCAGTGTTCTAAAAGGGGCATGGATAGGGAGGCATCAGCAGGGATAGGGGGGGGGGTGCCCGTGCACCCTCAATGCATGGGCCACCACTGCTTAAACCTACTTGATGCTTGGATTACCCTTCTGCAAACTCTCTGCTTGATGCTAACCCCCACAATGGGTATTTTTAATATGACAAATTAGACTCTCATTGATTTTAATGGAGTTCAGGTTTGGCATCTGAACCTCTAAAGTTCACTGAACCCCTGCCATACTGAACCCAGAGCACTACTTCTAATTTGTCCTGTCATAAATGGCCATGATATAAATCATCTAGTGAACAAAACACATCCATTATGCTGTAAGGAAATGCTTGCCAATAGATGAGATGACTCCTCTGGACAGAATTCGGTGCACAGGCTAAAACATGTTCCCCTTTCAGCACTAGCCAATGCATATGCGCATGCACGCACTCACATATACACGTGCCGTTGCACATTCTAGTGTGCGCCGGTACATGCGTGCACTTGTCCAGTGCTTTAACTGGGCCGGAACGCGGCAGTACTCAGTACCGTCACTTCCAAAAATGGCCCTGGAGAGTACCAGCACCTCTCCGTGCGCCCAGTACGTGGGTTTCCTGTACCGCAGCCCCAGGCGGCACTTTCAGGGGAGCGGCAGCCCGCGGCTCTTTTGTAGCTTTGCCGCGGCTCCCGGATAAAAAGAATAAAAAGGGAGCGCCGCGCTGTGATACATGTCCCGCCCTCCTCCTCCTAGCTCGTGTGATAGAGCCAGTGTGCTGTCTGTCACACAAGCTGGTCTAGAGGAGGAGGGCGGGACATGTATCAGCGCGCCAGAACTGTTCACCGTGAGACTGGAGAGAGGAAGATCCTGCCTTCAGAACTGTGAGTACACGTGTGAGGGGGAGGAGAGGGAAGACACTCATGTGAAGAGGGTTGCTGATGGGGACACTCTGATGTAAGGAGGTGCTGATGGGGGACACTCTGATGTAAGGAGGTGCTGATGGGGACACACTCTGATGTAAGGAGGTGCTGATGGGGACACACTCCGATGTAAGGAGGTGCTGATGGGGACACACTCTGATGTAAGGAGGTGCTGATGGGGACACACTCTGATGTAAGGAGGTGCTGATGGGGACACACTCTGATGTAAGGAGGTGCTGATGGGGGACACTCTGATGTAAGGAGGTGCTGATGGGGGACACTCTGATGTAAGGAGGTGCTGATGGGGGACACTCTGATGTAAGGAGGTGCTGATGGGGGACACTCTGATGTAAGGAGGTGCTGATGGGGGACACTCTGATGTAAGGAGGTGCTGATGGGGACACACTCTGATGTAAGGAGGTGCTGATGGGGGACACACTCTGATGTAAGGAGGTGCTGATGGGGACACACTCTGATGTAAGGAGGTGCTGATGGGGACACACTCTGATGTAAGGAGGTGCTGATGGGGGACACTCTGATGTAAGGAGGTGCTGATGGGGGACACTCTGATGTAAGGAGGTGCTGATGGGGGACACTCTGATGTAAGGAGGTGCTGATGGGGACACCCTCTGATGTAAGGAGGTGCTGATGGGGACACACTCTGATGTAAGGTGGTGCTGATGGGGGACACTCTGATGTAAGGAGGTGCTGATGGGGGACACTCTGATGTAAGGAGGTGCTGATGGGGGACACTCTGATGTAAGGAGGTGCTGATGGGGACACACTCTGATGTAAGGAGGTGCTGATGGGGACACACTCTGATGTAAGGAGGTGCTGATGGGGACACACTCTGATGTAAGGAGGTGCTGATGGGGGACCCTTTTGCACATTTTATTTATGTTCAGTAGCTCTTTCTACAGTAGCTCTTTTTCAGGGTACTTTCTAAGGGTATTTTCATGTTCAGTATTGGGGGGGGGGGGGGGGGGGGGGCACCGGCGCCTAATAGAGTACCGGCATAAAAGGATCGCATCAGCTACTCGGCCCAGGGTCTCTAATCATACCAGCAATGCTTTTAGACGTTGATGGAGATCACTAGGATGTGATCTGTTTTAAATTTGAAAAAATATTTGCAATATTCGATTTATTTGCGAATACTCGAATATGCAATATTCGTAACGAATATTCGCAATGCGAAAATTCGAGAGCAACACTAATCTCCACTTCTGTCTGCTCAATTTGCTTCTCTTCCACCCACTGGCTCTTGATCAGGCTTGTATCCAGACCATGCTCTTTCCTGGACCTCTGTACCTGATATGTCCTGCCAGTATATGACCCGGCTTGCCTGACTCTTCTTCCTGACACATCCTGCTGTACCTTCTGTTCTACAGTATGCTACCAGCGCATTCCTCACTGCCAGCTGTCGCCAGTACCAGCCTACTTCAGTCTGCTATCCACCAGCTGTCTACCAGCCTGCCTGCTTCACTTAAAGCAGGGGTTCACCCTAAAAACAAGTATATACCATTTAATCAAGCATACTGCCGACATGTACAGGATGCGTTTTTTTTTTTTTCGGTTTACATACCGCAGTATAGGTATTTTTTTCCCCCCGGCTTTCCGGGTAGTGAATCCCGTGGGAGTGGGCATTACTATTCAGAGACTAAGTGATTGACGTATGACAAAAGCTTCCCCCCGGCGCATAATGCCCGTCACCAGTTTTCGAAAGAAGCCGAACTGCGAGTCGGCACTATACGGCGCTATACGGCGCCTGCGCACTGACGTTCGGCTTTTTTTCAGAAACTGGTGATGCGCCTTTTGCGCCGGGGGGAGAACTTTTGTCATACGACAATCACTTAGGGCCAGATTCTCATACATTTTCGCTGGCGTAGCGTAAGCAATTTACACTACGCCGCCGCAACCTAACAGAGCAAGTGCCGTATTCTCCATGCACTTGCTCCGTAGTTTGCGGAGGCGTAGAGTAAATCGCCCAGCGTAAACACGCGTAATTCAAAGGGGGCGGCTTGTACTAACTAACTGCGCATGCGCCAGCCGGGGGAAAAAGCCGACGTCAAAACGACGTGATCGACACTACGCAATGCCCTATTCGCGAACGAGTTAGGGTAAAACGACGTAAGCGCCGTAAAAAGCCGACGCTGACCCGACGCCATACTTAACATGGCATCCGACGGCACCTGACAGCATCCGACGTTACTTCGTAAGGTTACCCCTCATAGAAGCAGGGGTAACCTTACGCGAACGAAAACGACGTACGCGACGACGGGGCGGCGTAAAAGCGATCGGGAATCGGCGTACTAGCCTCATTTGCATAGGCAAATGAGAAAACAACGTAAAGGCCACCTAGTGGCCGGAGTTGTCATTACAACTACGATCCGCAAGTGTAATTGTATTACACTTGTCGGATCTTCAGCCAAAGTATCTATGCCAAAGTGATGCTAAGAATCACTCGCATAGATACCCAACAAAAAAACGGCGATACAACGGGGTATCTGAGATACTCCGACGTAGCGCCGCTGAGAATCTGGCCCAGAGTCTCTGAATAGGAACGCCCACTCCCGCGGGAGCCACTACCCGGAAGCCGTGGGGGAAATACCTATACTACGGTATGTAAACCAAAAAAAAATAAAAAACAGCATACTGTACATGTCGGCAGTATGCTGGATTGAATGGTATATACTTGTTTTTAGGGTGAACCCCCCGCTTTAAACTATTGACAACCTCTCCTGCCTGGCATAGATACCGGCTCTGCTACTGGTAAGACGTCCAGGCACTAGTGCCAATCTGCACTCCTGCATCTTCTGTTCACACTACCAGGGGCCCAGAGTCAGAGGTGTAAGAGAGACCTTCCTCATCATTTCAGGCTCTGCTACCAGGTATGTGATATATTTTTTTACTGTGTTGGTCTACAGCCAAAATGCACAAATACGTTTCATACAATCTCCATAATTATTACTGTAACAGAATTATCTTCACAAAAATGGTTTCCCTAATGTTTTAGAAGAAACCAATCGATTAGACACCAAACATGTCTAATTTACGGGGGTCCAGAAGATTAAAAGAAAAATATGTAGAAAATCGATATCATATTTTGTGTCTTTCAAATTATAATTTAACCCCTTCCATACAGGGCACGTATACACCCCCCCGTCCAGACCAATTTTCAGCTTACAGCGCTGTTGCACTTTGAATGACAATTGCGCGGTCCTTCTACACTGTACCCAAACTAAATTTGTATCATTTTGTTCCCACAAATAGAGCTTTCTTTTGATGGTATTTGATCACCTCTGGGATTTTTATTTTCTGCTAAAAAAATACAAAAATTACCGAAAATGTTGAAAAAAAAATAGTTTTTTTTTTTGTTTCAGTTACAAAACATTGTAAATAAGTATGTTTTCTCCTTCACTGCTGGGCACTGATGGTACTGCACTGACAGGCACCGATGAGGTGGCACTGATGAGGTGGCATTGATGGGCACTGATGATGTACACTAATATGTGGCACTGATAGGTGGCACCGATATGCAGCACGGATAGGCACCGATAGGCAGCACGGATGGGCACGGATAGGTGGCATGGATGGGCACGGATAGGTGACACAGATGGGCACTGATAGGTGGCATGGATATGCATGGATGGGCACTGATAGGTGGCACAGATGGGCATGGATGGGCACTAATAGGTGGCACTGATGTACTGTAATGTGTTGTACTAATAGATGCCAATCAGTGCCAACAGAGACTCTTTACCTAGATCGGTGTTGCAGGGTGTCAGACTGACACCCCACAACAACGATCGCCGCGATGCGCGCCCCCGGGGGAGAGCAGCGGCTCAATATCTTGAAGACGTCATATGACTTCCACTCGGGGTATTGAAACCACTTTGCCAACGTCATTTTGATATATGGCGGGCAGCAAGTGGTTAATTCAGCTGAATAAAACCCTGTTAGATTGTGAAACCATGTCAAATGGAAATATGTTTGCATTTAAAATAGTTGTCATAATAAACCACTATATGAAACCCTCAGACGCTTGGTTTGATTGGGAAGGGCTGTACTACAACACCCCTTGAGGGGACAAGAAAAGATAGCTATCCCTGCAGCCCCGAGGTCTCATCTTACCATGGAAACTGTAAAGGAATGCTGATGCCTCGTACACACGACCGTTTTAACTGGCAGGAAAACTGCCGTGACAGATTTTCGCTAGGAAAAACGCCCGTGTGTATGCTCCATGGCAGTTTTCCTGACAAGAAAACTGCGGAAAAAAAAAGAGAACATGTTCTCTATTTTCCTGCCAGGATTCCCCGCGGTCTTTTTCCTGTCGTGAAAACCGTTGTGAGTATGCTTTCCCTAGGGAAAAAAACATGCATGCTCGTAAACAATTTGACGCATGCGCGGAAGCGGAACGTCATTTTCTCGGCTCGTCATAGTCTCTTACGTCACCGCGTTCTTGGCAGTCAAAAGTTTACCGGACTTTTGTGTGACTGTGTGCATGCAAGGCAGGCTTGACAGGAATCCCGTCGGGAAAATCATCAGTTTTTTTTCCTGATGGCAAAACTGGTCGTGTGTACTAGGCATCAGTGTCACTAATGATGACCAGTCACTCAAATATATCAGATAGGACTTGTTCTGCAAGCAAAAATATATATAAATGAAAATAAATATATAAAAAATTATAAAAAAGAATAAAAAAAAAAAAAGGGGGTTGCCACCCGGGACCCTGGGGACCTCTGGGCCTTTTAACAAAAAAGAAGAAATAAAAAAAAATATATAAACAAAAATAAAAAAATAAACATTTATAAATAAAAAAAAAAAAACGGGGGGTGTTGCCACATGAGGCCCTGGGGACCTTTATTTAAAAAAAAAATATATATATATATATATATATATATATATATATATATATATATATATTTATATTAAAAAAAAAAATTATATATATATATATATATATATATATATATATATATATATATTTTAATATAAAAAAGGGGGGTTGTCACCCGGGGCCCTGGGGCCCTTTGGGCCCTTTAATAATAATAATAATAAAATATATATATATAAAAATAAAAATAAAAAAAAAGATTATTTTTTTTATAGAAAAAAGGGGGGTTGTCACCCGGGGCCCTGGGGATCTCCGCACCCCTAAAAAAAAAATCAGGCCCCTTACAGGTGTATTGCCTGTTCCCCCCCTGATGGCGGCCCTGACTACAGGTGCGATGAAGGAAAGGGGAGCAGCCTTAGGACAGGAAAATATCTGCACAGGATGAGGGCGTGGGTGTATTTGCCACAATCTTTTGGCAGGGGTGGGATCTGACAATGTAACCAGTAGGAATTTTCTATCTGTTCACTATCCATACCATCTCTCCTTCACCATTAATGACCACCAGGTGGGTCTTCCTGTCCTCACAGTCTTTTTTGGAGACGTTCCATGGTTGTGAGTCTGAAGACAAGTAATAGCAGCTGAGTCCATAATGTTTCCATCCCTCACTGCATAACGGATCAGAGGAGTCTGAGGGAACAGGAAACAGGATTATGAGGTTCATACTGGATTGGCCTGGTTATTGCAGAACAGGTAAGCAAAGAGGGCAAAATTATAATACATATAAATAGGTCATAAAATACATTAAATCTCTGAGTTAGAATCTATTGGCCAGATTCAGAAAGACTAACAACAGCCGCTGGCTCGTGTACGCTGATTTACGCCTAGAATATATAAATCAGCGAGATACGCCTATTCACGAACGTACGCCCAGCTGTCGCAGTAAATATACACCATTTACGTAAGGCTTTTTCAGGCGTACAGATAAAGCAACAAAAAGATGGCGCAGCTAATGTTGAATATGGACTGCGTTCCGCCCGTCGAGGTTCTCTGCCGGCCGTCAGATTCGGCGACCCGTCCGTCGGGAAAGGCAACCAGCCATTCATCCCGACGGGCCGTCAAACAAATAGAGAACCTGCTCTCTATTTCAGCTCGACGGCATTCCCGACGGGCGGGGCGAGCAGAGAGCATACACACGGCCGAGGTTCTCGCTGGTTTCCCAGCGAGGTTCTCGCTGGTTTCAGCTGAGAACCTCGGACGTGTGTACGCCGCATTACAGTGAAAAGAACATCCAGCATTCAGGAAAGGCAGTTCAAGTGCCATTGGTTGCAAGAAGATAAACTTACTTTTTTTGAGCTCTTCCTTCACTTTCCCCAAAACTCCCAAAATCCTCTGAATGTCACTAGAAAGAGAAGCTGAAATATAGAGAATTTTAGGTAAGAGCTGACCTCCTTTATACACACAGGTGCTCCTTCTTATCTATCTATCTTACATATCATATCTATTCTTCCTGAGCCATCACTATTTTCTAATATCAATATCTGAACGTTAAAATGTACTCAATCTCCAATGTAATATTGCCCCAGCTACAGGTAGTGTTTGTTACAAAGGCATTACAGGGGGATACTGTGAGATAAGAAACTAATTACTCTGTGTTACCAGGAGTTGTGTACAACTATGTTTAGTGACGGTTACAAGTTCAGTGCTATAGGAGATAGGGGTCCTACCTATACAGACTAGGGATGAACCGAACACCCCCCCTGTTCGGTTTGCACCAGAACCTGCGAACACACCAAATGTTTGTGTGAACTTTAGAACCCTGTTAAAGTCTATGGGACTCGAACGTTTGAAATCTAAAGTGCTAATTTTAAAGGCTAATATGCAAGTTATTGTCCTAAAAAGTGTTTGGGGACCCGAGTCCTGCCCCAGGGGACATGTATCAATGCAAAAAAAGTTTTAAAAGGGGGCGTGGCTTGGCGCGCAATGGAGACGGCAGCTTGATCCAAGAGCTCCGTCGTTCTCACAGCCTGTGACCCGTCTCTCTGCACTTAATCACCGCAGGATGCACAGGAGATCGTACAGCACCCCGCACGCACGATCCCACCGCTCTTCGGTTGCCTGTAAGGCCGCATACACACGACTAAGTAAATCCAATCAAATCGGTCTGACAGACCGTTTTGATCAGATTTGTCTCCTGGGATATATTGGTTTGATCGTGTACAGACGATCAAAGCAAAATCCCCGCCGGCAGACAGCGCGGTGATGTAGCGGTGACGTTGACGCCGCCACGTCACCAAACCAGGAAGTAAAATACTTTCACGCATGCGTCGAATCCATTTGACGCATGTGCGGACAGATATGTGTACTAACCAGCGGACATGTCGGACGGACGGGTTCCCAGCAGACAGATTTTAAAGCATGCTTTAAAATTTGTCTGCTGGAAAAACCTGTCTGCTCACCCGTACACACGATCGAATTTGTCTGCTGAAACGGTCCGTCGGACCATTTTCAGCAGATAAATTAGATCATGTGTACGCGGCCTTAGGGGAGAGATATCGCGGATATTTTCAAAAATCAATCGTCCTCCCAGAGCAGCACGGCGAGACCCAAGATGGCGCCGCCGCACATGGAGAAGGAATTCAGCGAAGACTCCCAATCTGCCATACAAGAGACCGGTAAGGGACACCCCCAGAGTCATAGACCCCTCACCTATGAGGACATGACAAGCATTGCTGCTGATATAAAATCTATGTTCTCGGCAGCAATTACAGACCTGAAATCCAACCTCATATTCCCTAATGGGAAGATGGAGACAGCTGAGATGGAGGGGAGACACAGGGACAGGGAGATACCCAGACTAGAGAAGGTCTCTTACTCCAATGCTGAGCACTTTATTGAAATAACCAGGCACCTGGAGGACTTAGACAATAGAGGACGGAGGTGTAATATAAGAGTACGGGGGATCCCGGAGTCAGTAGAAGCTGACCAAGTCACGCTGGCACTACAGAGAGTCTTCAACAGCCTGTTGGAGAGGTCGGAGGACACGGCCATTGATTTTGTGAGGGCACACAGAGCTCTCAGAGCCAAAGGCCCTGATTCCCAGCCACCACGTGATATAATTTGCTGCCTCCAAAGTTTTGCCTTGAAGGAAGATATTATGAGGAAAGCTCGCAGGAATGAAAGAATATTATACAATGGAGAAACGATAATGCTTTTTCAAGATCTTTCTCAGATCACTCTGAAAAACCGCAGAGCACTGCATCCTCTCTTAGACAAACTTAGAGAAAAAGACCTGCGATACACTTGGAGATTCCCGTTTGCCCTCCTGGTGAACTACAACAGCAAGCAACACGTTGTGCACTCCCCTGCAGACCTCCCAGATTTTTCTGTCGCTCTGCAACTAGACTTAATTGATCTCCCTGACTCGTACCAGGAGTTCCATCTGCCACCCGTGGATAGAAGTCCTCCGGACTCCCCACTGACATCCCTTTGACAACCGGTCCTCCAAGAGACTGAGGCCATGTACACACGATCGAACATGTCTGCTGGACCGTTTTCCATCGGACAAAAGTTTTCAAACATGCTTTAAAATCTGTCCGTCGGACAGGTTCGATGGTTAGTACACAAAAGCATCGGACCAAAAACCCGCGCATGCTCAGAATCAAGTGGACGCATGCTTGGAAGCATTGAACTTCGTTTTTCAGCACGTCGTTGTGTTCTACGTCACCATGTTCTGGTCCGATGGGATATTGGTCTGATGGTGTGTACGCACATCAGACCAACAGACCACTTCAGCGTGGTCCGGTGAAAACGGTCCGTCGGAAAAGTTTCATCGGACATGTCTGATCGTGTGTACGCAGCCTAAAAGCTTCCCACAGAGGGGGTTCCCTGGCTGGCTCCCAAGCGGGTACCCCCAACAACAAGCCCCACTCATCCAGGGCCCTGGGTGATTTTTGAGCAAAGAGATACTTCCACATGTCTGCTCCCAGCAGCACCCCAGATTTGAAACTCAAGGTTCATGTTGTTAGCATCGCTATCCTGTCTGCTTATCCCCCCCACCCTTCGTAGATTACGGGTAACCCTGCCCGCTGCACACCGACAAAGGTTTGCTTTTGATGCCGCGCTTGCTGAGAAGTAGGGGGCAGACATGACTGTTGGTGAACTATACCGGTGACCTGAGCTCCTCAACCTCGGTTTAACTTCTCTATCGCGGGACCTGGTTGCGCTCATACAACTGCAACCCATTGTACTTAGTTTTGGGTGGCCCCCCTGACGGGCCATGTTGGGAGGGGGGTCCACGATCTCTACCCTCTTGGGAATTGTGCTGCCGCATCGTATGCTGTCGCACAATTTACGTTCGCCTGTTGGAGTGAGAGGGGGAGGGGGATCTAGCGAGCTTTACCCTTATCTGCCTATGCCGATTTTTGTTTTATGGTTTTGTTTACGAACCCCTGGGTACCACTGTCCAAACTATATTTTGTGTACTGAACATTATGGGGTGTTTGGGGGAGGTTGAGGGGGGAATGGTCCAGAGATACCGGATCCGTTAACCCCTTGAATGTTTCTTCCCTCCTGTCAGGCTTGTTCTGCTATTATTGTCTATGTCTGCTTTCATTTTAATGTTCTCCTTAAGAGGTGAACCCTGTGAATAATCCTGCTAGTCATATGCTATTTACCTATACCCGAATAGTGCGGAGATGACCTCTATGTTGCACTTATTCCTTTTTTTTTTCATGTTCTTTAGGCTGTGAGTCGACCAACTCAGATCACACGACTCTTACACTAGTTTATCCATTTCTCTTTTGGCGACTTTAGCCTAATCCTCAGCCGCCTAATCACCCCCCACATAGTGTGTCGTTAGGGCCCTTGATTGGATCACCGCGACACACTACTTAATTTAAACTTCCCTCTCTCTTTGCCTCTCAACCCCTCCCCTTCCTTCCTCTCTCCCTTGTCCTTCCCTTACCCTTAGCCCCAGCTCTACTACTCTCTTTGCCTAATTGGTGCCTTGCTGTTGTTCTATCAGAACCCTGGGGTGCATGAATACCTTATTTGTTTTGATTCTAGCATTTGTTTTTTTTAATTAGTCACTCCCACCAGCAGCAGTCCTCCATCTCTCTCTGCATCATCACAATGGCGTATTCGTCTCTCCGCCGGAATCCTACGGTGATCTTTCATAATGCTAGAGGGTTGAACATCCCCGAAAAGCAAACTACCCATTTGAGGGAACTTAAAAAAAGGTAAGCTGAGGTTCGTTTTCCTACAGGAAACGCATTTTAAAACAGCTCAAGTGCCGAGGCTCACTGACTCCTATTTCCCTGAGGCATATCATGCCACGAACAACCTTGCAAAATCAAAAGGCGTCTCCATCTTAATAAACGAATATGCCTCCTTTAACATAACAGACAAACTCCTGGACCCAGAGGGTAGATTCATCTTCCTGAAGGGGAACTGTAATGGGGTAACTCTCACGTTGGCCAACGTATATTTCCCCAACTCCTCCCACCTCGCAATTTGCCGACATACACTGTCCCTACTTAAGGGCTTCAGTGCCGGCTGTGTGATTTTGGGTGGGGATTTTAACATTCCGCTGAACCCCCTGGTAGCCACCTCGACAGGAAAATCCTCCATCACTTATATGATTCTTAAGAGTATTAAAACTTTTCTAGGGTCCATGCAACTGATAGACTCCTGGCGCTTCACACACCCAGAAGATAAAGATTACACCTTCCATTCCATTCCCCCATGACCATTACTCCAGAATCGACTATATCTTCACGACCCAGAGGGACCTTCATTTGATTACAGACGCACACATAGGAATTCATCCATCTCAGACCACGCCCCGACCTCGCTATCCCTTCATTTGCACAGACCTCCTCCCAAACCCAATATCTGGAGACTTAATCCGTCCTACTGACCGACCCGCAGCTGTTCCCAGGCATTTCCTCATCCATTAGAGAATTTTTGGAACATAATGTCACACCGGACATGGATCCCCTGACATTTTGGGAAGCCCACAAATGCACAGTGAGGGGAGAACTCATTAGACTGGGAACGCACCGTAAAAAAGAAAGGGAAAAAGCCATTTGACTCATGACAGACAAAATTCATAAATTTGAGACACTTCACACTATCCTTAATGATGACGAGTTACGCATTCTGGACAAGGGCCTCAAATTTGCCCCTGTTAGGAACTTCAATAAGTTTCAAACGTATGTTAACATCTCCAAGTTTATTAGGACCCTTAATATTAAGAAATATTTTCTGTCCAAACCGGCCGAAAGGTCTTCCCTTATACCAATCGGAACCCATTCTAACCTTAGAACCAAGAGTGTGTTTAATCCTTCAAATTTAGACACTAAACACATTGATGTGTTTAAAAATATGGTTCTAAATGATTTAGACCAATTGAAGGTTAGAAAAGTGAATGACCCATCCTTGGTTAAAAAAGGTATAGCATCATTGGAATCCAAGAAAGATGTCATCATACGCCCCTCAGACAAGGGAGGAGGCCTAGTGGTGATGTCTAAAAAATATTATAAAGAAGAGATGAATCGTTTACTCAGTGACAACAACACTTATAAACTTTTGAAAAGTGACCCTATTTTTCAGTATAAAAAAGATTTGACTACTTTGGTTAAAAAGGGACTTAAACGCAAAATCCTCTCCAAAAAAGAGGCTGATTACCTCGACCCCAGGGCATGTAGAACACCCATTATTTACTTCCTGCCCAAAGTGCATAAAAATCCAACCCATCCACCTGGAAGACCCATAGTGAATGGGATAGAATCTGTTTCATCGAGATTGGGCCAATATATTGATTTCTTTTTAAAACCTATAGTTTCTCAAACTAGGTCCTATCTGAGAGATACTAAACAATGTATACAAATCTTGGAGTCTATATCGTGTACCCCAGACAGTCTGCTAATTACAGCTGATGTTAGCTCCCTCTACACTATCATAGGGCATGCTGACGCCGTTGCAGCGGTTAAATGGGGTTTGTCCCAATCTAATTTATCCGCTAAACATCGGAAATTTCTTTTACAATGTCTTGAGTTTTGTTTGACCAAAAATTATTTTTGGTACAATAAAGGTTTTTTTCTTCAAACAACTGGCGTCGCAATGGGGGCTAAATTTGCCCCCAGCGTCGCCAATATGTTCATGGCCTTATGGGAGGAGGAGAGCATTTTTAATGACCCCCCTAAGCAGTTAAGATGCTATAAACGTTATATTGACGATCTCGTCATGATATGGGAGGGTGATTTATCCAGCTTAGAGACATTTATGTCCAAGCTGAATAACAACATCAAAAATATCTCCTTAACGTGGAACATCCACACTGAAAAGATTGTGTTCCTTGATTTAGAGATCTATAAACAAGGTACTCTTTTGCATACTCGGAATCATTTCAAACCTTCCGATAGGAATGGTTATATCCCCCTAGATAGTTGCCACCATCGCAACTGGCTTTGTAACATCCCTAGAGGGCAGTTTATTCGTCTAAGACGTAATTGTACCTCTGATAGTGATTTTTTTGAACAATCTAAAATCTTAGCCAAAAGGTTCGAACAAAAGGGATACAGTAAAGATTCCATTGAAAATGAAATGTCCCGAGTTGGTACTCTCAACCGAGCTGAACTCGTTGCCGATTCTATTAAAAAACCTGAAGAAGACAGCCAATCGATGTTTAAGATCATTCTTGATTACAACATTCAGCATCGTCAATTCGAGAAAATAGTTAAAAAACATTGGGATGTGTTAATGAATGATAAGGTTTTGGGACCTGTCCTCCCCCCTCGCCCTCTCTTTATTTACAGGAAGGCGCCCACACTGAGGGATGTTGTGGCACCAGGAGCCATTGACCCACCCATCTTCAAAGAGAACACTATTTTCTCGTTTTTATCCGGCTTCTACGCATGTGGTCGCTGTCAGCCCTGTAAACAGTGCAAATTTAACATCAAAAAACGGAAAGATTTTACCTCGTTTTCTACTAAGAAATCGTACAACATTAAAAATCTAATCACCTGTAACACTGAAGGTGTGGTCTACATGCTTGAGTGCGACTGTGGTTTACAGTATATAGGTCGCACCTCTCGCACCATGGCTGTCAGGATAGGAGAACACGTTAATAATATCAAACGTGGGCTACGTACTCACAGTGTATCTAGACATTTTAGGAAGTACCATAATAGGAACCCTAAATGTCTCAAATTTTGGGGTCTGGAAAGAGTAGATAAGCACTGGAGAGGAGGTAATTATATTAGACAAATTAGCCAGAGGGAATCCTTCTGGATTTATGAGGCTCGTGTACTCTCTCCGGAGGGTCTCAATGTTGATTTTGATTTGAATTGTTTTATTGCAAATAATTAATTTTATATCAACAATTATTTCTATGGCCTTCTTTTTCTCTCGTATAGGCAGATTACTCTGACTGTTATTGCCGTAGATGGATTCTGTGGTTATTTTAATTCTTTGATAGTAAAGGTCTATTATATGTTAACCCTTTGGTGGTATTTTGGTATCACTTATGGGATCATATACATATGAATTTATATATGAATTAATATTCTCTAGATTTTTTATCAGATTTTTTATATATATATATATTTTTATACTTTTATTTATCTCATTGATATTGTATTTTATTTTTATCTTATTATTAATTTTATTTATTTTTTGGCTTAGGTATATTTAGTAATCTTGGAATTAATTAGTGTTATATTATATGTATTTTTATTTATTATCTATTGTTCTTTTGTAAGAATTTGTGGGACTGCATAGAGTGATGTTAGCATTTTAGCTGTATTCTCTCTTTTGTCCACAAGATGGCGAAGTAGAGTTTTCTATGTTTGTCGCTGCAATAGCGAATAATAAAGTTTCTCACCAGCCCAGCGTATGACGTTTTTGTCCACAAGATGGCGATGGAGAGTCTTTTAGATTTTTTTGCTTTCGCTGTAATAGCGAATAATAAAGTTTTTCGCCAGCCCAGCGTATGACGCGGGACGTGCCTTACCGCGTCATTACGTGTGTCCTGGAAATTTGAGCCGTACGGCAGGCTATTTAAATCGAGGATGTGAAGTATAAGGTTCCGCCCTGCTGAGGAAGTTGTATTACGATACGCGTCCGGGGTCAGGAACCATCCCACGTCACTCGTTGTTGTCCCACATCTTCATTCGAGGTGTTTGTTCCATGGTGTTACATGCCTGTATTTTCTACCCAAATGTGAGTATCCTGCACATGTTTTTACGCATTAAAGAGACCTGGTTCTTTATGGAAGCTCTTAGATTTGGCCTTTTTTCTTTGCATACTGGTCCGTTGGTGCCACTGAGGATACTTGCTTATCTCCGGGTCCTTCAGCCAAAAAGTATACATCTTTGAGCCATCTGGATTTCCTACCATTGATCTATGCCTATTAGACCTTTTGGTAAAACAAAGGTCTTTGTGTGAGGTGAGAGTACCCATCTTTACTGGTGAAGGGATCACATTTGAAATATTGGTTTTCCAGTCACTTGGTGAAGACACTTTGAATTTCTTGATCACAGGATTTTTCCTTTCAAGTTGTTTGCACATTGCAAATTTGGACTTTTTTTATTTGTTTTCACACTGCTATTAATCATTTGTGTGTTTATTATTTTTTCACTATTATGAGCATATTTATCTTTATTATTATGTAATCTAGGTTTGCGCTGCACTGCTCTTCTTGATATACTTACTTCACAAACAATCCCTCTCTGAAAGCTCGGCCTGTACCCTTCTCAACGCGAGGAAAGACCTCCAACTACTTCTAGACTCTAAAGCTAAGCGACTCCTTTTTTTCAAGAGAAAAATATACTACGAACATGGCGACAAGTCAGGTAGATTCCTGGCTAGGGCCTTGAAAGATGCTGATCTCGCACACAACATCATGGGTATAAGAAACAAACTGGGCTCAGTCAACATTACCATGGACAAGATAGCTCAACATTTTCACGAGTACTACTCTAGCCTGTATGGTCTTCCGGCTCGGGGAGACCCATCTGACTCCTCTAAGACTAGATGTCAGGCGATTCGGGATTATTTGGTAGACTCTTACCTCCCTGCCTTACCAGAGGAAGTGATCCAGCAACTAGAGTCCCCAATAGAGAATTTCCGAACTGCAGTCAGTCATTGGAGATCTTAAGGCAGGAAAGAGTCCAGGCCCGGACGACTTCACTTCCATTTATTATAAAACCTTTGCAGAGCTCCTTGTAGATCCCTTACGGAAAGCCCTGAATTCCCTGGCCTCCCCTAGAGACGTACCACCCACATTTCTCTCGGCGCACGTTTCTGTTCTGCCGAAACCAAACAAGGACCCCCAGGTTTGTGCTAGCTATAGGCCAATCTCGGTCCCTAACTTGGACGTCAAGCTTTTGGCAAAAATATTGGCCAATAGGCTTAGACCATTTTTACATGACATCATAGGCCCAAACCAAGCTGGCTTCATGCCCGGTTGGGAGTCCAGGGACAATGTCACCAAAGCACTTAACTTGATATATGCGGCTCGCACCCAGAAGATCGAGGGCCTTCTTTTGTCCACTGACACCGAGAAGACCTTCGATCGGGTTGCATGGGACTATATGATGGACACGTGCCATTATATAGGGTTGGGGTCTCACATGAGGTCCTGGATTTCCGCACTTTACATAAATCCCTCGGCCCGAATTAAAGTCAATGGCTCCCTGTCTGAGGCGTTCCACATAAGTAACGGTACCAGACAGGGTTGTCCCCTCTCACCCCTCCTCTTCATCCATTCCCTTGAACCCTTCATTAGGAGAATTATAGCTGAGAGGGCAATACAGGGCTTCCCACTGGCAGGCAGGGAATATAAGATTGTGGCGTACGCAGATGACTTGCTTTTCTTTCTGCCAAACCCCCAGGCATTTTTTTATTTATATTTTTTTACTAGTAATGACGGCGATCAGCGTTTTTTTTTTCAGTACTGCGACATTATGGCGGACACTTCGGATACTTTTGACACATTTTTGGGACCATTGGCATTTTTATAGTGATCAGTGCTATAAAAATGCATTGGATTACTATAAAAATGCCACTGGCAGTGAAGGGGTTTAACACTAGGGGGCGGGGATGGGGTTAAGTATGTCCCTGGGTGTGTTCTAACTGTATGGGGGGGTGGCCTCACTAGGGGGAAATCACTGATCTTCCGTTCATATATTGTATGAACAGAAGATCAGCATTTGTCTCCGGCGCACGGGCCTTTAAAATTAGCACTTTAGATTTCTCCCATAGACTTTAACAGGGCGTTCCACAGCTTTTAGAATTTGCTACGAAAACCCCAAATTGTTCGTTGTTCACCGGACAGGCGAACCGGCAATGTTCGAGTCGAACATGAGTTTGACTCAAACTCGAAGCTCATCTCTAATACAGACGTGATATCCGGCTGGAGGCCTTTAGCTGTATATCTCTCTTCCTAAAGTGTCTCAGAGTCTGCCAATTAACATTGCATCTACCTAAGGGTATCCTGTCCCTAACCCTCTCTCCCCCAGTTCTTGTTAAGAGACATTAAGGGCCAGATTCACATAGAATCTGCGGTGGCGTAGCGTAAGCCATTTACACTACGCCGCTGCAACTTAATGGAGCAAGTGCCGTATTCTCCAAGCACTTGCTCCGTAGTTTGCAGCGGCATAGTGTAAATGACCCGGCGTATCCCCGCGTAATTCTAAGGGGGCGGCTTGTATTTAAATTAGGCGCGCCCCTGCGTCGATCGAACTGCGCATGTGGCGGCCGGGAAAAAAGCCCAGTGCGCATGCTCCAGCTCACGTCGGAAAACGTAGTTGAAACCGACGTGATCGTCACTTACGCAATGCCCTATTCACGAACGACTTAGTAAAATGACATAACCGACAGAAAAAGACGACGCTGACCCGACGCCATACTTAACATGGCATACGACGGAACTTCGTAAGGTTACCCTTCATATAGCAGGGGTAACCTTACGCTTACGGAAACGACGTAAACGACGACGGGGCGGCGTAAAAACGTTCGGGAATCGGCGTATTAGGCTCATTTGCATAGGCAAATGAGAAATCAACGTAAAGGCCACCTAGCGGCCAGGAAAGTCATTACATCTACGATCCGACGGTGTAAGTGTTTTACACCTGTCGGATCTTCACTGTATCTATGCGTAAATGATTCTATGACTCACACGCATAGATACCCAGTAAAAAAAAACAGATACGACGGTGTTTCCTGCGATACACCGTCGTATCTCTTTTGAGTATCTGGCCCTAAATCTCTTGTTCACATTCAAAAAGTGACTGGCGCACATCATTTCATCTTGCATTACACCTGCCATGCCTGGTAACCCACTACACACTTGGAGGCCTTGTACACACGACCAAGAATCTCGTCGTAAAAGAAACATCGTTTTCCTTGACGAGAATCTTGTCAAGCTTTCCTTGCGTACACACTGTCAAGACAAAATCTCGTCGTTCTCAAACGCGGTGACGTACAACACATACAACGGCTCTATAAAGGGGAAGTTCCATTCCACTGGCGCCACCCTTGGGGCTGCTTTTGCTAATCTCATGTTACTGCGTGTTAAGGAAAAGTGTGGTGAGAGACGATTCACACTTTTCAGTCTGTTACAGTGTGACAAATGTGCTATCTCCAGTACGAACGCTAATTTTACCGAAGGTGCGCTCCTGTCTCAAACTTTATGCGCGGGTTTCTAAGCATACACACGAATGTGTTTCTCATTGTAAACCAGCCCGATGAGAAACAGGACGAGGAAATTGAGACTCCAGACGAGAAAAAAGAGAACTTGTTCTTTTTTTCTCGTCGAGATCCACAACAGTTTTCTCAACGAAAAACATACTGTATGCCCACGGCTTATAGCGTGCACCACCAACCTACTGTAGAAGAAAAATTCCTGGAAAAAAAAATACTTACAGTTTGGATGCCCCTCGTCGGTGTCTTGCCCGCCGTCCATCGGCGGCCTTGTCCGGTCCGGCGTCCTTCTGCGGCCATCGTGGTGTCCTCCCCGCTCGATCCCCGCTTCCCGCGCTGTGTTTGAACCACTCCGCCGACATATACCGATCGCAGTACACTCGGGTATAGTCGGGCAGGCTCGGCTCCTCTCGCGTAAAGGACGTACAGGACGCACAGGACGTGACCGCGAGCGGAGCTGAGCCTGCCCGACTATACCAGAGTGTACTGCGCTCGGTATATGTCGGCGCAGTGGTTCAAACACAGCACGGGAAGTGGGTATCGGCGTACATCGCGCACCCACAATTTTGCCCTGATTTTCAGGGCAAAAAAATGCGCGTGTACGCCAATAAATACGGTACATACGACCGTTTTCCTCTCTGTCACCAATTTTCTTGATGGATTTTGTCGAGGAAAACGATCGTGTGTACGAGGCCTAATATACAATGAACATTACATAATTACCAATGGCTTTGTCAGAGGAAATCCGCTTCAATGAGGACTCAATTTCTGCAACTTTGATCATCATGCTTGAATCTGTAAGAGGGAAGCCAATATCAATTAGAAAGTCAGCTTTATCAATATACACACTGTAACGGAACCCCAAATGGGACAGGGGTTAAAGCTGTTGAGGATATTCCATTCCCGAACACAAGGCAGCTACCGACACTCCACAGTCAGGTGAACATGACCCATAGGAATAATACGAGATACAGCTCTGTTCAAGCAGGTCTGACAATTTTTTTTTTAAAAAGCAGAGTCTTATATACACAAAAAGAATACTGCAGTAACCAAATGAACAATGACCCAACTCCACCCACAACATCCCACAATAGTTACCTAATGAGCACCCTCAATACATCTCTTTAGCAAACATCCTCTCTCGGGGTCCTGACCTAATTTACATGAGCTAATTAACTACAGCTGATGACTCAGGCGCCTGACCTTTAGGCTGTCTGCTAACTTATAATACACATTATCACAGGACTCCTTCACACAATGCAGGGTCAATTAGAACAAGCCACAATGAAAGATCTTTAGAAGCCATCCTAAATTAATTTACATCACAACAGACAGACGGGTGGGCTGGAGTTGATGACATTAACAGTATGTGTCCCCACATTATGAATGAGTCACTCTTTCAATTAACCTGTTAAATTCAGAATGAACAAACAGCAACCAGTTCTCCACAGATATCCTGAAATATATTGTGGACAATAACCACACAACAGTCCCATCTCAGGTAGTCCAAGATATATTCTGATTGTCCATTATTTTCTGGCTCATGCTTTCTAAGAGCATCCGGATTCCACGGGCCCTCCCGTTACACACACCATCTGTACTATACACATGTAAATTTAAGACCCCCACACTTCATGTGACCATTGTGGAATTCTAGAGAAGCAGTTTCTGCACTGCACATAAGTATTTCAGGACAAGAGACCATGTATGACCTCCATAGAGGATTGTGAACAGGACGGTGTAAATCTTATTTGATAATAGGGCCAACTTCAGATTAGTTTAAAAAAATGCTCAGAAAAACGTATGTAGCACTACCCTCGGAGGAGCTGCTGGATATTTTCGGGCGGCATGTTACCTCTCGCCATCCAGGGTACTAGATGAGAGCTGAGAAAGTTAAATGTCCACACTTTGCACTTCTTTTTCTAAGATTTATTTGCTGAACTTGATAGGAAAGTAATATAAGTGAATGAAGAGGTGGAAGGGTAACAGGTAGATAGGTTCAGGTGCATAGTTTCAATGAGGAAACACTCCTGCTTCCAGTGACACAGCTTTTTTCGCCACTCTAGCCAGAGCGGGTTTTGCACACCGGGATAAGCCTCTCTCGCTAGCCTAGCAGCCGGGGTGACACACGGAAAAAAAATGGTACAGTCTCTGCACAGACCTTCCCACAGATGGAGACACTTTTTGGTCCAGAATCCTCACAGTACAGGATTCAGCACCCGGATCTCTCCAGAGTAACTTCTTGTAGAACTTGAGACTGACAGGCGATCATCAACAAGCCTTTTAGTAATGGTGCATCCTTTGATGAAGTTCAAGGCCTCTCTTGAGACACCAGCCTCATGCTTGGTCCTCTCCAAGATAGGTCCTTCATCAAGCGAGTTCCTCCCTCAGGACGGACAGCACAGGATCACCTTCCAATGTGTAGACCCAATCTGCCTACTGGGCCTACTCAGAAGATCACAACCCCGGACCAACGTGGTCCCGGAGCCAGGATTACAGGAACACGCACCCCCGGCCAGGAGGGCCATGCACATGGGTGGTGGGACGACAGACTCAGGATTGACGGCCCCAGTCCAGTGATGTTTGCCCCTTAAGTACCCCTCCCCAGCATGCACAGTGGGACGATCAAACCCACTGATTGGCTGCCTAGGGAGAATACTCAAATCACCCTGACCTAACTGCTGCCACCCTTGGCCTGGAGTAACAACTACACCCCAGGCGAACAATAGTGGTCACTCACAGAACAGCCATGGCTGGAACAGAAGCTAAATTTGCTCAAAATCGCAAATGTCTGAGTAAACTAACACTCAGACTTCCCCCTAAATTTACAACAGGGCTGCCTCAAAAAGAGCAAGCCGCTACACTTATGTAGCACTACCCCCGGAGGAGCTGCTGGTTAAATTTTGGGATTGCCTCTGTAGCTTCGTTGTCAGGGTGGGAAAGTCCATAAGAAATGCAATGCAATGTTCAGACAGATATAAAACCTTCAACAGTTGGGTTTTATTTTCTTTACTGAAAGGGGAAAGTTCAGGCACACAGTACAGAATGTTCAAAATATTAAATCAGTCTCCACTCTCAACTATTAAGTGGGTATTGGTCACCCGGATAGTCCCCTCTCACATGGCCTAGATGATGCACGAACCAATGTCCAGACGGTCTCTGCCACAGACTTTTGAATGAACTTGGATGCGTCCAGGAATCCTCTGTCACAGGATTTTAAAGTCCCGAACCTCCAGCCGTGCAGTACAAGAGCCTTTAAGCCGATACCAGCAGACTGCAGGGCTTTCAATATGGTGGATCCCTCCTCAATTAGGTTACCAGGCCTCACCCGAGAAGTCGGCACTTTGCCGGTCTCCTCCAGGGCAGGTCCTACCCTGGTTTCCTTCATCAAGACAGCTTCCTCCCTTGTGGACAGACAGCTTGGGATCCATTTTAGCATTGCAGGCCACCAGCCAGAATAGCTGGGCCCACTAAACAGCAAAGCAACTCCGAGCCAACGTGGCCCTGAATTCGGGCTCACACACACGCACCTCACGCCAGGAGGGCTACGAGGCGAAGGACCCCCGAAAATGGCGTCTAACCCTTAAGTTAAGGTGACCAGATTTTTACTAGTAATGGCGGCAATCAGCGACTCTCTGCCAGTTGCCACCTGCCTTGCAACCTGTCATATCTTACTCTCCGGACCCCGGTTACTACTGGGTGGGGAGCGGAGGAAGATCACTCCACCAGGGAAGGTAAGGAGATAGGCAGGCAGGCGGCTGGCTGGGACTTGAGCCAAGGAAGAAGAACATGCAAGTGGAGCTGAATGGGCATGTGCCCGAAACTGAAGAAGTATTCCCTCCACTCTGACCAGCACATGATTATCAGAGAGGGGCACAGATAATGGGAAAAATACACCCCCTAAGCTAGTAGGAGCGGGGGTGTGTAATTCAGTTTTTTTTTTATTCTGCACTGACTGTCTTTAACCACTTGCTTACCGGGCACTTAATATTTTTTACTTGTTGCTATAATAAATATCCCAATTAAAAAAAAAAACACATTTTTTTTTCTCAGTTTAGGGCGATACGTATTCTTCTACATATTTTTGGAAAAAAAAAAAAAAAATCGCAATAAGCGACTGGTTTGCGCAAAAGTTATAGCGCTTACAAAATAGGGGAGAGAATTATTATTTTTTATTATTTTTTTTTTTACTAGAAATGGCGGCGATCTGCGATTTTTATTGTTACTGCGACGTTATGGCGGACACATCGGACACTTTTGACACATTTTTGGCGCCATTCACATTTATACTGCGATCAATGCTATAAATATGCACTAATTACAGTATAAATGTGACTGGCATTGAAGGGGTTAACACTAGGGGGTGAGGAAGGGGTTAAATGTGTATGCTAGGTGTGTTCTAACTGTAGGGGGAGGGGGGGTGACTGGGGGGGTGACCGATCTGTGTCCCTATGTAGGAAGGAACACAGATCGGGCTCCTCCCTTCCAGAGACAGGACATTGTCTCTGTGTCAGCCGGCAATGAGAGATGATCTATGAGAGATCATCTCTCATTCGCCCACAGATCGCATTGCAAACGGCCGCTCTGATTGGCCGTTTGCCGCGATCTGTGATTGGCCGTGTCCAAGGGACACGGACAACACAGGGCTTCCCCGCAGCGCGCTGTACAGCGCGCGCTGGGAACGCCAGAAAGACATGCCGTCAAATGACGGCATGTTGGATATTGAGGCCCGCGCTGTTGCCGTCATCCGACGGTAGCGCGGGCCTCAAGTGGTTAAATTTGCCCCAGCCCTGTTCAAATCCAATCCGGGGACAAAACCGGGGACAGATTTGGCGTGGGGACAGTGTCCTCAATCAAGGCACTGTCCCCTGAAACCAGGGATGTCTGGTCACCCTACCTTAAGTATCCCTCCCCAGCATGCACAGCGGGGTCACCACTCCCACTGTACCGCTGCCGGAAAAGGACACCCAACACACCATGGTACACCTGTGTTCCAACATAAGGCCAAGATGGCAACACCACCTGCAGGCAACAAGGAAAATTACCAAGTAGTACCATAGCCAGAACAGAGGCAAATTTTTGTTAATCAAACAGGTCTGGGCCCAACTATTGGCCCAGACTTCCCATAAATTTGAAATAGCGCCCCCTGGATCTGGGGTGGGCGATACACTTAAAATATAATAGGATCTCTGGCTGCAATACTTACCCTGTCTCTGAAGCTTTCCCCTGCAGTAACCATTTTCTTCCAGAGGATGTCACCCATTTTCTGGATTGAATGATTTTCAGTGCCATTTAACTAGCTTGTTCAAAGGTCAGTTAGGGTTAGGGGGTTAGGGTTAAGGGGTTAGGGATAGGGTTAGGGTTAGGGGTTAAAGTTAGGGTTGGGGTTAGGGTTGGGGTTAGGGGTAGGGGGTTGGGGTTGGGATTAGGGTAGGGGTTAGGGTTAGGGTTAAGGGGTTAGGGTTAGGGTTTCCCATTGAAGAATATGGCTAGGACTCAGGAATTAGAACAGGGACCTCCCCCAAAGGTCAAAGGTCAGAAGGCGGGTTCCCAGAGGTCAAAGGTCACAGCGCGTGACTGACCCACCCCCACCAAAGTGTACCGCATACCCCAACTAAGTCAGGGAATGAACAAGTCGGAGAATGAACAAGTCGGGGAAAGAGTCTTGACCTTTGACCTATGAACTTTAACCCTAAGTCCATCTCCACATAGTGATTCTCCCCACCCTAAACCTCTACCTTTCCCAGATACCGCTTGGTTTGTTGAAAAAAAAAAAAAAGTGCATCTCCACTTAGGAATTCCCTTTGCTGACTCCAATGTGAAGTTTCCCAAATACTACTATAAGGCCTTGTACACACGAGGGAATAGATCCGATGGGAACGGTCCGACGGACTGTTCCCATCGGATCTGTCCGCCGGATTGCTTTGATCCGATGGCTGTACACACCATCGGATCAAATTCCCCGCCGGCGGACAGCGCGGTGACGCGGCGGTGACGTTGACGCCGACACGTGACCGCCACATCACCGCACCAGGAAGTAAACACTTCCGCGCGCATGCGTCGGATCCATTCACAGGATACGACGCATGTGCGGGCAGATATGTCCGCTGGTTTGCCGTACTAACCAGCGGACATATCTGACGGACAGCTCTCTGGCGGAAAAATTCCAAAGCATGCTTTGGAAATTTTCCGCCGGAGGAATCCGGCCAAAACGGTCCGTTTGCCCCTACACACGAGCGGGTTTTTCGGCTGAAATGGTACGTCGGACCATGTTCAGCGGATTTATTCACTCGTGTGTACAAGGCCTGACAGTTGACTCCTCACTATCCCATCTCACCCCCCCCCCACCCCCCCGCTTTGGTGAGCAGCAGAAGGAGAATTTTTGGTCGAGCAATTCTACCAAATAATACTTCAATTTCACATAAATGGAAAGTACTGACTGAAAGCTTTCCTCCTGGAGATTGCTGCTCTCTAAGCTGTTCTCTAATGCCGATCGGAAATTCCGACAACAAAACAGCAGATTTTTTTTTTCCGACGGATGTTGGCTTAAACTTGTTTTGCATACACATGGTCGCACAAATGTTATCGGAAATTCCGAACGCGGTGACGTACAAGACGTACGACGGCACTAGAAAAGGTTCAATACCAGTGGTGTTAGTAGAAGGTTGGTCAGAGACGATTCACGTTGTACTTTTCAGTCCGTTACAACGTGATGAATGTGCGATCTCCATTGCGAACGCTACTTTTACCAGACCGATCGCTTTCATATTGTACTTGATTCAGAGCATGCGTGGAATTTTGTGCATCGGAATTGTTCATACAAAATCGGAATTTAAGAGATCGGATTTTGTTGACGGAAAATTTGAGAACCAGCTCTCACAAAATTCCGACAGAAAATGTCCGATGGAGCCTACACACAAAATTCCGACAACAAGCTCTCGAACATTTGTTGTCGGATCGTCTGTATGCGGCATTAGGCCCTTTTCACATGTGCGGACCGTTCGTCCGTTTTTTACAAGTCCGTTTACGGACTTGTAATTAGGGTTGTCCCGATATCACTTTTTTAGGACCGAGTACAAGTACCGATACTTTTTTTCATGTACTCGCCGATACCGAATACCGATACTTTTTTTAAATGTCCCCCACAAATGCAGCCATGTCCCCCACAAATGCAGCCATGTCACCCATATATGCAGCCATGTCACCCACAAATGCAGCCATGTCACCCATATATGCAGCCATGTCACCCACAAATGCAGCCATGTCCCCCCACATATGCAGCCATGTCACCCACATATGCAGCCATGTCACCCATATATGCAGCCATGTCCCCCACATATGCAGCCATGTCACCCCTACCTAGTCACCACTACCCGGGGAACATCACAGCATTCATTTGAATAGCTGTAGTGTTCCTGCCCGTATAGACACTCCCCCTTGCTCGGGATTGGACAGATCACGATCACCCATCCAATCCAGAGCAAGGGGGAGTGTCTATACGGGCGGGAACACTAAAGCTATTCAAATGAATGCTGTGATGTTCCCGCACGATGTTTAACCCATGCGGCGGCGGGTTTCGATGCGGCGGCGGTGTTCGGCGGCAACGGCGGGGGGGTATTCTATTCTGGTATCGGGGGTATTTGCGGGAGTACAAGTACTCCCACAAATACTCGGTATCGGTCCCGATACCGATACTGGTATTGGGACAACCCTACTTGTAATACATCCCTATGGGATCGCGTCCGTTAGCGGATGATGCATCCGCTAACGTCCGCAAAGATCCGCGTCCTTGAAGATCCGGTTTTTCGGATGGAAGAAAACCCTATTTTTCTTCCGTCTGGCGGATCGGATGAATACGCACAGATGGTCAGTATTCATCCGATTCCCCATAGGGGAGAATGGAGGAAAGACAGGGCGGTCTCTGCACAGTGTGTGGGGACCGCCCTGTCCGCCGACAGCTCAGCGGGGATTACGGATGATCCCCGCTGAGCCGACGGACACACACGGAGCGGACACAAAAACGGTCCGCTCCGTGTGAAAGGACCCTTAGAGTACGTTTGACATGAGGTGTGCCAAGAGCAACCAACATCCTATCCACCTACAAGAGGACAAGATATTTTCTGATTCCTGTTCCTGATTTTTAGCTCCTGACAAAATTGACTCCTGGTTTCCTGACCCCGACTCGTCTGATTACCCGCTCCGGCTTCTATACCCTGGCTTTATTTTTTTTACCATGTTCCTGATCTGTGTTATTTTTCCTATTACATTAAAGGTGTGACTTTAACTGTATTTTCTGTCTCTGTCTAGTTTATGGTTCCTGATAGTTGGCTGTAGGCTTTTGTGGGACTGCAGGAGACCCAGAGCCAGGCCCGGATTTCCCACAAGGCCACCGAGGGGGAATCCGCTCGCTCGTTAACAAGTGATTGTGACGATGTCGCAGAAATCACTTGTCAAATGTGTGCTCCCGTCCGTCCTCCCCTCTCCCACCCTCCCACATACCTCTCTGCTGGCTCTGTCTTTGGGACTCCGTCCTCCCCCCAGCCACCAAGTTTGTCTCCTGTCCCTGCCGCAGATGTACACAGTGAGAGGGGTGAGCTGTGCTCTTCCCATCTCAGCTGTAACAGGAGTTCTAGCACAGTGCTAGGACTCCTGTTTTGGAGGTGACAGGGTCAATAAAGAGAACCTGTCACCTCCAATTGCTATCACACAGGGAATTGTTTTCTCCTGTGTGATAGCAATAAAGTTAAGTGAAAAAAATTGATAAATACATAAATATATAATAGGAAATAATAATTAAATTAAAAAGTAAAGAATAAGAAAAATAATATTAAATATAATAAGAAAATTATACAAAAATAAATAAAAATAAAAAAGTGATAATAAAAAGTAAAAAAAAAGAAACAGAAAATATTTGAACTAACCATTTGCCATTGGGGGGGGGGGGGGGGTGGTTGGCGGCGAGGGGGTGCATTGCGGAACCTGGCCTTGGGGCGGCAGGGAGAGAAAATCCGGCCCTGCCCAGAGCCCAACCTTTCTGGGATTTCCTTGTACTTTTTTTTATTTCAGAAGCATCTTTTCCCCTATTGGGATTACAATTATATTCTGTTGAGAGCACTCCACCAAGGATTACGGCGGGCCCCTACGTCAGCAGGACCAAGTTGAGTACTTTGGCATCCTTTAACTAGTTAGTAAAATTGACTGTCCATGTAATAGTTACTGATATACAGTGTATATTTAATTCTATAGTTTTATTGCATTTTACAGTTTGATTACATCCTGTGGCGGTGCGTCCATAAGGGGCGCAGGGGCTCCGCCCCCTCTCTCCTGCCACTTCTCTATCACCATAGATAGATTCCGCTGCTACCCCCTATTCAGGTGCCCGACCCCTTTCTGGGCACTGGGCAACTGAATTACAGCAAAAAAAATTAACAAAAAAAGGGGGGTTGCCACCTGGGGCTCTGGGGACCTCCAGGCCCCTTACGAAAAAAAAAGGGGTTGCTATCTGGGCCCCTGGGGACCTCTGGGCCCCTTACAGGTGTACTGCCTGTACCCCCCTGATGGCGGCCCTGTGCATATACATGGGAACTAATTACCGAAGCAACTCAGTAGCAACCCAGATATCCTACACACTCACCATTCTTCATCTGGGATACTTCCTCTTGGATGCTTTTATCTAAGGAGGAGACAAAAAAAATATATCAGAAAATGTCCTCTATGTTGGAGAGCTCACAAGAGCAAATGCAGTTTAACCACTTCAATACCCACCCACTGTCATTTGACGTCCAGAGATGGGATCTCCCATACTGGGTGGACGTCAAATGACGTCCTAGCTTTGTGGGTGAATATCTGAAAGATGCCTACAGCCAGAGGCATCATCCAGATATCCTCTTGTTCAGCTGGCGATTCTGCACAATCTAAGAATGATCATAGCGGCGGTTCCGCCACTTGATCGTTCTTACAGGCCGTGGGATGGTACGTCCCCCCTCCCTCCGCCATCCGGTGCTTCTCCGGGCTCTCCCGTGCCTTCGGGGGCCCGGAGAACGAATCATCCGGCATCGGCAGGAAGCATAGAGATGACTGGTGACCAGATGATAGTTGATCATAAGCTCAATAATAACATGTAATGCCAAGCTGCAGTTTCCAAAGCGAGAAAAGTCCTTTCTTGTATTGAGAGGTATGGACTTCAGAGAGAGATATCATCTGTACAAATCATTAGTAAGACCTCATCTGGAATATGCAGTTCAGTTTTGGGCCCCAGTTCTCAAAAGGGATAACAGGGAACTGGAGAAAGTGCAGAGAAGGGCAACAAACTGATAAGAGGCATGGAGGAGCTCAGCTATGAGGAAATATTAGAAGAACTGAATCTATTCCCTCCTGAGAAGAGGAGAATAAGGGGGGATATGATCAACATGTACAAATATATAAGAGGTCCATATAGTGAACTTGCTTTCGAGTTATTCACTTTACTGTCAACACTGAGGACACGGGGGGCACTCTTTATGTCTAGAGGAAAAGAGATTTCACCTACAAATACGGAAAGTTTTTTTCACAGTAAGAGCTGTGAAAATGTGGAACAGACTCCCTCCAGAGGTGGTTCTGGCCAGCTCAGTAGATTGCTTTAAGAAGGGCCTGGATTCTTTCCTAAATGCACATAATATAACTGAGTACTAAGTTTTGTAGGTAAAGTTGATCCGGGGTAAATCCGATTGCCTCTCGGGGGATCAGGAAGGAATTTTTTTCCTCTGCTGTAGCAAATTGGATCATCGCTCTGCTGTTTTTTTTTGCCTTCCTCTGGATCAACTGTGGGTATGGAGTTGGGTGTATGGGATGTACTGTGTTTTATTTTGTTTGTTTATTTTTTTATGGTTGAACTGGATGGACTTGTGTCTTTTTTTAACCTGACTAACTATGTAACTATGTAACTATTTAAAGATGATGCACAAGAAAGACTACAAACAGTTTGCTGAAGACAAGCAGACTAAGGACATGGATTACTGGAACCATGTCCCCAAAGGACCCCAAATCCTTAATTTTCACTTAAAAGCATTTAAAATGCCAAGTTTGGCTGTTTTTAAATGCCATTTTTTTTTTAAATCTGGTGCATTTAAGGCTCCAGTAAACAGGAAGTGATGCCATGAAATTTGGAATGTAAGTGAAATTACTGCGCTTACCAAAATAATACAAAATGAATGAAAAAGCAGCGAACACAACGATGAATAAAATTGAAGCAGAATGTGAAACATAGGGCCAGATTCAGGTAGAGTTACTCTGGAGTATCAGTGATACTCCAGCCTAACTGTCACTTTAAGCCGGCGTTTTTGTTTTCTGTAACCAGAAAACAAGAAACGCCGGGTTGGAGTTCCTATACATGCGGCGTAATTGGATTTCGCCGTCGTATCGGAACTTTAATTTAAAAAATGGCGAGCGGGGCGTTCCCGCTGATTAACGCCGAAAATATGTTAATCAGCGGGAATCGGAAATTCACGATCGTATTCGGGCGCGACGCAGTGACTTTCCGACGTTTCCGTAAGCGATACGCGGCGTAAAGATAAAGCAGCCCCCTAGTGGAGTATCCTATGTTAAGTATAGCCGTCGTCATCGCGTCGGAATAAAAAAAAAAAATCGCGTCGCTTGCGTAAAACGTCCATGAATGGGGATTTGACGTCATTGACGTTCACTGACAGAATTTGGAGCATGCGCACTGGGATGCATTGACAGTCGACGCATGCGCAGTACGTTCGCCGCGGGATCGCGCCTAGTTTAAATAATACACGCCCCGTACCCGCCCAATTTGAAATACTCCAGCTCATTTTCGCTACACTGCCGCAACTTTACGAGCAAGTGCTTGGTGAATAACAGTACTTGCTCCTAAAATTTCGGCAGAGTAACGTAAATGAGAAACGTTACTCCAGAGGAAAGATGCTCCCATCTACCTGAATCTGGGCCATAGTGTAGAGTTAAAATGTGGATGACAACAGTACAATAAGTATCATGTGCAATATATCATAAAGTGCATGTAAGTCATGAAACAATGATAAAGTGATGTGTGCAAATATGTACAAATTCCACTCGACAAAACCAGATAAAATAAATGTCACTGGATGGTGAAATAAAGTTCAAATGAAGAACAAATTGGTGACAAAATATGCTGAAAAGTCTGCACTGAGAAAATGGTATAATACAACTCAGAAGCAGATGGCAAATAGGATAACCACAACCAAAATAAGATCACCAAGGATGGTGTGTCCTCCACCTGGGGTAGGGGGTAAACACACTCACCAGAAGTTGTGGACTCACATCAGGGCTGGACTGGAACAAACATTTGGCCTTGGACTTCATCCAGACCGGCCCACTTTAATTTAAAAAAAATGCTGCCCCCCCACCCCCTGAAAAATCATGCCCACCAAAAGGCCCCTACATCCATTATTGTATATCATGAGAGGGTGAGAGAGAGGGGAATGAGAGAGAGAGGAAGGGTTGAGGTAGAGGGGGGTGAGTGTAAGAAAAAGAGAGTGAGTGTAAAAGAGAGGGGGTGAGTGTAGGACCCCTTTCATACTGAGACGTTTTTCAGGCTCTTTTGGGCTAAAAATAGTGCCTGTAAAGCGACTGAAAAATGCCTCCGCTGCAGTCCCATTGTGAAAGCCTGAGTGCTTTCAAACTGGGGCGCTGCCAGGGCATTAAAAAAAGTCCTCCAAGCAGCATCTTTGGGGCGGTGGAGAAGCGGTGTACAATCCGCTCCTGCCCATTGAAATGAATGGCCACCGCTGCTGAAGCGACTGCAAAGCACTTCGGCAGAAGCGCTACACGGGCACATTTAACCTTGAATTCGGCTGCTAGCGGGGGTTAAAAGCACCTACTAGGCGCCGAACAGTGCAGCTAAAACGACAGAAAAAGAGATGCTAAAACTAGCAGTGTTTTACCGTCAATGCCCGTCCCAGTGTGAAAGTAGCCTGAGGCCGCGTACACACGACCGAGAAACTCGTCGGGCTAAACTCATCGTTCCGCCCGTCGAGGTTCCCGTTCAGCTGTCAAAAAGCTCATCGGGCCAAATTTCCCCATAGAACAACGAGGAAATAGAGAGCATGCTCTCTTATTGGCTCGACGAGCTTCCCGACGGGATGCTCGTCGAAAAGTGTACACGACCGGTTTTCTCGGCAGAATACGTCTCCCATCGAGGTTCTCGCTGGATTCTGCCGAGAAACTTGGTTGTGTGTACGGGGCCTAAGAGTCAGGGAGTAAATGAGACAGACGAGGGAGCTGAGAGACAGAGGGGGGCTGAGAGACAGAGGGGGGGAGCTGAGAGACGGAGTGGGGGAGCTGAGAGAGAGGGAGGGAGCTGAGAGACAGGGGGAGCTGAGAGACAGGGGGCTGAGAGACAGAGTGGGGGAGCTGAGAGAGAGGGAGGGAGCTGAGAGACAGGGGGAGCTGAGAGACAGAGGGGAGGTTTGAGAGACAGAGGAGGGTCTGTGAGATAGAGGGGGCTAAAAGAGGGGGGGACTAAGACACAGGGACTGAGAGACAGAGGGGGGAACTGAGAGACAGAGGGGGGACTGAGAGACAGAGGGGTCTGAGAGAGTCTCTGTTTAAAAAATCAAAATAACATTTAAAACGACCCACTGACCCATCGGTCCACCGGGAAACTCCCTGTAGTCCCTATGGCCAGTCCATCCCTGACTCACATGCCTGCGACAGTAAGTCAATCAAGCTGAAGAGACAGAGGAATGGAACTCCCATGATGAACACTGGAAATCCAGAGTCTCTGGACTCACCTGCCAGCAGCAGTAAATTTATTGGATGGAACCAGGCAAAACTGGAACTCAGGTGGGAGGTCACTGAAAATCCAGGCAGTGTGTAAAAACACTCTAATCCGATAAGAATGTGGGACTCATGAAAAGAAAAATCCTTCCATATAGTGTAGGTCAAACAAAATAGATTTATTAAAATAAGTATAATCCTCAAGATAAAAATGTGTACATGTATCTGTGATCACGATTTAAAAGCAGTGTGAGGAGCTGAGCAAGCTACTATGACGCGTTTCGTCCCACTGGACTTCAATTGGGGTATTAGCCAGCTCGCCCACATTGCCTGTATTTATAAAAAAATACATAAATTGATGAACCTATAGGAGAGGCGTAGCACCGCTCTGGGCATCCAGATCCGACAAACGTGGTTTAACTAGAAAACAATACATGGGACGCACTATTAGAACCTTTTCGGTGGGGTGAGGGTCAATGAATATTTGGCCAGCATCAAGAAGGCTATCGCTATGTAAAATCTAAAGTTTCTTCTAATAGTACTTTCTATTTATGTTCTATTTATTATTTTTCTTTCTATCGATAGCCAGGTCGTTTGGCTGCTTACTGTGGCCGTTTCAGTGTCCTCCGCTTGTGGTGCCTTCCGTGTCGTGAATGCCCCCCTTCTCCCCCCCCCCCCAAGCTTTTCCTCTCCTATTGGGGGATAGGGTCTCTGGCGATAAGTCCCGCTGCCGTTTATTGAATTTTGTTAACAAAGTTGCTCCTGTTATTTGAATTTGTTGATTTATTTTTGTTATTTTTGTATAGTTTTCTTGCTTATCTATGGTTGACGCATACATACCCTGATGAAGCCTTGAGGCGAAAAATGTCGGGATAATGTATGACCACTCAATCTTCAGACAACCCTTATGTGTAACCACCATACTGGACTTATCTTGCATTAATGACCTTATGTGGTTTGCTACCCATTTTTTTTTTTTTACTTTTTGTATAATGAAGATAATTCATATACACTTTTTTACTTACCTTTGTTTGGGTTCCATTATTATTGTATATACTCGATTATAAGACGACCCGAATATAAGCCGAGGCACCTAATTTTTACCACAAAAAAAATGTATTGACTCGAGTATAAGCCTAGGGTGTCCATCTGCCATCCTCACTGTGCCACACTTTGCCTCACTGTGTCCATGCCTCACTGTGCCCATGCCTCACTGTGCCCATTGCGCACTGTGTCCAAGAAAGATGACTGCTGGCTCTAAAAAAACAGTAACGGGGTGATTCCTGCAGCCAGGGCTGCCATCAGGAATTATGGGGCCCCTTACACAGCTTCAGGCATGGGCCCCCTGAAGCAAATTGAGAAGTGGGGGGGCGCCTCAAATTGAGAGGCGTGGGGTGCTGCCGCCGCTAATTGAGAAGCGACGGGGGGGCGTGAAACGAGAAGTGTGGGGGGTGCCACGAATTGGTGGGGTTGCCCTGGGGACCTCTGGGCCCTTTAAAATATATATATATATATATATATATATATATATAAATTATAAAAAAGGGGGTTAGCCAACCGGGGCCCTGGGGACCTCCCGGACTGTATCCTGTCTTAGTCTCTGCCTCACGTCTCAGAACCTGCTCTGCTCAACTGTTGATGACCCCCGGGCTTCCAATCCCGGCTACGCCTCCGTCTGTTGTTCCAGTGACACGGAGTTCCTGTCTTCAGTACCTGCCCGGTGATCTCCAGCCATCAGGTCTATGCCAAGGTTCCAGCCGGTGCCATCTACTACATTGGCCCTCATGCCACTCTGTGTCCTCCGCTCCCTGTCATCACTACCAGGTAGGGTGACCACATTTCCAAACTACCATTCAAGGACACCCTCCCTTCACAAAAATCAGCTTGTGCTGTAAAAATCAGAGTACAGTGATTGGACACAAGAGGCGGGATTTATGGTTTCTCCAATCACAAGCAGGGGGTGGGGATTGTGCTCCTCCAGGCATTCCCGGCCAGGACAAGTACTGTCAGTGAGTAAAGCAGTGATGTGGTGGCCTTTTTTGGAGGCATCAGATTGGCCCGGGGGGGTGGCTGTGTCAGTTTCATTCCAGGACACTGTATTGTCCTGGAATGAAGGTGCCCGGGACAGACCTGCAAAATGCGGGACTGTCTCGGGCAATCCGGGAAATGTTGTCACCCTACTACCAGGGGCTTTGGACAGGAGGTGCAAGAGAAGCCCCCTCTCTACTGCTCGATCTCCACCAGGTATGTGACAGTCGACATGAAGGAGTGATAATTACAATAGAGATACTCACAGGAAATGAACAGGAAAGTCGTGAGGATGACCAAAGTAATGAAGGCCAATATGAGGAGGACCCCCAGGATCAGTATCACCCGGTGATGTGTATTCTTGGCAGCCAGAATCTCTACAGACAGAGAGGATAGAGAATAATCAGCCGGTATAATAATCCTCCAGAATCCTTATCCCACATAAAGACATTTTATATTCATCCCGGATAATTTTTTGTTACGATGTATATATCCATTTCACAACATATACACTATGGGCTAGATTCAGCTAGGACTTACGCTGCCGTATCTAGAGACGCGCCGCGTAAGTCTAAATATGCATCGTCGTATCTATGCGCCATACCCACAGAACTACATACGCTCGAAACTAGGCTTTTCCCGACCAACGTAACTTGCCTACGCATCGTAGGCACATATTTACGCCGAACGCATCTGGCGCACCCATTGATTTCCTATGCAAATGAGAGAGATACGCTGATTCCCAAACATACGCGTTTTGGCGAAGGCTACGCGCGGTGCGCCTAAGCTGTACGCCCGGCGCAAAGTTACCACTCATAAAGCAGGGGTAACTTTTCACCAGACTTGCACAAGTCAGCTGGAGAGCAGCTTCAGCACCACCGTTACAGACGAGCTGAGCAACCACACTTGCAGGACAACACATGGCAGCCGTTGTCCCAGCACTACTAATGGGTCCCCCGCCACGTAGGAGGAGGAGGGCACGGGAGAGGATATACCGAACGCGCATAAACGTCTTTGGCATGGTTGATTCGGAGGTGTTTCGCATTTTCAGATTTAGCCCTGAAGCCATCCAGGAAATAGCCACAACCCTGCATGATCACATCACCAGCAAGACACACCGCTCACATGCACTGCAGCCACTGGTCAAGGTACTGGCAACACTCCATTTCCTTGCCAGTGCATCATTCCAGCGTACAAGTGGAGTTGTGGCTGGGATGTCACAATCCAGCATGAGCAGATGTGTGCACCAGGTTGTCCCCGCAATCCTCACACGCATGTCCCACCACATCGTCAGACCCACCAATGAGCATCTGTGGCAGAAGGCAATGCAGGATTTCTACAGGATTGCCGGATTCCCACGCACCATCGGGGCCATTGATTGCACACATTTGGCACTATGGCCCCCCGTGCACAGAGCATATATACCGCAATCGCAAGCATTGGCATTCCATCAACGTACAGGTGATAGCCGATGCCAAATTTCTCATATGGCACGTTCGTGCCAAACACCCCGGGTCCAGCCATGACAGCTACATATACTGTCAAAGCCCCATCCCAGCAGAATTCGAACAGAACATGTACAGGGACAGCTGGTTGGTTGGTGAGTGACATGGGAGTCAGGCATGACTGTCCGACCCCATGATGCAGACATCACGAGGGGCACATGCATGGCTAACATCCTCCTGTCTTTTCCCTTCCAGGTGACGTGGCATATGCACTTGGGCCCCATCTTCTGACTCCATACCGGATCCCCAAACCAGAGGAGAGAGAAGATACAATGCGGCACACATACGTACCCATGCAGTGGTGGAACGCACATTTGGCCTCCTAAAGTCCTGTTTCCGATGCCTGGATAAGTCTGGGGGTACCCTGTTGTATTCCCCAAACTTTGTGTGTCAGATCATCGGTGCATGTTGTGTGCTGCACAACTACGCCGTGCAAAAGGGCCTGGAGACTGACCTACATGATGACCTGACCCCCCAACCAAGTTTTTTTTTTTCCTCCTATCCTTGCCTGTATTTACAGCAGCCGCCATCACTAGACAAAGGTACCTTCCCTAAGGAGGGGGAAAATCAGGATGTACTTTTGCGCTGTTGTGAGCATGCGCACAGGGGAGCGATATCACTGCGCATGCACCGTTCATGATACGCTGGGCGTATCACTACTCCACCTTCCAACTATCATTTGCATAAGGTCACACCCACTTACACTTATGCCGGCTTACGCCTAAGAAATTAAGTTACACCGGCGCAAAGTTAGGGGCAAGTGCTGCGTGAATACTGTACTTGCCTCTCTGAGTTGTGTCGGCGTAGCGCAAATGAGATGCTCTACGCCGGAATAAATATGCGCCGATCTACCTGAATCTAGCCCTATATTGTCAAAAGTATTGGGGCGCCGGCCTTTACACACGTAAACTTTAACCTCTTGCCGACTTCCCCCACGTACATGTATCACACCTTCCAACATTTTGAGATGGGAATGAGGGACACCTATGTATGTAGTCCTATGTATGTAGACATAGGACATGCCCCCCGCCACACCCCCTTAAAGGAGAATTAACTAAAAAAAAGGTTAATTAGATCCACAAGGGCTTTTTTTTTACCAATACTAGTCCTTTACGTTGGCTTTTAAAAAAAAAAAAAAAAAAGATTTGGAGATTCAAAGTATTTATTTATTTAGTTTTCCTTCCTCTGAGGACATTTTATATTATATGTCCTTTTGGACCCGCTTCTCATTTTCCCCCTCCCCCGGTCAACCCTCCCCTCCAACCCCTCCCACCCCCTCCCACCTCACCATTATTTGCATCCTTTCCCTTGTCAAACTTTTCCTATTTTCCCTGCTTACTCTTTAAGTGTCTACCCTTAGGTTTTCTGCATAGCTCCATGATCTTTTAAAGATTCTCCAGTTTTCCCATTTCTTATTGTGGCTATTTTCTTCTAAGTTATTTCTGAGATCTTCCATTTTGTATGTCTGTTCCACGGCGTCCAACCATTCCCATACCATGGGGCACTCTGTTTCCTGCCACTTCCTGGGTATCAGTCTCTTTGCTGTGTTTAGTAAGTGTGGGACTAAGGATTCTTTATATTTTTTAATCCCTTCTCCTCTCTTTTGATTTTTTCCTTTGTAATTTCCTCCACAAACCTCAGGATATTCTCCCAGTATCTTTTAACCTTGGGGCATTTCCACCATAGGTGGGCCATTGTTCCGGGGGATCTGCAACCTCTCCAGCAATCGGCTGACTGCCCGTTCTTAAATTTGCTTAACTTAGCAGGTGTGACATACCAGCCTGATATACATTTAAAATTCATTTCGGGCGTCCGGCTATCTGCCGCCGAGCAGGGGTGTATTTAGGTTTTGTGCTGCCCTAGGCCTGGTGAAACTCGCGCACCCCCTACTTTATATATGACGCACCCCTTCCTTTTTAAGACCCACCCTGTCATTTTCATGGGATGAGGACAGAGGGACAGGGTAGGATGAGGACAGGGGGACAGGGTGGGATGAGGACAGGGTGGCATGAGGACAGGGGAACAGGGTGGCATGAGGACAGGGGAACAGGGTGGCATGAGGACAGGGGGACAGGGTGTCATGAGAACAGGGGGACAGGGTGGGATGAGCACAGTGGAACAGGGTGGGATCAGGGCAGGGTGGGATGAGCACAGAGGGACAAGGTGGGATGAGCACAGAGGGGCAGGGTGGGATGAGCACAGAGGGGCAGGGTGGGATGAGCACAGAGGGGCAGGGTGGGATGAGCACAGAGGGACAGGGTGGGATGAGCACAGAGGGACAGGGTGGGATGAGCACAGAGGGACAGGGTGGGATGAGCACAGGGGGGGTGGGATGAGCAGGGGGGCAGGTTGGGATGAGCACAGAGGGACAGGGTGGGATGAGGACAGAGGGACAGGGTGGGATGAGGACAGAGGGACAGGGTGGCATGATGACAGGGGGACAGGGTGGCATGGGGACAGGGTGGCATGAGGACAGGGGGACAGGGTGGCATGAGCACAGGGGGGCAGGGTGGCATGAGCACAGGGGGACAGGGTGGCATGAGGACAGGGGGACAGGGTGGCATGAGGACAGGGGGACAGGGTGGCATGAGGACAGGGGGATAGGGTGGCATGAGGACAGGGGGACAGGGTGGCATGAGGACAGAGGGACAAGGTTGCATGAGCACAGGGGGGCAGAGTGGCATGAGGACAGGGGGCGGGGTGGCATGAGGACAGGGGGCAGGCTGCGATGAGGACAGGGTGGGATGAGGACAGGGGAACAGGGTGGCATGAGGACAGGGGGGGCAGGGTGGGATGGGGACAGGGTGGGATGGGGACAGGGTGGGATAAGGACAGGGGGACAGAGTGGCATGAGGACAGGGGGACAGAGTGGCATGAGGACAGGGGGACATGAGCACAGGGGGGCAGGGTGGGATGAGCACAGGGGGACAGGGTGGGATGAGGACAGAGGGACAGAGCATCTTTTAAATTTGCGGGAGGAGGGGGGTTCGCAAGGGGGGGGCACTTTTTTGCCGCCGCCCGCAAAGTGCCGCCCTAGGCCTGGGCCTTGTCGGCCTAGGCCATAATACATCTGTGACGCCTACGCCGTTATTTAAACTAAATTGAGAATAGTCAATAACAATGGAGAATTCTCAGTAATAAACCACCAGTTAACTCTATATTTGTACAGAGAGTGAGGGGTTAAATCATCACATTCTCCTGGAGACTATCTCGCATCAGTGGTATCGTGAATGTACTATAGGTGGAAGGTGATATCTGGAAACTCACAGTACAGTCACTAAACATAAGATACTGGGAACAAGATCCTATAGTAATAGCATACACAGCATATATTGCTAATGTGAGTTCTAGCTTGAAATGACTGATTGCTATGGTACTTGCGGTTCTGAAGGCTGTGAGCTTAATAAATCTTCCAGGAGAGTGAGAGCAGGGATTCAGGATGATAGTAGAAGCTGTAGAGTGTCAGCTCAGTGGTCTAGGCCTCGGGATCCGGATGGAGAGAGTCCTGGCGTTGCAAACTACTGTCCTCTAGCAGGCAGGAGGTGAAGAGGGTCTTCAGTGGAGTTGTTTGGATCACAGATGGCGCCGGGTGTCGAGTTCAATAACCGAACACCCAGCCGCCATCAGAGAGGGTTTAAATAGCCCGCCCAACATGGGAAACGAGCGAGCGCGCTTCCGCGTTCCAGCTTGGAACGCAGGGACGCAGGGCGCACCGGAAGTGACGCTGACAAGGCACTGGATGGAGCGCAGCTGTCTGAAAAAGGTACAGCTGCGCTCGTTTTATGTACAATAACGCCGATGGCGTTACATACTCCCCTCCTCAAGGGGGTCCCAAAAATACAACCAGAAAGTGACGGCCGATCAGGGTATCTGCGGTGAAAATGCTTGATGAGTCTAGGAGCATGAATGTGAGAGGAATCTTCCCAAGAGTCATCAAGATGGCTGTAGCCTTTCCAACGAATTAAATATTGGAGGGAAGAACCTTGTCTTTTGGAATCTAGAATTTTTTCTATCTCGTATTCGGTCTCACCGAGAACCTCAACAGGAGAAGGGGGTTGAGGAACTCTGTTAGGGAAGGGATTAGGTATGAAAGGTTTAATAAGTGAGACATGGAAAGAAGGATGTATCTTCCAATCTGATGGTAGAAGTAGTTTTACGGTGTTGTTGTTAATGAGATGTGAAATGGAGAAAGGACCAGTAAATTGACGTCCTAGTTTCCTTGAGGGGATATTAAGACGTAAATTTCGGGTAGAGAGCCAAACTAAATCACCAACTTTATATTTTGGAGGAGCAGTTCTACGGGAGTCGTAATATCTCTTCTGTCTTTGTTGAGCTGCACGAAGATTAGCATGGAGAATTTCTGAAGTCCTCTTTAAGTTTGAGAGGTAATGCTCTACAGCAGGAACACTGTTAGGGAGAACAGAGATTGGTGCAGATTTGGGATGGAACCCATAGTTAGCGTAGAAAGGAGAAAATCCTGAGGAAGAACTGGAGGCGTTATTATACGCGAATTCAGCGTGAGGAAGAAATTGGAGCCAGTCGTCCTGTAAATGGGTACAATAACAGCGTAAGTATTGTTCGAGTGTTTGATTAACCCGTTCCGTCTGACCGTTTGTCTGGGGATGATAGGCAGTGGACATACGATGATCAATTTGTAAGGCTTGGCAAAGCGCTCTCCAGAATCTGGAAATGAATTGGGTGCCCCGGTCTGAGATAATCTGGGAAGGGAGGCCATGTAACTTGAGAACATTCTCTAGGAAGGCTTGTGCGGTCTCGAGAGAGGTTGGTATCTTCTTTAATGGAATGAAGTGAGCCATCTTTGTTAATAAATCGACAGTAACCATAATTGTGTTGGCACCTTGAGACCTGGGGAGGTCGACTATGAAATCCAGGGAAACAACATCCCAGGGTCTTTCCGGAATTGGAATAGATGTAAGAAGACCATAGGGCGGCTTCCTGGAATGTTTGTTGGTAGCACATATGACGCATGAATTAACATAATCAGTGACTGTCTGTGAGAGCCTAGGCCACCAGTAATCTCTTTTAATTAAGTGAATGGTCTTACTGATTCCTGGATGACCTGCCAGTGGAGCATCATGAAGTTGTTTGAGGAGAGTAGGTTGCAAAGCGGGAGGAACGTAAACTTTATTGTTGAATGTATATAGCCCGTTAGGTTGTCTCTTGAGACCCGGGGGCACTGGGGGAACCTCAGTAGGGAGAGATTGGAGAAGTAAGTGCAGGAAGGGAACAGAAGCTCCAATGAAGCGATCAAGTGGAATTATCGAAGAGGGAGGAGTCTCAATTGTGTGACTGTCATGCATACGTGACAATGAGTCAGCTTTGACATTTTCTGTACCAGGACGATAGGAAATGTTGAAGTCAAACCTGTCAAAGAATAAACTCCACCTAACTTGGCGGGAGGATAGGGTCTTGCAGGCCTTTAGATGTTGCAAATTGCGATGATCTGTAAGGATGGTGATGGGATGTTTAGAACCCTCCAAAAGATGTCTCCAATTACTCAAAGCATCCTTTATGGCGAGGAGTTCTTTCTCTCCAATAGGATAGTTCATCTCGGCAGGTAATAGAGTCCTGGAATAGAAGGCCACCGGATGCAGAGGATCCGAAAGAGTAGATCGTTGGGAAAGCACAGCACCCAAGGCAAAGTGTGAGGCATCTACCTCCAATGTGAAGTGACAAAGTGGGTTAGGAAGTTGTAGAATTGGAGCGGAGGTGAAACTGAATTTCAAGAGGTCAAAAGATTTCTGTGCGTCGTCCGACCAGGAGAAAGGCGTCTTAGAACTAGTGAGACTGTTTAGTGGTTTCACTATCGCAGAGAAGTCTTTAATAAACTTTCTGTAGTAATTTGAAAATCCGAGGAACCGTTGTAGTGCTTTCCTGGAATGGGGAACGGGCCAGGACAAAATGCACTCAACTTTCGATGATTCCATCTGTATTCCGTTTGGAGTAATTAGATACCCAAGGAAAGAGATGCTGCGTTGACTGAAAACACACTTTTCAAGTTTGGCATATAAAGAATGTGTTCTCAGTCTAGCCAAAACCCAACGCACATGTTTGATGTGTTCTTCAGGAGAATCTGAGTAAATTAAGATGTCGTCCAAATAAATCACGACGCAAACGTCTAACAAGTCTCGAAAAATGTCATTGATAAACCATTGGAACGTTGCGGGTGCATTGCATAACCCGAAGGGCATTACAGTATATTCAAACAGCCCATAACGTGTCTTAAAGGCTGTTTTCCACTCATCACCTGAGCGGATTCTCACAAGATTGTAGGCACCCCTAAGATCTAGTTTAGTGAAGAGTTTTGAGGTTTGGAGACGTTCGATGAGTTCCGGAATTAATGGTAGTGGGTATCTATTCTTTATGGTGATGTTATTGAGTGCACGGTAGTCGATGATTGGTCGGAGTGAGCCATCTTTATTTTTTACAAAGAACATTGCTGCACTTGCTGGAGAAGTTGAAGGTCTGATGAATCCCTTTTTAAGGTTCTCATCGATGTAATCCTTGAGGTGTACAAGTTCTGGTTGGGATAACGGATAGATCCTTGCGGTAGGAATCAGACTGTCAGGTATAAGGTCTATGGGGCAGTCATAGATCCTATGTGGGGGAAGTTTGTTTGCCATGGTCTTGCTAAAAACATCTGCAAAGTCATGTAAATAAACTGGGAGATCAGAAGGGTAGTTGTTTGTGATAGAGGTGGAACATAAAGGATAACAACTCTCCTTACAGTGAATGGACTGTAGATCTAAGGAACTAGTAGACCATAGGAAGGTTGGCTGATGAAGACGAAGCCATGGTATTCCGAGAATTATTGGGAATATAGGTGATGAGATAACATCAAAAGCAAGGGTCTCAGTATGACCAGAACCACAAGTGACGAGGAGGGGGGAAGTTTGGAAAGATATAGGACCTGTTGAGGAACTAGAACCATCAATAAAAGTGAGTGACACAGGGGTTTGCTTGCACACACAGGGTATTTTATTAGATTCTACAATTTTTGAATCAATAAAGTTGCCACAGGCTCCACTGTCGACCATTGCATCAATGGAAATCCTTTCTAGACCCCACTGTAAAGTAAGAAGAATGATAATGTAGCGGTTTGAAATAGTACCAGTCAATTTAAGCTTGTGAAGTTGGTGATCTTTACCTTCCGAATTCCTCTTGAGGAGGGGACAGGTGGAGACAACGTGGTCAGGGGCAGAGCAGTACAAACAGAGGTTTTGGTCTCTGCGGCGTTGTTTCTCAGCTGCGGTTAATGGCCCTTTAATCGCACCGAGTTCCATAGGAAGCTCCTTGGGGGGAGATCTGGCTCTCCTAAAAGGTGTGGGAGGAAATGTATTTGCACGTTCAGCTCTTCTCTCACGGAGACGGCGATCGATAGTAATGGAGAGTTGCATTAGGTCCTCTAGAGATGTTGGAAGTTCTATGCGTGCAATCTCGTCCTTTAAAGCTTCTGTCAAGCCAAGCCGGAATTGGTTCCTGAGTGCAATATCTGACCACTGGGTCTCTCTGCACCAACATTTGAATTCTGAAATGTAGTCTTCCACTGGTCTTTTCCCTTGCTTGAGGTTTCTGATGGAATTCTCAGCGGTTAACTGTTTATTGGGATCCTCGTAAAGGAGGGACATCTCAGTAAGGAAGGTGTCGAAAGCCCCCAGGAGATCACCATGCTCTTCTAGATAGGCGTCGGCCCAGACTCTAGGTTCACCCCGGAGATATGAGATAAGGGTGAGAATTCTTACCCTATCAGAATAATAGGTACGGGGACGTAGTTCAAACATCAATCGACATGAACTAATAAATTGGCGAAAAAGTTTCCTGTCTCCAGAGAAAGGTTCAGGCGCACATACTTTTGGTTCTGGTCTCTCTCTGGCCTGGGCATAGTTCTGTTGGCGGAGAGCTTCATTCTCTAAACGTATCTCATTTAAAGAGTTAGTGAGGGTATCCACCCTTGGTGTCAGTCCCAATAAATGATTTGTTAGATCGGCGGGATCCATCTTCTTTTATTTTTTTATTTTTTTAGGTTCGGTTATTCTGTGACGCCTACGCCGTTATTTAAACTAAATTGAGAATAGTCAATAACAATGGAGAATTCTCAGTAATAAACCACCAGTTAACTCTATATTTGTACAGAGAGTGAGGGGTTAAATCATCACATTCTCCTGGAGACTATCTCGCATCAGTGGTATCGTGAATGTACTATAGGTGGAAGGTGATATCTGGAAACTCACAGTACAGTCACTAAACATAAGATACTGGGAACAAGATCCTATAGTAATAGCATACACAGCATATATTGCTAATGTGAGTTCTAGCTTGAAATGACTGATTGCTATGGTACTTGCGGTTCTGAAGGCTGTGAGCTTAATAAATCTTCCAGGAGAGTGAGAGCAGGGATTCAGGATGATAGTAGAAGCTGTAGAGTGTCAGCTCAGTGGTCTAGGCCTCGGGATCCGGATGGAGAGAGTCCTGGCATTGCAAACTACTGTCCTCTAGCAGGCAGGAGGTGAAGAGGGTCTTCAGTGGAGTAGTTTGGATCACAGATGGCGCCGGGTGTCGAGTTCAATAACCGAACACCCAGCCGCCATCAGAGAGGGTTTAAATAGCCCGCCCAACATGGGAAACGAGCGAGCGCGCTTCCGCGTTCCAGCTTGGAACGCAGGGACGCAGGGCGCACCGGAAGTGACGCTGACAAGGCACTGGATGGAACGCAGCTGTCTGAAAAAGGTACAGCTGCGCTCGTTTTATGTACAATAACGCCGATGGCGTTACAACATCTCTGCCGCCGAGGTGTGGGTCAGTCTTAGGATTCTCTCTATTGTGACCCTATCTCGATGTGTCCCTAATTCCCTCTCCCAATTTTTAATAAATGGGGGTACCTCTGGCTCATCTAGCTGTAATAGGATCTTATATATCTTTGATATCAATCCTTTGGCATTTTCTATGATGCATAGTTTTTCTATGTCTGACAGCTGATCCTCAGTTCTTATAGGTTGAGGTAGTTTTTGGAAAAAATGGTTCAGCTATTGGTACCTCCAGTTATTAAATATCAAAAAAAAAAATTTTCTGTTTTAATTCCCCCAGTGCTATTATATGTCCTTGTTGCATTATATCTCTAAGGCCTCGTACACACGAGGCAATAGATTTGTTCAAAACGGTCTGTCCGACCAATTTGAACAAATCTGTCTGCTGTCATTTTGGTTTGCTCGCGTGTACACACGAGCAAACCAAAATCCCCGCCAGCAGACAGCGCGCTGACATGTCGGTGACGTGGCGGTGACGTGGCGGTGACGTTGACGCCGCCACGTCACCGCACCAGGAAGTAAAACACTTCCGCGCATGCGCCGAAACCATTCGGCGCCAGTGCGAGACAACATGTCTGCTGGTAAGTGTACTAACCAGCAGACATGTCGGGCGGACGGGTGCCTAGGGCCTCGTACACACGATCAAATCTGTCTGCTGGAAATGGTCTGCTAGACCGTTTCAGCAGACAGATTCGATCGTGTGTACGGGCAAACAGACTGATTTGGCCACCCGACAGATTTCAAAGCATGCTTAGAAACCTGTCGGCTGGGAACCCGTCCGCCCGAAATGCCTGCTGGTTAGTTCGCTAACCAGCAGACATGTCTTCTCGCACACGCGCCGAATGGTGACGACGCATGCGCGGAAGTGTTTTACTTCCTGGTGCGGTGACATGGCGGCGTCAACGTCACCGCCACGTCACTACCACGTCAGCGCGCTGTCTGCCGGCGGGGATTTTGGTTTGATCATGTGTACACGATCAAACCAATACATCCCAGGAGACAGATTTGTTCATATGTTTCTATTTACTCGTGTGTACGAAGCCTTAGTTGTGCCCTATCATTTTTAACCCAATTTCCCCCCACCTCGACTTTCCCCGGTGGAAAATAATCATTATCCTTTAATGCGATGAGAGGTGAGTTGAAATTCTTATCAATTTTTTTTTGTGTTAGATCCCAAATTTTGAGTGCATTTCTTGTGATTTCATGTGTGTCCGTGTCAAGTATCCTAAATTGTGGGGGGTTCCATATAATTTTATCCAGTCTCACCTTTGCTAGTGCATTCTCCAGACTGACCCATTGTTTTTCTACGTTAACTCTGGCCCATTCCACGACTCTCGACAGGATTATTGCGTCGTAATATTTTTTTATGTCAGGTACTGCAAGTCCCCCTTTATTTTTTGTTTGCTTGAGGGTCTGGAGTGATATTCTGTGTTTCTTATTTCTCCATATATAATTCATAATGGATCTTATATAAAATCTTTGGTAGCAGAACCATTTTGCAGAAATGTATTCGTCCAAGCCATGAGATTGGTCTATTTTTTACTCTAGTTATTTCTGTCTTAATTTCTTCTAAGAGGGGAATATAGTTAATTTTATAGATTTTTTTTGCCTGTATTTGCCAACTGGATCCCTAGGTATTTAAGCTCTTTTACCCAGGGAAATTTGTATTCCATTATTAGTATTTGTGCCTCTGTCTTGGGTACGTTTACATTGAGTAATACAGTTTTATTAATATTTAGTTTAAAATTTGAAATTTCCCCATATTGTCTACATAATTTTAATAAATTTGGAATTGAGGTTTTAGGGTTAGTAAGATAGAAGAGCACATCGTCTGCAAATGCAGACAGTTTATGCTCGTCTTTATCTATTTTGAATCCTTCTATTCCCGGGCATTTACGGATCCTAGACAGTAGGGGTTCAATAGACAGCACGAATAAAAGTGGTGAGAGGGGACACCCCTGTCTTGTACAATTTTTCATTGTGAAAGGGTGGGACAGGCCACCATTTATTTTTATCCTAGCTGTTGGGGTCTGATAAAGGGTTCCAAGGTTTGTAGCATGAGTCCCCAGTCTACCCTATCGAACGCTTTTTCAGCGTCGATCGACAGGAATAGACTGGGGCACCCACTGTCTTTCATTTTATGGAGCAAGAGGAGCACCCTCACACCGTTATCTCTCCCCTCTCTTCCTTGAATGAAACCTGTCTGGTCTGAATGGATCAGCCCCGCCATCTCCTGTTTTACTATCTCGGCCAAAATCTTTGCGAACAGTTTTAGGTCTGTATTTAGCAAAGATATTGGCTGACAGCCTGAGCATGTTTTGGCATCCTTGCCTTCCTTTGGGATGACAGTTATGGTCGCCTCTGCAGCTTCTCTACTTAGGGTGTAATCTTTTCCTAGGCCATTAAAGTATTGGCATACTCGTGGAAGGAGGATCTCTTTACATTTTTTGTAGTATAACGATGTGTGGCCATCGGGGCCAGGACTTTTACCCGATACTGCGCCTGTTAAGGCTGTCTGTATTTCATTTTCTGTAATGGGCCTATCCATTGCTACCGCCTCTTTTTGATTTACTGTTGTAAGTCCCGCCTCTTGCAGGAAGTCTAAAATGTATTTATTTTTTTCCTCTTTTTTCCATTTTTTTCTGTTTCACTGCATATAGATTTTCGTAGTAGACTCGGAACGTTTCAGCAATATCTTTTGCTCATTTTTAATTTTATCAATATAGTTTCTTGCTTTCTTTTTCTGTACCATCCTCGCCAGATGTTTGTTGGTTTTATTGCCCCACATATATCTTTCTTTCGCGATTATATGGAATTCCCTTTTTGTTTCCTGGAATAGGAGTTCTTTGAGTTCATTTCATTTATTAACTAATTCCAAGTATAACTCTTGTTGCTTCCCCTCTCTTTTATGTTTTTGTTCTAACTTAAGTATCTCGGCAATTAAATTGTTCTTTAGGAGACTCTTCTCTTTTTTTTCCCTTGCTCCTTCTGATATCAAGATACCTCTAATTAGAGCCTTGTGGGCATCCCATATTGTTGCTTTTGATATTTCGCTTGTGTCGTTTATTTTAAAATATTCCTCAAGCTCCTTTTTAACTCTGGTTAGGCAGGTGACATCTACCACTAATTCCTCATTGAGCCTCCAAACTTGGGGTGGTCTCTGATTACCTGCGATATTTAAGGAGATACTTATTGGGGCATGGTCTGATACAGTCATAGATTCTATCCTTGCCTCTATCACCCTTTCCAGTAAGCAATGGTCGGCGAGGATATAACCAATTCATGAATAGCATCCGTGAACTGGGGAATAGAAAGTATAATCCCGTGTCTCTGGGTTTAACACTCTCCAAATATCCACTAGTTGGCTTCTATATAGGCTGTTTTTTAACTTTCTTAACTGTGCGTCATTGATCCCTGCTGTCTTAGCTGTCCTGTCAACCGCTGGGTCCATGCAGAGATTTAGGTCCCCTCCCAGAATGACCCTTCATTTTTTAAAGTCTCCTAACTTTCCCACTTTACGTTGGCTTTTAATATTTACAAATGCAGCAATTTAGAGATTGGATGAAAGTTTTAGCGCCGGGAAACACTTTTTGAAAGATAAGAAGTGCATTTTATATACAATTATACAGATCAGACCAGAATGAGGGACAAATGAGGAGGAAAGAGGGACAGAGGGACATTGCTCCAAATCAGGGACAGTTGGGAGATATGGTATTAGTGTCCTATAAATGGATCCCCGGGTCCTCAGCTGTCTATAATGAATGAAGAGAATCCCCCCTCATTATAATAACTTACCTTCGGCTTTTGTGTTATTCCTTCTCCGTACATTGAGATCACTCGCGTTGACATATACACCTTCATTACTAAGTTCATCTATAGAGGAACAGAGACTTTCATTAAACTACGTTCACTTTTTTTATAGACAGAATTATTAGAATTATTTTTTTTTTTAAGCACAAAGCTTGTGACAGTTCGGACCAAAAGCTAGTGCTATGATGGAACAAAAACATCCTAAAAAGTCCTAGCTGAGCGTTCATTAACCACTTAAGACCCGGACAATTATGCAGGTTAAGGACCTTGCCCCTTTTTGCGATTCGGCGCTGCGTCGCTTTAAGTGACAATTGCGCGGTCGTGCGATGTGGCTCCCAAACAAAATTGGCGTCCTTTTTTCCCACAAATAGAGCTTTTTTTGTTGGTATTTGATCATCTCTGCGGTTTTTAGTTTTTGCGCTATAAACAAAAATAGAGCAACAATTTTGATATTTCAATATTTTTTTTACTTTTTGCTATAATAACTAGGGTTGTCCTGATACCACTTTTTTAGGACCGAGTACAAGTACCGATACTTTTTTTTGCATGTGTCCCCAAATGCAGCCATGTCCCCCACATATTGCAGCCATGTATGTCCCCCACATATTGCAGCCATGTATGTCCCCCACATATTGCAGCCATGTATGTCCCCCACATATTGCAGCCATGTATGTCCCCCCCACATATTGCAGCCATGTATGTCCCCCCCACATAATGCAGCCATGTCCTGTCTCCCATACCTGTAGAGGTGGTGATGCCGCCGCCGCCGCATACCGCCGTTAATCCCCGTGCATTACAGCATAGCGGGCATTACAAGCTTTCGTTCTGAATACTTTTGTAATGGCTGCGCTGCCATGTATAGACGCTCCCCTACTCGGGATTGGAGGGATCCGTCCAATGCCGAGCAAGGGGGAGTGTCTATATGCATATCCGTGAATAGACACTCCCCCTTGCTCATCATTGGACGGATCCCTCCAATCCCGAGTAGGGGAGTGTCTATACATGGCGGCGCGGCCATTACAAAAGTATTCAGAACGAAAGCTTGTAATGCCCGCTACGCTGTAATGCACGGGGATTAACGGCGGTATGCGGCGGCGGCATCATCACCTCTACAGGTATGGGGGAAGTATTCTATTTTGGTATCGGGGGTATTTGCGGGAGTACAAGTACTCCTGCAAATACTCGGCATCGGTCCCGATACTAATACTAGTATCGGTATCGGGACAACCCTAATAATAAATATCCCCCAAAAATATATAAAACATTTTTTTTTCTCAGTTTAGGCCGATACGTATTCTTCTACCTATTTTTGGTTAAAAAAAAAAAATCGCAATAAGCGTTTATCGATTTTGCGCAAACCAATCTATAGCGCTTACAAAATAGGGGATTTTTTGTAGATTTTTTGTAGTTTTTTTGGGCCAGATTCAGGATGGCGAGCGGTTCTTTATGCCAGCGTAACGTTTCTCCTTTACGTTACGCCGCTGCAACTTTACGCGCGAGTGCTGTATTCACAAAGCACTTGCTCCTAAAGTTGCGGCGGCGTAGCGTAAATGGGACGGCGGAATTCAAATTGGGCGGGTAGGGGGCGTGTAGTATTTAAAATAGGTGCGATCCCGCGGCGAACGTACTGCGCATGCGCCGGCCGTCAATGTATCCCAGTGCGCATACTCCACATTATGACAGTGTTTTCGACGTGAACGTCAATGACGTCAATCCCCATTCACGGACGAGTTACGCAAACGACTTAAAAAATGTTAAATTCAACGCGGTTACAACGTCCATACTTAACATAGGATGCGCCTGCTTTTTGGTGCTTTATCTTTACCGGTGAAACCCCTTACGTAAACGGCGTAAAGTGACTGCGTCGGGCCCGCGTACGATCGTGAATTGCCGTATCTCGCTGATTTACATATTCTCGGCGTAACTCAGCGAGAACGCCCCAGGCGGCCATTTTAAAATTGCAGTTACGATACGAAGGCGAAATACAATTACGCCGCTCGTATCTTAACTCAATCCCGGCGTATATTGTTTTCTAAATATAGAAAACAGATACGCCGGCGTAGGTTAGAAGTTACGCGGCTTATCTAGAGATAAGCCGCGTAACTTCTACCTGAATCTGGACCATTGTATTTTTATTAATATTTTTTTTTACTACTAATGGTAGCGATCAGCATTTTTTTTCGTGACTGCGACATTATTGTCATTTTCACAGCAAAAAGTGCTATAAAAATGTGAAAATGACAATTGCAGTTTGGGAGTTAACCACTAGGGGGCGCTGTAGGGGTTAAGTGTGACCTCATATGTGTTTCTAACTGTAGGGGGGCGGGGCTGGACGTGTGACGTCATTGATCGTCTTTCCCTATATCAGGGAACACATGATCAATGACACTGCCACTGTGAAGAACGGGGAACACCTCTCCCCGTTCTTCAGCTCCGGTGACCAATCGCGGGACACCGGCGGCGATCGAGTCCCATGGGCACGGAGTTTCGGACCAGGTCACGCGTGCGCCGGCAACCCCGATATTCCTTGTATTTGTTAAGGAGCTGCACTAAGCAATTGGAAGCCAGCTGAATGAACCCCTCCGATGCACCCAATGTGGATTTAACCACTTAAGGACCCATTCACGCCGATATACGTCAGCATAATGGCACGGCTGGGCACAATCACGTACTTGTATGTGTCTCTTTAAGCCCAGCCGTGCCATTATGCTGACGTATATCGGCGTGAATGGGTCCTTAAGTGGTTAAATCCACATTGGGTGCATCGGAGGGATTCATTTGGCTGGCTTCCAATTGCTTAGTGCAGCTCCTCCACAAATACAAGGAATATCTCTAGTGACACAAAAGAATTCTAAACTCCATGTCCTCGTATGGACTCGGAACAACAAATAAAGATTTACTCTTTCATTGGAGTGCACCTTAACCGCCCGCCGACCGCTGCACGACTATTTACATCGGCAGGATGGCACGGCTGCGCGTATTGACGTACCTGTAGGTTCCCTTTAAGACGTGGCATTGCGGGCGCGCGCCGCCGGTGGCGCAGGTGCGCGCCTGGCGTGAGTGTGACGATGGGTCCTGCGGACTCAATGTCATCCGGGGGTGCCCGCGATCGTGTCACAGGGCGGCAGAACGGGGGAATTCCTGTGTAAACAATGCATCTCCCTGTTCTGCCTAGTGACAGGACACTGTGATCGGGAACAGTTAGAATCACTCCCTAGGACACACTTAAAGGGGAGTTTCAGGCTTTTTTTTATGTTTATTAAAAGTCAGCAGCTACAAAAGTATAGCTGCTGGCTTTTAACCACTTAAGACCCTGACCATATTGCTGGTCAAAGACCGGAGCACTTTTTGCGATTCGCCACTGCGTTGCTTTAACTGACAATTGCGCGGTCTCGCGACGTGGCTCCCAAACAAAATTGACGTCCTTTTTTCCCCACAAATAGAGCTTTCTTTCGGTGGTATTTGATCACCTCTGCGTTTTTTTTGTTTTTGCGCTATAAACAAAAATAGAGCCACAATTTAAAAAAATGTTTTAAATGTTTTACTTTTTCCTATAAAAGACAAAAAAAAATTCCTTAGTTCTGGCCGATATGTATCCTTCTATATATTTTTCGTGAAAAAAATCGCAATAAGCGTTTATTGATTGGTTTGCGCAAAAGTTGTAGGGTTAGATTCAGATAGGAGCGCGTAAAAATGTGAGGGCGTAGCGTATCCCGTTTACGCTATGCCTCGCAACTTTTACGGGCAACTGTTTTCACAAAGCACTTGCCTGTAAAGTTGAGGCGGTGTAGCATAAATGGCCCGGCCTAATTCAAATTTGGTGGGTAGGGGGCGTGTACTATTTAAATCCTGCACCGAACGTACTGCGCATGCGCCAGCCGTGAATTGATCCCAATGCGCATGCTCCAAATCACGATGTCAATACGCAATGTAAACGACGTGAACGTCCCTTACGAAAAGCCCTATCCGCGAACGTTTTATATAAACTACGTGAAAAAAAAAAAAAAAGCCGGCTCGCTGTCCATACTTAACATTGGCTGCGCCTCATACAGCAGGGATAACATTACGCCGGACCTACGCTCACGCAAACGACGTAAAAAAATAGCGCCGCCCGGGCGTACATTCGGGAATCGGTGTATAGGCTCATTTGCATATTTTAGACTGGAATGCCACCTAGCGTCCAGCGTAAATATGAAAATAAGATTCAACGGCGTAAGAGACTTATGCCTGTTGGATCTTATGGAAATCTATGCGTTACTGATTCTATGAATCAGGCGCATAGATAGGAGGGCTCAGACGCAGAGATAAGACGGCTTATCTCTTTCCTGAATCTGGCCCATTGTGTTTACAAAATAGGGGGTAGTTTTATGGCATTTTTAATTAATATTTTTTTTTACTAGTAATGGCGGTGATCAGCGATTTTTATTGGTACTGCGACATTATGGCGGACACATCTGACACTTTTGACACATTTTTGGGACTAGTGGCATTTTTATAGCGATCAGTGCTATAAAAATTCATCGGATTACTATAAAAATGCCACTGGCAGTGAAGGGATTAACACTAGGGGGCGGGGAAGGGGTTAAATGTGTAACCTGGGTGTGTTCTAACTGTATTGGGGGGTGGGACTGACTTAGATAAATCACTGATCTTCTGTTCTGTACATTGCATGAACAGAAGATCAGGCATTTCTTCCCCTGACAGGACCGGGAGCTGTGTGTTTACACACACAGCTCCCGGTCCTCGCTCTGTAACGAGCGATTGTGTGTGCCCGGCGGCAATTGACACTCACCTGCTCCACGTTCCAGCGCCGCGCCGCCCGGAACTCCGCTCCTCCCCCCTTCTGGCCGGCGCCCTAATTCCTAGTGTGGGCATCCAGCTGTGGTGCCCGGGCACTCACTGCGCATGCCAATCGATCGCCTTGGACCTGTCACGTGTCCCAGGCGGTCGCCTACAGCGAGGGGCCACCAAAAGGTGATATGACGTATCGCCTAACGGGTCCCTGGGTGGAAGGAGGAAGTGGGACAGGAAGTCCCACTACTACTGAAGCCCCCACTCCCCCCAAAAACAAAAAAAATTACATGCCAAATGTAATAGCATCAAAAGTGTCCGCCGTAATGTCGCAGTCACGATAAAAAATTGCTGATCGCCGCCATTACTAGTAAAAAAGAAAAATGCCATAAAACTATCCCCTATTTGGTAGATGCTATAACTTTTGCGCAAACCAAATCGATAAATGCTTATTGCGATTTTTTTTTTTTTTTTGACCAAAAATAAGTAGAAAGATACGTATCGTCCTAAACTGTGGGGAAAAAAATATGTTTTTTTATATATTTTTTGTGGATATTTATTGTAGCAAAAAGTAAAAATTATTGATTTTTTTTTAATTTATAGCGCAAAAAATAAAAACCGCAGAGGTGATCAAATACCACCAAAAGAAAGCTCTATTTGTGGGAAAAAAATTTTGTCTGGGAGCCACAACCGCGCAATTGTCAGTTAAAGCGACGCAGTGCCGGAAGCTAAAATTTTGTCTGGGCAGGAAGGGGGTGTAGGTGCACAGTAGGCAAGTGGTTAAAAATAAAATTGGCTAACTTTACTGTTGTATCATTTTGTTAATTAAAAAAAAGTGTATTTTTCCAAAGAAAGTGCGCTTGTAAGACCGCAGCGCAAATACGGTGTGACAAAGTATTGCAAGGACCGCCAATTTTTCTCAATGTGTTAGAATTGTTTTATATCATATTTGGGGGTTAGAAGTAATTTTTTACCAAAAAAATTAAAACATTTTTACTTGTAAACGCCACATCTGAAAAAGAGGCTCGGTCCTGAAGTGGTTAACCTCCCTGGCGGTATGATTCTTTAAGATTTTAGGTGCTAAAAGCGGTACCATTATTTGCAAGGGAATTTGGCGTTTTATACTGTAGGCTTGTAATTCTTAGGAATAACTCACTTAAATCTATTCAAACAAGAGTCTAATAGGCATCCCGGGTATGATTTTTTTTTTTTTTTTTAATTAAAAATTATAATATAATAAATAATTATAAAAAATGATCACAAATGATAATATAATTATAGTAAAAATTATTCAATAATGTAATCAAATCAAAATCACTGAAATTTGCTCAGTTGCAGAATTTTTGCTGTCATTTTTTTTTTTTTTTTATGACGAATTTCCCCATAAATCGCTATCGCTAAATTCTGCAAGTGATTCTGATTTATTATCGCTGTTTTTTAGCTGCTCTAAAACAATTTTTGCCATAAAGGGACACTTTTGGTTGCTATGGGCAATCTACAGTTTGCAGGGAGAAAGAAAAGTTTTTATTATACAAAATGACATGTAGTGTACAGGGCAGACCACTAGGGACATGGGGGGTGTGTATTTTTTACATACAGTACTGTAATCTATAAGATTACAGTGTACTGTATGTATAGTGTTTGTTTACTTTTTTAAATTTGGCGCCGTTCCCCCCCCTACGTCGCGACGCTCGCAGGGAAGGGAATCGGCGGAACACACAGCATCAGGCGGACATCCGCCCGCCGTGTACTGCGGGGATTCATCGCTGGATCGCAGAGAAAAGGTAAGTAAACTTTTTCTGCATCCAGCGAGGTAAGCGCGTGTGTGGCACGGGGTTACCGATATTAGCTTAAAAATCTCACCCCGTGCCACACACGTGAAGACCGCCAGGGAGGCTAGTCTGACCGGCGATCCAGCGGGAAACCCCCGCCGGATCGCCAGGAATTTTTGGGGGAAAAAAAAATGCACCCCGAGCGTGACTCGGGGTTACCGCTTCTGGCACTGAATGTTAACCCCGAGTCACGCTCGGGAATACCGCCAGGGAGGTTAAAGTGTATTTAAATCCAAGAACAAACATTTTATATATTTCAGCTTACCAGTCCTTAGATGTTTATGGCTGCATTATTATAATTTTTTTAGGTCTTTCTTCTTTATTTTCACCTGGTGATCCTGCCAACAACCTGGGGTGACAACGCTCACTCACTACGCTGTACGCAGGAGTAGTGTTGTCACACTGAAAATTTAAACAATGGAGTGACTGTGGATATAGTATACTTGGTCTTTGCCTCAGTTCCCTACATTTGTCTATAGTGTAAGTTAAGGGCTAGAGGCTTTGAAATCTCAGTAAAAGGATAGAAAGCCATCTAAGCTTATAGGGCCAGATTCTCATAGAATTTCGCTTGCGTATCGTAAGCCATTTACACTACGCTGCCGCATCGTACTAGAGCAAGTGCCGTATTCCCTAAGCATTTGCTCCGTAGTTTGCGTTGGCGTAGCGAAAATGGCCCAGCGTAAGCCTGCGTAATTCAAATGGGGCGGCTTGTATTTAAATTAAGCGCGCCCCCGCGTCGAACGAACTGCGCATGCGCCGGCCGGGGAAAAAGCCCAGTGCGCATGCTCCAGCTCACGTCGGGAAGCGTCGTTGAAACCGACGTCAAAACTACGTGATCGTCATTTACGCAACTCCCTATTCGCGAACGAGTTAGTAAAACGACGGGAGCGACGGAAAAAGCCGACGCTGACCCGACGCCATACTTAACATGGCATCCGACCGCACCTGACGGCATCCGACGGTACTTCGTAAGGTTACTCCTCATAGAAGCAGGGGTAACCTTACGCGGACGAAAACGACGTACGCGACAACGGGGCGGCGTAAAAGCGATCGGGATTCGGCGTAGTAGCCTCATTTGCATAGGCAAATGAGAAAACAACCACAGGCAGGGATCTGCAAGTATTTTCACTTGGTGTACTGTGTCCTCTGCACAGTGTGCACCTAAAGCTACCTGAATACAATTGCTGGTGTTCCATTAGTGGTATACCCAAAGGCTTAGTGTTATTAGTAGTGTTGAGCAGAATATGCCATATTCGATTTCGCGATATATCTCGAATATATAGTCGAATATTCGAGATATATTCGTTAAATGCGAATATTCGCGATATTTTTTGGAAATGAAATGATTGCGAAATTTCGCTATTGCGAATGCGAATTGCGAATGCGAATGAAATTTCGAGAAATGCGGAAGGAGCACTCTGATTGGCTCAGAATATTCGTGATATTTTATAATACAAAATAATTGCGAAATTTCGAGAAATGCGGAAGGAGCACTCTGATTGGCTCAGAATATTCGTGATATATTACAATACAAAATAATTGCGAATATTCGGCAAATGCGGAAGGAGCACTCTGATTGGCTCAGAATATTCTTGATATTTTATTGTAATTTCGCAAAAATGCGAATGAGAAATTGATTGTGGAATTTCGACAGTAACACTCTGAAATCGAATATATGTGTTATTTTAGCTAAAAACAATATTGCGAATTTCTCGAAAATAATCGCGCGATATCGCTATTGCCGAATAATCGCATTGCGATTTTTCGGCAATATAAAATGATCGCTGCAGCTACTGGGCCCAAGGTCTCTAATCATACCAGCAATGCTTTTAGACGTCGATGGGGATCTCTAGGATGTGATCTGTTCTAAAAAAAAATTGAAAAAATACGAATATTCGAAATAGCGAATATTCACCGCGAAATTCGGAATATATCGCGAATACTCGAATATGCCATATTCAAGCCGAATATTCGCAATACGAATATTCGTGAGCAACACTAGTTATTAGTGGTGTACCCAAAGGCTTATGCCGCGTGCACACGATCGGAAATTTTAACAAGAAAAGTATTTTTCTGTCGGAATTTTCGCCTACAAAAGATTGGGAGCAGTTTCTCTATTTTTTCAGATGGAAAAAGTTTCTATCAGAAAATCCGCTTTTCTGTATGCAATTCTGACGAGCAAAAAAACATGCATGCTCAGAATCAAGCAGAAGAGCCGAACTGCCTATTGAACATCATTGATCTCGGCTCGTCCTACGTCTTGTACGTCACCATGTTTTCGATGGCCGGAATTTCCGACAAGATTTGTGTGACCGTGTGCATGCAACACAAGTTTGAGCCAACATCCCGTCAGAAAAAATACATGGTTTTCTTGGTGGGAAATTAGAATTATGTCGGTGTATCTGTAGATACGCCGGCGTAATTCTTTGTGGCTCTGGCCCTTAGTGTTATTGGTGGTGTACTCAAAGACTTAGTGTTATTGGTGGTGTACCCAAAGGCTTAGTGTTATTGATGTATGTAACGGTCACCACCATTTACGACCTTCCATCCACCCACGACAAGCTTATATGACACACCAACAAATCGGCAGACATGATCCATTCCATTTCCCAGAATAACGAGACTCCGCTCTGTTCTCTAGTTCCAAAATGAATGAATACTTTATTGGTTTCTTAGCTTGCTTATATATCCAGTACAGCATATTAAAGTTAATCACAGGACAATGCAATCCCCACCCCCCTCATCACACACTATGGCTAATTACTATGCAGACATTTTGGCACCGATACTGACGAGATCTATCACATTCCTTTATCAATAGAATTCAAACAAAATACAATCACACAATGTCTTGACCTCAACCCACATATCTAGACAGACGTACTGTCTACGGCGAAGGGTCTTAACACCTGGGCGTCAATACATTCCTTTACTAACATATTTGACATGCTAATTCAATACATCTGAAAAGAGACGTGTCATCTTGAATACCCAATCTTTTAAGTGTAAACACAGGGCTTTAAACAGTTTTATCACACAATGAAAAGGGTCTGTCAGGAGTAGATGCAATTAACACCTTTCAATGTGTGCCCACATTGAAAAGCCAACAACTTGTGATATCTCAAGACATCCTGCAAACATGAATTATTATTAATGTCCCATCTCATGTAATACATGAATTATGATTTTATTAGCCACCCTATGCCCAAAAGGGCACAGGGTGGACTTAGACCCAGGAGTTATTAGTGCCGCTGTCACAGGAGTATCTCTCATCCTTCCAAAATCTCTGGTTGTCACTGGTCATTCCGTTACAGTGGTGTACCCAAAGGTTTAGTGTTATTGGTGGTGTACCCAAATGCTTAGTGTTATTGGTGATGTACCCAAAGACTTAGGGCCAGATTCAGGTAGAGTTAGGCTGGAGTATCAGTGATACTCCAGCCTAACTCTCACTTTGAGCCGGCGTTTTTGTTTTCTGTAAGCAGAAAACAAGAAACGCTGTGTTGGAGTTCCTATACGAGCGGCGTAGTTGTATTTCGCCATCGTATCGGAACTTCAATTTTAAAAATGGCGCTCGGGGCATTCCCGCTGATTAACCCTGAGAATATGTTAATCAGCCGGAATCGGAAATTCACGATCATATTCGGGCCCGACGCAGTGACTTTCCGACGTTTCCATAAGCCCCCTAGTGGAGTATCCTATATTAAGTATGGCCGTCGTCATCGTGTCGATTTTAAAAATGTTCACGTCGTTTGCGTAAAACGTCCGTGAATGGGGATTGACGTCATTGACGTTCCCTGACAGAATTTGGAGCATGCGCACTGACAGTCGACGCATGCACAGTACGTTCGCCGCGGGATCGCGCATAGTTAACATAATACACGCCTCCTACCCGCCCAATTTGAATTCTGCCATCTCATTTACGTTACTCAGCCGCAACTTTAGGAGCAAGTGCTTTGTGAATAACAGTACTTGCTGCTAAAGTTTCGGCGGAGTAACGTAAATGAGAAACGTTACTCCAAAATAAAAATACTCCAATCTACCTGAATCTGGCCCATTGTGTTATTAGTGGTTTACTCAAAGGCTTAGTGTTATTAGCGGTTTACCCCAAGGCTTAGTGTTATAAGTGGTGTACCCAAAGGCTTAGTGTTGTTGGTGGTGTACCAAAAGGCTTAGTGTTGTTGGTGGTGTACCCAAAGGCTTAGTGTTATTAGTGGTGTACCCAAAGGCTTAGTAGTGTTAGTGGTGTACCCCAAGGCTTAGTGTTATTAGTGGTGTACCCCAAGGCTTAGTGTTATTAGTGGTGTACCCCAAGGCTTAGTGTTATTAGTGGTGTACCCCAAGGTTCAGTATTATTAGTGGTGTAACTCAAAGTTTAGTGTTATTAGTGGTGTACCCCAAGGTTTAGTGTTATTAGTGGAGTACCCCAATGTTCACTGTCGTTGGTTCTGTAACCCAACATTTGGTGTCATTGGTGTACCTCCAGGTCAATGTTGGTGAGGTACCCTCAAATTTTGTGTTAATAGTGGGGCACCCCAATGTTTTGCATTATTAGTGGCGTATCCCAAGGTTCCTTTTTAGTGATGTACCCAAAGGTCCAATTTTATTAGTAGTATACCTAAAGGTTTAGTATACTCTAATTAGGGGTGTACCCCAAGGTTCAGTGTTATTAGTGGTGTACCTCAAAGTTTACTGTTATTAGTGGCGTACCCCAAGGTTTAGTGTTACTAGTGGTGTACCCCAAGGTTTAGTGTTACTAGGGGTGTTCCCCAAGGTTTAGTGTTATTAGTGTTGTAACCTAAGGTTCAGTGTTAGTGGTGTACACCAAGTTTTAGTATTATTAGTGGGGTACCCCAAGGTTCAGTGTTATTAGTGGGTTACCCCAAGGATCAATGTTATTCGTGGTGTATCTCAGAGTTCAGTGTTATTAGTGGGGTACCCAAAGGTTCACTGTCATTGGTTCTGTAACTCAGAATTTGGTGTTATTGGTGTACCCCAAGGTCAATGTTGGTGAGGTACCCTAATATTTAGTGTTAATAGTGGGGTGCCCCAATGTTTTGCATTATTAGTGGGGTACCCCAAGGTTCCTTTTTAGTGATGTACCCAAAGGTTTAGTTTTATTAGTAGTATACCTAAAGGTTTAGTATACTGTAATTAGTGGTCTACCCCAAGGTTCAGTGTTATTAGTGGTGTACCCCAAGGTTCAGTGTAGGGACTCTCACTTTTTATAAAGGATACAAACCAATCTCAATGCTCTGTTTAATTGGGCAACTGTGTGGCAAATGAAGCTTAATGTCGGTACTTGTAAAGTTCTGAACTTGGAGAATAAAAGCACCTATCATACATTCCAGGAGGAGAACAGCCAGGAGGGTCGAAAGTGGAGAAGGATATAGGTGTTCTGGTAAATCATAGACATGCCATACCATCAGGAAGGTGTGTGATTGGCCCCAAATTTATTTTGCAGCAGGAAAACCACTCCAAAGATACAGCAAATATCATTAAGAACTAACTTCAGCTAGAAGAACAAGGAGTCCTAAAAGTGATGGTTTAGTCCCCACCAATAGCGTCTGGTGCTCAAAATTTTTGGGGGGGCGCAAACTAAAAAAAAAAAAAAACAATTGCAGCCTCACTGTGCCCATCAAATGCAGCCACTGTGCTATCAAACGCAGCCACTCTGCCATCAATTGTCACCACTGTGCCATGCCATCAAATGCAGTCACTGTGCCATGCAATCAAACGCAGCCACTGAGCCATCAATTGTCACCACTGTGCCATGCCAAACACAGTCACTGTGCCATGCCATCAATTGTCACCACTGTGCCATCAATTGTCACCACTGTGCCATGCCATCAAACGCAGACACTGTGCCATCAATTGTCACCACTGTGCCATGCCATCAAATGCAGTCACTGAGCCATCAATTGTCACCACTGTGCCATGCCATCAAACACAGTCACTGTGCCATGCCATCAATTGTCACCACTGTGCCATCAATTGTCACCACTGTGCCATGCCATCAAACGCAGACACTGAGCCATCAATTGTCACCACTGTGCCATGCTATCAAACGCAGTCACTGTGCCATGCAATCAAACACAGCCACTGAGCCATCAATTGTCACCACTGTGCCATGCCATCAAACGCAGTCACTGTGCCATGCTATCAAACGCAGTCACTGTGCCATGCAATCAAACGCAGCCGCTGAGCCATCAATTGTCACCACTGTGCCATGCCATCAAATGCAGCCACTGTGCCATCAAGTGTCACCACGGTGCCATGCAGTCAAACGCAGCCACTGTGCCATCAATTGTCACCACTGTGCCATGCCATCAAACACAGCCACTATGCCATGCCATCAAACACAGCCACTGTGCCATCAATTGTCACCACTGTGCCATGCCATCAAACGCAGACACAATAGACTCTCTCCTGTACTATTTCTAGCCAGCTCAGTAGACTATTTTAGGAAAAAGTTGGATGCATTCTTGGATTCACAGAATATAGATGACTATTAATATACAGTACATTATGTGTACTAATACCAGAGAATAAGTGATTGTTTTAGGGGATACTGTTGGAGTAAATTGAACCCTGCCTTATAAGGTTTTCTTCTTTTCTTTGGATGAATTGTGGGTATAGGCTTCTGTAGACATAAATTGACTACGTATTCATATTTTTTCTGTTGGTTAAACTCAGTGGACTTGTGGACCTTTTAAACCTAACCAAAGATGTAACTGGTGGGATCAATATCAGAGGAGTTCATTGATTACACACCCTTTAGGGATATTAATTTTAGAACAATCCTTGCCTCCCTCAATATACATCAGTTATCACGTCTATGACCTACCTGGCTCCATCTCCAGGTTTTCAATTCTTCTCATTGCACGTTGCGGACAAACGCGATGCTGCGCTCGGCACAATCGGATTCTTCAACTTCTGTTGTCGTTATCTTTTGGAATCATCTTAAAATAAGGTGTTGCGGCTTCATTTCAGTTTTAGGAACTTAAAAATGCCACAAACAAACAAAGGGGAAGTGTATTTATTCTTTAATTTAATCTTATCTCTCTGAATCTAAATTTAAATCTTTAAAATGTAACCGCACATAAATTGTTTGTTCAAGTGTTGATCATCACTTAATCTGGTTGGGTAGGAAGCGTAAGCTTCTCAGGGTGAGGGACAGAGCAGACACTAATCGATAATTCTGATTTTTTTTTGTTTGCAGTAAGTGCCGGTTCACGACTTATGCCGCCCCAAGTTGTACGACATGCAGAGGTCAAGTCCTGGGGAAAAAAAGTATGGCAACTCCACCCAAGATCCAATCCCCCACCAAAAAAAAATGATACACTCATATGCATATATATTTCACAGAAAATACTGGTGCTGGCCTGGCTGGTCTCGGTCCTGGCATGGCTGGTCTCGGTACTGGCCTGACTGGTCTCAGGGTGCTGGCTGGCTGGCTGACTGGCCTCAGGATTCTGGCTGGCTAACTGGCCTCAGGCCTTGTACACACTAGGGAATATATCCGCTGTAAACAGTCCCCGGACCGTTTACAGCGCATATTTACGCCGGTCTATTTTGATCCGATGGCTGTACACACCATCAAATCCAATTCCCCGCCGGAGGACAGCGCGGTGACGCAGCGGTGACATTGACGCTGCCACGTCACCACACTAGGAAGTAAAACACTTCCGCGCGAATGCGTCGGATCCATTCACAGGATACGACGCATGTGCGGGCAGATATGTCCGCTGGTTAGGCGTACTAACCAGCGGACATATCCGATGTGCAGCTATCCGGCAGAAAAGTTTCAAAGCATGCTTTGAAACTTTTCCGCCAGAGAAATCCGTCTAAAACTGTCCGTTTGCCCCTACAGACGAGCAGATTTTTCGGCTGAAGTGGTTCGTCGGACCGTTTACAGCAGATAAATTCTCTTGTGTTTACAAGGCCTCAGGGTACTCAGTGCTGGCCTGGCTGGTCCCAGGGTGCTGGCTGCTGGCTGACTGGCCTTAGGATACTGGCTGGCTAACTGGCCTCAGGGTACTCAGTGCTGGCTGACTGGCCTCAGGATTCTGTCTGGCTGACTGGCCTCAGGGTGCTGGCTGGCTGACTGGCCTCAGGGTGCTGGCTGGCTAACTGGCCTCAGGGTGATCTCAGTGCTGGCCTGGTCTCAGGGTGCTGGCTGCTGGCTGACTGGCCTTAGGATACTGGCTGGCTAACTGGCCTCAGGGTACTCGGTGCTGGCTGACTGGCCTCAGGATTCTGGCTGGCTGACTGGCCTCAGGGTGCTGGCTGGCTGACTGGCCTTAGGATACTGGCTGGCTAACTGGCCTCAGGGTACTCAGTGCTGGCCTGGCTGATCTCAGTGCTGGCCTGGCTGGTCTCAGGGTGCTGGCTGGCTGGCCTCAAGGTGCTGGCTTGTTGGTCAATCTATATATATATAAATATATATATTATAGCAGGGTACAAAAAGGGCTTTTTTTACAGCTCACTGCACACACAGTGTCAGTGTGTCAGTGTCAGGGCAGAGTGCGTGTGACGGTGTGAGGAGAGGAGACGCGGGCTCTCCCTAGCGGTGCTGTGTGACTTCGCCTCCACGTGATGTCACACGCAACCGGCCACGTACTGAAGGACAGGTGGCAGGCGAGGTCGGATCCTAGAGGAGGAGCTCAGAGCCTGCTCGGCTCAGTTCGCTTGCCCCTGACTGTGACTCGAGTCGAGTGTTTCACTATGCGGCGATGCTGGGCATCGCCACTTAGTGAAGGATCGGCTTTGGCTCTAGTCCTGCACAGGGAATGGCTTTCCTGCTGTGAAAAAAGTGCAGGGACGCCGTTCCCAGGCGTTCCTGCAGGACTCGAGCCCTGATGACATGAGAAATTACATCAAAGTGAACGAGAGCTGTCTTAATGCACACGACTGAAGTCGCTCCCACTTCAAAAAAGGTTCCTGTACTACTTCAAGGTGACTTCTAGGCGACTTGTACCCATTAATTTCAATGGAAGTTGCCCCCAAAGTCAGATCAGTTTCTTAACTGAAGAAACTTTACAGGAAGAGAAAATTGTTTTGTCAGGCAAACCCCTCCCTCCCTTCCACAGAGCTGATTATTGTTTGCCTGTCCTGGAGGCGACTTGAAGTTGCCTCGAAGTTGCCTCAAGTTGCATCGCAAAGTCGCTGTAGCCAGCACTTAAGCCACGTACACACGACCATTTTTCATGTCCTGGAAAAAAAAAAGTTTTTTTTTGACGTGATTCTTGTGAAGCCTGCCTTGCCTACACACGTTCGTAAAAATGCTTGAGCAAAGTGCGGTGACGTACAACATAAACGACGGCACTATAAAGGGGAAGTTCCATTCGAATGGCACCACCCTTTGGGCTGACTATGCAAATTTCCCTTCTCATAAATTGCTTCTGAGCATGCACGTTTTTTTTCCCCGTCATTAAAGCCTACATTCGACCATTTTTCATGGCGAGAAAAACGACGACGTGAAAAACGACGATGTGAAAAACAACGAGAAAAAGTAGAGCAGGTTTACATCTTTAATGGCCATTTTTCACGTCGAGAAAAATGCTCTGGAGCCCACACACGATCGTTTTTCACGACCAATTTAAAAAATTGCATTTTTCTTGTCGTGAAAAACGGTCGTGTGTACGCGTCATAAGTCTTTGTTGTATATCTTGACTTCTGCATTCTTCGTTGTTAATAGTGGATCCAAAGAGGCAGAAGCTGTCTACTATTTCTAATTCTTTACCATCAGCTAAAGTTCTCTGTCTTTCCAGTTGACATTACCATAGTTTACAATAAATGAAGTCCTGTCTTTTCATGCTGTTTTCTCTCTTTGAGGTTCTCTACATCTTCAACTATGAGCGTGGTGTCATCAGCATATTGCAATTTTTTTATGTTTCTTTCACCACTTTTGAAACCCTTACCCTCTTCCTCCAGCCCTGCTTTACTCTTTATATTTTCAACATATAGGTCGAATAAGTATAGTGAGATCATGTAGGCTTGTGTACAGTGACAGCCGCATCATAGGGGGCACATCAGCGCCGCCCCCCATCCTTGCGTCCGGCCCCCCTGAGCTACATACATGGATTCCAATGGCGAGGGGGGGGGGGTGTTTTTTTTAACCACGTTATTAGAGGCAGAGGTGATGTGTGAATAAGCCCTAAGGAAGGGTGAAACGTGTTAGCTGGTGATGATGTTCCCCTCTATGTGTGTAGTTTTGATCATGTTTTTATGAACTTGCTGAAATAAAAGTGATTTTACTGGAAGGGCGGCCAACCAGAATTCTTTATTTTTTGCTCATTGGAATCCAGGATGGACGGGCCATCACCTGGTCTGTGTGTTAGTGGAGGTTGGAGATGGGAGACGTTATTGGAGCCAGAGGCTCTAATAGGCTTTAAAACATGGTGGGCTCGGGGTGCAAAGTACTTCGCCCTGATCCCACCTAGTTGTGTGACACTAGCGAATGAATATTTGCTATTCTTCCTCATTCTCCTACCGGCCAATCAGTAAGCCCCTATTGGCCAGGGAGTCTTAGGACTCCCTGGCCAATCGTGTCTCAGGGCACACTTTCTGTTTCTATTTAGCCGGAAGGAGAATATCTCCTGTGTGCTCGCCGGAGCAGCCCTAGCTCTTCCTTCTTCCTTCTCCCTGCCTCCATAAGGTAAGGTAGCCTCTTGGGTGACCGCCTCCATCCCTATCTGCCTTTTGGTGTGATTGTTTGCCACCGCCCATCTCCCGGGGGGGTGGATGTTGTTTGACGCACCATCTGTCTCCCGCATGGGGGGGTGTTGGCTGTGCCGCCCCCCCCCCCCCAAATAGTGAGCACCAGCCACCACCGCTTGTTTAACTCCTTTGCCAATCTTGAACCAATTTGTGTTTCTATTTTCTGCCATTACTTGCCAAGAGTCCAGCAGCCGCTTTGATCCTAGCAACCAGTGATGCATCCCTGGCCCCATTGAACTGATAGCTTGGAGATTCCACCAAGTTGTGGGTTTTTGGCAAGAGACTCTTGTCTTCATCAGCATGCAGACAATGTGCTTTTCCAGAGGGGCAGGAGCGGATTGACAACTCATGAGGCCCCCAGGCAATAGAAGATTATGGGTGCCCAGGCTTACAGATGGCTACCACACCAGGAGTAAGTAACAAACAAAACAACATATAGAGTACAGCAGTCAGGATGAATGCCACGCTCATATCAAAGTCCCAACATTCTCCCTATACATCACAGTCTGCAGAGTCCCACCCTACAGCAGAGCCCCCCAGTGTACCACCCTACAGCAGAGCCCCCCAGTGTGCCACCCTATGGCAGAGCCCCCCCCAGTGTGCCACCCTAGAGCAGAGCCCCCGAGTGTGCCACCCTATGGCAGAGCCCCCCAGTGTGCCACCCTATGGCAGAGCCCCCCAGTGTGCCACCCTACGGCAGAGCCCCCCAGTGTGCCACCCTACGGCAGAGCCTCCCAGTGTGCCACCCCACGGCAGAGCCCCCCAGTGTGCCACCATATGGCAGAGCCGCCCGGGATTTTCACATCAAAAGAATGTCGGTATCAGACATATCAAGGACAGATGTAAAAAAACACAGATTTTTTACATACTGTCACTGGTTTCACTGAGCCTGGCCCGTAGGGTGGCACACTGGGGGGCTCTGCAGTACCCAAGTGCCCGAATGGTCAGTCCGCCCCTGCAGAGGGGTCCATACTTCGATAAGTGTCCGAAGAACGACCCTGCATAATTTTGGGGTTATGCTTTTTGCCTGAGGTACATGTTAAAACTCATAGAAGATATCCATCATGGGTAGGGGTCTCGCGTATATTTTTAGGGGGTATTCGGTACCACGTTAAACAAAACTGAGAGTAAAAAAAAACTATTTGTTGATTCAACCACTCTAAATGAGTGATAATTAGTAAATCAGTACTACAACTCACTGGGCTTTGTCAGACTAAAAATGTATTTTATTAACACTACTAGATTAACAATACTAGAAATATGTTGCACTTCATTCATACCGCATACACTTAAAAACACACACACATCCTCCTCACTCACTTACACAAGCATGGTGACCCAATGATATTTTTAAAGGTGATATCACAATTCATGTATTTCTACAAAGCAGATATAGACAATAGATATCCCCCCAGGGATTATTGGGTAATGGTTTCCCATCATGGATAGTAGTCCCTACATTGGTACATGTATATCACAAGGAACTTTATTTTGTCACCATGGCAAATTTAGAGGCTTAGTGTTATTAGTGGTGTACCCAAAGGCTTAGTGTTATTGGTGGTGTACCCAAAGGCTTAGTGTTGTTAGTGGTGTACCCCAAGGTTTAGTGTTATTAGTGGGGTACCCCAAGGTTCACTGTCATTGGTTCTGTAACTCAAAATCTAATGTTATTGATGTACCCCAAGGTCAATGTTTGTGAGGTACCCTAATATTTAGTGTTAATAGTGGGGTGCCCCAATGTTTTGCATTATTAGTGGGGTATCCCAAGGTTCCTTTTTAGTGATGTACCCAAAGGTTCAGTTTTATCAGTAGTATACCTAAAGGTTTAGTATACTGTAAATAGTGGTGTACCCCAAGGTTCAGTGTTATTAGTGGTGTACCCCAAGGTTCAGTGTAGGGACTCTCACTTTTTATAAAGGATACAAACCAATCTCAATGCTCTGTTTAATTGGGCAACTGTGTGCCAAATGAAGCTTAATGTCTGTACTTGTAAAGTTCTGAACTTGGAGAATAAAAGCACCTATCATACATTCCAGGAGGAGAACAGCCAGGAGGGTCGAAAGTGGAGAAGGATCTAGGTGTTCTGGTAAATCATAGACATGCCATACCATCAGGAAGGTGTGTGATTGGCCCCAAATTTATTTTGCAGCAGGAAAACCACTCCAAAGATACAGCAAATATCATTAAGAACTAACTTCAGCTAGAAGAACAAGGAGTCTTAAAAGTGATGGTTTAGTCCCCACCAGTAGCGTCTGGTGCTCAAAATTTTTGAGGGGGCGCAAACTAAAAAAACAAAAAACAATTGCAGCCTCACTGTGCCCATCAAATGCAGCCACTGTGCTATCAAACACAGCCACTCTGCCATCAATTGTCACCACTGTGCCATGCAATCAAACGCAGCCACTGAGCCATCAATTGTCACAACTGTGCCATGCCATAAAACACAGCCACTGTGCCATGCCATCAAATACAGCCACTGTGCCATCAATTGTCACCACTGTGCCATGCCATCAAACGCAGACACTGTGCCATCAATTGTCACCACTGTGCCATGCCATCAAACGCAGCCACTGTGCCATGCCATCAAACACAGCCACTGTGCCATCAATTGTCACCACTGTGCCATGCCATCAAACGCAGACACTGTGTCATCAATTGTCAACACTGTGCCATGCCAACAAACGCAGCCACTATGCCATGCCATCAATTGTCACCACTGTGCCATTTAATTGTCACCACTGTGCCTGCCAATTAATGCCACTGTTCCCTTTAATTGTCACCACTGTGCCCGTTGTCTGTGGTTAGTTCTCCAAGATGTTTGGAGCAACCTACCTGCCAAGTTACCTGAAAAACTGTGTGCAAGTCTACCTAGATGAATTGATGCTGGTTTGAAGGCAAAGGGCGGTTACACCAAAGATTGATTTGATTTGGATTTTTCTTCTGTTCACTTAATCCGCGTACACACGGCAGAGAACCTCGACGGGCGGAACAAATCGTTCCGCCCGTCGAGGTTCTCGGCCGGCCGTCAGATTCGACGACCAGCCCGTCGGGAAAGGCGACCAGCCATTCATCCCGACGGGCCATCGAGCAAATAGAGAACCTGCTCTCTATTTGCTCAATGGGTTTCCCGATGGGCGGGGCTCGCCGAATCCGTACACACGGCCGAGGTTCTCGGCAGAATGAGGCTCCCAGCGAGGTTCTCGCTGGTTTCTGCCGAGAACCTCGGCCGTGTGTACGGGGCTTCACTTTTCATTGCGTTATTGATAAAAAATAAACTATTAACACTATGGGCCAGATTCAGGTAGATGAGAGTATCTTTCCTCTGGAGTAACGCTTCTCATTTACGTTACTCTGAAGACCCTTTCAGCGCAAGTCCTGTAATTCACATAGCAGTTGCGCGTAAACTTGCGCCAGAGTAACGATAATGCGCTGGCGTAACCCGACGCAAGTGAAACTGGGTGTGATCATATGTAAATGATGGGCGGAGCCCAGCGCAGAGGCTTACGTTCAGCGCATCATCCACGGAGCATGCGCAGTGAGTGCGGCTCCACTCGCCCCCTTGTGCGCATGCTCACAACTTCCGTCGGCACCACTTCCTGGGAAACGTCAGCGCAATGCGTTCCGCTGGGCGCTTAAAAGCGCTGGCGGAAACGCCATTCCGGCGCAAAAGTAGTTCCATTTCCCCCCACCCCAGGGAAGATACTTTTGCCCTGTAATGGCTGCTCCCGCTGCCCCCAAAGAGAGGAGGAACCTAAATTATAATGCCCAGGAGGTCACAGTGATAATATCGGCTATGGAGGCATTTAATGATTTTCTCCATGGTAAAAAAAGCAGGAAGACCAGCCGGGAGAGAAAGCAGGGCATCCTGGACACCATAGCTGCCAGGGTCAATGTGCTGGGGTACTCCACCCGGAGTGCTTCAGACATTCAAAAAAAAATAAATGACCTGCGGCGCAAGGTGAGGGGCAAGGTGTCCACCATTAGGAGCCATGAGAGGGGCACAGGTGGTGGTCCCCCATGTCCTGTCACCCTGACCGCGGAGGAGGAGGTGGTCGCCAGCTGCCTGGACAGGGAGCAGTTGGAGGGGGTCCCAGGCTATGATTCCGTAGAGGAAGGCTCCAGGACAGGTAAGTGATTTTTACCCCCTTTTTGGTGTGTTGCATGTGGGGCGGGGGTGGGTACATGTGCCAAGTGTGTGGGACCACCAACATGTGTCTGCTTTGTGTCATCCACAGATGACGGTGCTGGGCCATCTCGTGCCGGCCAGTCCACCCCAACCCCCCAACGGGATGCTGCTGACGAGGCCCTGGGTGCTGGAGACACCGAGGTGGAGGAGGAGAGTGCCCACACCACTTCAGCAGAGGTGGTTGTGGAGGAGCCTGTCCCTGAACAGGAGTTCATTTTAATGTTGGAGGAGTCCTCCTCCTCTGCAGGGCCCTCTGTGATCCCCTCCCCCATCCTAGGTAGCCCCTCAAGGGCGACTCCATCCCCACGGGGACAACCTTCCTCTGCCCCCAGGAAGGCCACCCGGAAGACCAGGGGGGTGTGTGATTTGGTCGAAGACCAGGTGCTTTTGGACCACGCGAAACAGACCCAGCAAATGGGGGAGATGGCTGGCCACCTAGACAGGGTCGCAGACAGCCTGGGCTCTATGTCACAGCTGCCCAGTCGCGTGCAGGGCGTTGTGACCAGCCTGGGGGAGGTGCAGGCTGATATCCGGCACTTGACAGCAGCTGTTCGAGACAACACTGCTGCCATTCGGGAAGAGGGGAGGCAGCGGCAACGTGACCAGCGGCATCAGATCACCCGCCAGCTGAGGATGCAGGCCCAAACAAATTTGTATCTGAGCCGTATCGCTGTGGCATTGGAGGGCATGCAGCCAACAGCTCCCAGGAGTGGCCCACCCGGGGATCAGCCTCCTCCTGATGCCCCCCCACCCCCACCACCACCCACTCCCTCCAGGCAGATGAGGAGCCCGAGAGTGCCCCCAAGGAGGAGCCCCCGTCATCCCAGATGAGGGTTTTTTTTTTTTTTGGTTGTTATATATTTTTGTTTATACTCAGGACATGAGTTTTTGTTTATTTTTTATTATTATTGTTTATACTCAGGACATGAGTTTATTTATTTTATTTATTATTATTGTTTATACTCAGGACATGAGTTTTTTGTTAATTTTTTTGGTTCTCAGGTTATGAGATTTTTTTTTTTTTTTTTGATACTGCACACGTTGCAGTGTGAATGGTGTGTGAATGTGAGAGGGTGGCACTCCTGAAAGTAAGGGGTGTCACCCTCGGCCGTGGTGGTGAAGTTAACCCCACGGCTGAATGAATGACGTGTGAAAGGTGTGTGAATGGACAGTGACATCATTGGGGCCTTGACGCTGGCGTTGCTGCTCCCAACTCCTACATGCTGGACTTGGGCTAATCCAATGCGATGTGCATGTGATGTGTGTGATCTAGGGACATCAGTGGTGTACACGCGTGCACTGTCTGTGTTAGTAATGTTTTGGTTTAGTGTCCAAAGATGCCTACGGCGAGGACCCTCCTGACTGCTCTTCCATCAGCAGACTGGGTGTCCTCTGGCAGGTGGGGACTGTGTGGGTCGGGGGTCAGGTCATCACGTATGTCAATATGCAGGCCTTTTCTCATAGCAAAGTTGTGCAGAATACAACATGCAGCGATGATCTGACACACGAAGGTAGGGGAATACAATAGGGTCCCCCCAGACTTATCCAGGCAGCGGAAACGGGACTTCAGGAGCCCAAATGTTTGCTCCACCACTGCACGGGTTTTGATGTGTGCTTCATTGTATTTTCTCTCTCCTCTGGTTTGGGGGTTCCGGAAAGGAGTCATGAGATGGGGTCCCAGTGCATATGCAGAGTCACCTGTAAGGTAAAAGACAGGAGAATGTTAGTCATGCATGTGCGACTTCTGTTGTGCATCACGGGAGGGGATAGTCATGCCTGACTCCCTTGTCACTCACCAACCAGCCAGCTGTCCCCATACATGTTCTGTTCGAATTCTGCTGGGATGGGACTCTGACGGTATATGAAGCTGTCATGGCTGGACCCGGGGTGTTTGGCACGCACGTGCCATATGAGGCGTTGGGCATCGGCTATCACCTGTACGTTGATGGAATGCCAATGCTTCCGATTGCGGTATATGTGCTCTGTGGCACTGGGGGGCTGTAGGGCCACATGTGTGCAATCAATGGCCCCGATGGTGCGTGGGAATCTGGCAATGTTGTAGAAATCTGTCATTGCCTTCAGCCGCAGCTCCTCAGTGGTGGGTCTGATGAACTGGTTGGACATGCGTCTGAGGATTGCAGGGACAACCTGGTGCACACATCTGCTTATGGAGGACTGTGACATCCCAGCCACCACTCCACTTGTACGCTGGAATGATCCACTTGCAAGGAAATGAAGTGTTGCCAGGACCTTCACCAGTGGCTGCACTGCTTGTGAGCGGTGTGTCTTGCTGGTGATGTCACCCTGCAGGGTTGTGGTTAGTTCAAGTATTACATCTGGGCTGAATCTGAAGAGGCGATACACCTCCTCATCCCCCATGCCAAAGAGGTTCATACGAGTGCGGTATATCCTCTCACGTGCCCGCCTCCTCCGTAGCGAGGGACCCAGTACTAGTCTTAGGACCACGAGTGCCCCTGGCATGTTGGCACACAGAGGTGTTGTCCTTGCTAGTGTTGTTGTTCAGCTTGCTAGTTTCGTCGGTAACGCTGCTGTAGCTGCTCTCCTGCTGACCTGTGACCGTCTGGAGTAAAGATAAAGCAGCCTTTTGTAGAAATAACTTTGCGCCGGACGGACCAGATACGCGCGGCGCATGTAGCCAGCGTATGGTGCTAATCCGTTCGCGAATTGGGAAATCTCCCTCATTTGCATATTTGCAGGGGAAATCAATGGGCGCGACTGATGCGCCCAGCGAAAATAAGCGCTGACGATACTCTGGCGTCGGAACGTTCCGCCGGTCGCAAATGACCCGTTATTGGGCGCATCTAGTTTGGTGGGTACGGGCACATAGAAAAGACGGCGCATCATCACAGTTACGCGGCGCATATCCAAATACTCCAGCGCAAGTGTTCGTGAATCTGGCCCTATATCTGAAAGTTTTCTTCATTTACAGCATTTTATCTACATAATGGTCCATATGGTGAACTTGGTGTGGAGTTATTGACTGTTGGGTCATTACAAAAGGTGAGGGGACCCTCTTTTATCTCCGTGAAAAAGAGATTTAACCTCCACTTATGAGGAGGCTTCTTCACAGTAAGAGCTGTAGAAATGCGGAATAGACTCTCTCCAGTACTATTTCTAGCCAGCTCAGTAGACTATTTTAGGAAAAAGTTGGATGCATTCTTGGATTCACAGACTATAGATGACTATTAATATACATTGGGCCAGATTCAGGTAGATGAGAGTATCTTTCCTCTGGAGTAACGCTTCTCATTTACGTTACTCTGAAGACCCTTTCAGCGCAATTCCTGTAATTCACATAGCAGTTGCGCGTAAACTTGCGCCAGAGTAACGATAATGCGCTGGCGTAACCCGACGCAAGTGGAAGTGGGTGTGATCATATGTAAATGATGGGCGGAGCCCGGCGCAGAGGCTTACGTTCAGCGCATCATCCACGGAGCATGCGCAGTGAGTGCGGCTCCCCTCGCCCCCTTGTGCGCATGCTCACAACTTCCGTCGGCACCACTTCCTGGGAAACGTCAGCGCAATGCGTTCCGCTGGGCGCTTAAAAGCGCTGGCGGAAACGCCATTCCGGCGCAAAAGTAGTTCCGTTTCCCCCCACCCCAGGGAAGATACTTTTGCTCTGTGATGGCTGCTCCCGCTACCCCCAGAGAGAGGAGGAACCTCAATTTTAATACCCAGGAGGTCTCTGTCATTATATCGGCTATGGAGACGGAGAATGAATTTCTCCATGGCAAAAAAAGCCGCAAGACCAGCCGGGAGAGGAAGCAGGGCATCCTGGAGTCCATTGCTGCCAGGGTCAATGTCCTGGGCTACTCCACCCGGACTGCTGGGGACATACAAAAGAAAATCAATGACCTGCGGCGCAAGGTGAGGGACAAGGTGGCCTCCATCAGGAGGTATGAGAGGGGCACAGGTGGTGGTCCCCCATGTCCTGTCACCCTGACCGCAGAGGAGGAGGTGGTCGCTCGGTGCCTGGAGAGGGAGCAGGTGGAGGGGGTCGCAGGCTATGACTCCGTGGAGGAAGGCACAAGGACAGGTAAGTGTTTTCTAATCCCCTATTTGATGTTTTGCATTTGGGGGGGGGGGGTACATGTGCCAAGTGTGTGGGACCACCAACATGTGTCTGCTTTGTGTCATCCACAGATGACGGAGCTGGGCCATCATATGTCAGCCTGCATTCCACCCCATCCCCCCCACGCCATCATGTGCCCGAGCCACTGGGTGGTGAAGAGGTTGTTGAGGAGGAGAGTGGCCACACCACACCTGCCGAGGTGGTTGTGGAAGATCCTGCTGTGGCAGAGCAGGACTTTTCTTTGGTCTTGTCGGTCTCCTCCCCTTCTCCTGGCCCGTCTGTCGTCCCCTCCCCCATCCTTGGAAGCCCCTCAAGGGCGACACCTTCCACCCGAGGACATACATCTTCGGGCCCCAGGAAGGCGACCCAGAAGACCAGGGGGGTGTCTGATGGTGTCCAGGATCAGTTGGCAAGGGATCACGCCAGACAGACAGAACAAATGGGGGCCATAGCGGACCACTTGCAGAAAGTCTCTGACAGCCTGGGCTCCGTTGCCAACATCAGCAACGCAGTGCAGGATGTCAGCTCTAACTGCGCTGCAGTGGTCACCACTTTGGGGGAGGTGCAGGGGGATATCCAGCACCTCACTGCAGCCGTCCAGGCCAACACTGCTGCCATCCATGGTAACAGTGCTGCCATCCGTGAGCAGGGGAGGCTGAGTCGGCGGGCCCAGCATTACCAGATGACCCGTCAGCTCCGGATGCAGGCCCAGACCAACAGTTATCTTGGACGGATAGCCAGGGCCTTGGAGGGCACGCAGGCCACACCTGCCAGGAGTGGCCCACCTGGGGATCAGCCACCTCCAGATGCCCCCCCACCCACTCCATCCAGGCAGCTGCGGAGCCAGAGAGGGGCCCCCAGAAGAAGCCCCCGGCATCCCCGATGAGGCCTTTTTTTTGGTGCTGGTTTTATATTATTATTTTTGACATACTCAGGTCATGAGTTTATTTTATTTTTTTCTCAGGTTATGAGATTATTTTTCTTTTATTGGTCAGGATATGATCTTTATAATTTCTTTTTGTACTGCACACGGTCAGGAGTGCAGGGGACAGTGTGAATGGTGTGTGAATGTGAGAGGGTGGCACTCCTGAAAGTAAGGGGTGTCACCCTCGGCCGTGGTGGTGAAGTGAACCCCACGGCTGAATGAATGACGTGTGAAAGGTGTGTGAATGGACAGTGACATCATTGGGGCCTTGACGCGGCGTTACTGCTCCCAACTCCTACATGCTGGACTTGGGCTAATCCAATGCGATGTGCATGTGGTGTGTGTGATCTAGGGACATTAGTGGTGTACACGCGTGCACTGTCTGTGTTATTAATGTTTTGGTTTAGTGTCCAAAGATGCCTACAGCGAGGACCCTCCTGACTGCTCTTCCATCAGCAGACTGGGTGTCCTCTGGCAGGGGGGGACTGTGTGGGTCGGGGGTCAGGTCATCACGTATGTCAATATGCAGGCCTTTTTTCATAGCAAAGTTATGTAGTATGCAACATGCACCGATGATCTGACACACAAAGGTAGGGGAATACAATAGGGCCCCCCCAGACTTATCCAGGCATCGGAAACGGGACTTCAGGAGCCCAAATGTTTGCTCCACCACTGCACGTGTTTTGATGTGTGCTTCATTGTATCTTCTCTCTCCTCTGGTTTGGGGGTTCCGGAAAGGAGTCATTAGATGGGGTCCCAATGCATATGCAGAGTCACCTGTAAGGTAAAAGACAGGAGAATGTTAGTCATGCATGTGCGATTTCTGTTGTGCATGACGGGAGGGGATAGTCATGCCTGACTCCCATGTCACTCACCAACCAGCCAGCTGTCCCCATACATGTTCTGGTTAAATTCTGCTGGGATGGGGCTCTGACGGTATATGTAGCTGTCATGGCTGGACCCGGGGTGTTTGGCACGGACGTGCCATATGAGGCGTTGGGCATCGGCTATCACCTGTACGTTGATGGAATGCCAATGCTTCCGATTGCGGTATATGTGCTCTGTGGCACTGGGGGGCTGTAGGGCCACATGTGTGCAATCAATGGCCCCCACAGTGCGTGGGAATCTGGCAATGTTGTAGAAATCTGTCATTGCCTTCTGCCGCAGCTCCTCAGTGGTGGGTCTGATGAAATGGTTGGACATGCGTCTGAGGATTGCAGGGACAACCTGGTGCACACATCTGCTTATGGAGGATTGTGACATCCCAGCCACCACTCCACTTGTACGCTGGAATGATCCACTGGCAAGGAAATGAAGTGTTGCCAGTACCTTCACCAGTGGCTGCACTGCTTGTGATCGGTGTGTTGGGCTGGTGATGTCATCCTGCAGGGTTGTGGTTAGTTCAAGTATTGCATCTGGGCTGAATCTGAAGAGGCGATACACCTCCTCATCCCCCATGCCAAAGAGGTTCATACGAGTGCGGTATATCCTCTCACGTGCCCGCCTTCTTGGTTCCAGGGGACCCATCAGTAGTTCTAGGACCACGAGTGCCCCTGGCATGTTGGCATACAGAGGTGTTGTCCTTGCAAGTGGGGGTGCTCAGCTAGCTCTTATCGTCGGTAACGCTGCTGTAGCTGCTCTCCTGCTGACCTGTGACCGTCTGGAGTAAAGATAAAGCAGCCTTTTGTAGAAATAACTTTGCGCTGGACGGATCAGATACGCGCGGCGCATGTAGCCAGCGTATGGTGCTAATCCGTTCGTGAATTGGGAAATCTCCCTCATTTGCATATTTGCAGGGGAAATCAATGGGCGCGACTGATGCGGCCAGCGAAAATAAACGCTGACGATACTCTGGCGTCGGAACGTTCCGCCGGTCGCAAATGAGCCGTTATTGGGCGCATCTAGTTTGGTGGGTACGGGCACATAGAAACGTCGGCGCATCAGCACAGTTACGCGGCGCATATCCAAATACTCCAGCGCAAGTGTTCGTGAATCTGGCCCTTTATGTGTAATAATACCAGAGAATAAAAGATTGTTTTGGGGGAATACTGTTGGAGTAAATTGAACCCTGCCTTATAAGGTTTTCTTCTTTTCTTTGGATGAATTGTGGGTATAGGCTTCTGTAGACATAAATTGACTATGTATTCATATTTTTTCTGTTGGTTAAACTCAGTGGACTTGTGGACCTTTTAAACCTAACCAAAGATGTAACTGGTGGGATCAATATCAGAGGAGTTCATTGATTACACACCCTTTAGGGATATTAATTTTAGAACAATCCTTGCCTCCCTCAATATACATCAGTTATCACGTCTATGACCTACCTGGCTCCATCTCCAGGTTTTCAATTCTTCTCATTGCACGTTGCGGACAAACGCGATGCTGCGCTCGGCACAATCTGATTCTTCAACTTATGTTGTCGTTATCTTTTGGAATCATCTTAAAATAAGGTGTTGCGGCTTCATTTCAGTTTTAGGAACTTAAAAATGCCACAAACAAACAAAGGGGAAGTGTATTTATTCTTTAATTTAATCTTATCTCTCTGAATCTAAATTTAAATCTTTAAAATGTAACCGCACATAAATTGTTTGTTCAAGTGTTGATCATCACTTAATCTGGTTGAGTAGGAAGCGTAAGGCCGCGTACACAAGTCCGAGAACCTTGTCAGGCTAAACCCATCGTTCTGCCCGACGAGGTTCCCGATGAGCGGTCGAAAAAGCTTGTCGAGCCAAAGTCCTCATTGAACAACGAGGAAAAAGAGAGCATGCTCTCTTTTTTGGCTCGACGAGCTTCCCGACGGAAGTGTACACACGACCGAGAACCTCGGCAGAATATGTCTCCCAGAGAGCTTCTCGCTGGATTCTGCCGAGAAGCTCGGTCGTGTGTACGGGGCCTGAGCTTCTTAGGGTGAGGGACAGAGCAGACACTAATCGATAATTCTGAAAAAAAAATGTTTTCTTTTTTTTGCAGTAAGCACCGGTTCACGACTTATGTCGCCCCAAGTTGCACGACATGCAGGGGTCAAGTCCTGGGGAAAAAAGTATGGCAACTCCCACCCAAGATCCACTCCCCAACCAAAAAAAAATGATACGCTTATATGCATATATATTTCACAGAAAATACTGGTGCTGGCCTGGCTGGTCTTGGTGCTGGCCTGACTGGTCTCAGGGTGCAGGCTGGCTGACTGGCCTCAGAATACTGGCTGGCTAACTGCCTTAGGGTACTTGGTGCTGGCCTGGCTGGTCTCAGTGCTGGTCTGGCTGGTCTCAGGGTGCTGGCTGGCTGGCCTCAGGGTGCTGGCTGGCTGGTCAATCTATATATATATAAATATGTATTATAGCAGGGTACAAAAAGGGCTTTTTTTACAGCTCACTGCACACAGTGTGAGTGTGTCAGTGTCAGGGCAGAGTGCGTGTGACGGTGTGAGGAGAAGAGACGCAGGCTCACCCTAGCATTGCTGTGTGACTCCGCCTCCACGTGATGTCACACGCAACCGGCCGCATACTGAAGGACAGGTGGCAGATGAGGTCGGAGCCTGGAGGAGGAGCTCAGAGTCTGCTCGGCTCAGTTCGCCTGCCCCTGACTGTGACTCGAGTCGAGTCCTTCACTATGCGGCGATTGCGGGGCATCGCCACTTAGTGAAGGATCAGCTTTGGCTCTAGTCCTGCACAGAGAACGGCGTTCCTGCTGTGAAAAAAGTGCAGGGACTTAAGCCCTGATGACAGAAATTACATCAAAGTGAATGAAAGCTGTCTTAATGCACACCACTGAAGTCGCTCCGACTTCCGAAAAGGTTCCTGTACTACTTCAACGACTTGTACCCATTAATTTCAATGGAAGTTGCCTCCAAAGTCAGATCACTGTCTTAACTGAAGCAACTTTACAGGAAGAGAAAATTGTTTTGTCAGGCAAAGCCCTCCCTCCCACAGAGCTGATTATTGTTTGCCTGTCCTGGAGGCGACTTGAAGTTGCCTCGAAGTTGCCTCAAGTTGCGTCGCAAAGTCGCTGTAGTGTGAACCAGCACTTAAGCCACGCACACACGACCATTTTTCATGTCCTGGAGAAAAAACAAAGTTTTTCTTGACGTGATTCTTGTCAAGCCTGCCTTGCACACACACGATCGTGAAAAAAAAAGCTTGAGCAAAGCGTGGTGACGTACAACACCTACAACGGCACTATAAAGGGAAAGTTCCATTCGAATGGCGCCACCCTTTGGGCTGAGTATGCAAATTTTCCCTTCTCATAACTTGCTTCTGAGCATGCACATTTTTTCCCCCGTCATTAAAGCGTACACACGACCATTTTTCATGGCGAGAAAAACGACAACATGAAAAACGACGACGTGAAAAACAACGAGAAAAAGTAGAGCATGTTCTAATTTTTTTTTTTTTTTTAAACAAAAGTTTTATTGGGGTTTTCATAAAGTAATCAAAAACATCAGTGACATTGCTTATCAACTATATAGATGTTATAGCAAAACGAACAAGAAAGGAAAAAAGAAAAATCAACAGGCAAGACATAGTAACCTGACAAGAGTCATACTGTGCTTACGACAAGGAACATATTGTGTGGAGGCGGAGCCGTCTACGAACCCCAACACCCCAATTCGGGAACTAACTGTGTCGAGCGCTCATGGGCGACACCACCAGACACCAACCTCAAGAAACCTTTAACCACTTGCTTAATGGGCACTGCGTCGCTTTAACTGACAATTGCGCGGTCGTGCGACGGGGCACCCAAACAAAATTGGCGTCATTTTTTTCCCCACAAATAGAGCTTTCTTTTGGTGGTATTTGATCGCCCGTGCGGTTTTTATTTTTTGCGTTATAATGAAAAAAAGAGCGACAATTTAAAAATATATATATAGGGCCAGATTCAGGTAGATGGGCGCTTCTTTACTTTGGAGTAACGTTTCTCATTTACGTTACTCCGCCGACACTTTCGGCGCAAGTACTGTTATTCACATAGCAGTTGCGCGTAAACTTGCGCCAGAGTAACGATAATGCGCTGGCGTAACCCGACGCAAGTGGAAGTGGGTGTGATCACATGTAAATGATGGGCAGAGCCCAGCGCAGAGGCTTACGTTCAGCGCATCATCCACGGAGCATGCGCAGTGAGTGCGGCTCCACTCGCCCCCTTGTGCGCATGCTCACAACTTCCGTCGGCACCACTTCACGGGAAACGTCAGCGCAATGCCTTCCGTTGGGCGCTTAAAAGCGCAGGCGGAAACGCCATTCCGGCGCAAAAGTATTTCCGTTTCCCCCCACCCCAGGGAAGATAATTTTGTGCTGTGATGGCTGCTCCCGCTACCCCCAGAGAGAGGAGGAACCTCGACTTTAACGCCCAGGAGGTCTCAGTGATCATCTCCGCTATGGAGACATTTAATCATTTCCTCCATGGAAAAAAAAGCCGTAAGACCAGCTGGGAGAGGAAGCAGGGCATCCTGGACACCATTGCTGGCCGGGTCAATATTTTGGGGTACTCCACCCGGACTGCTGCTGACATCCAAAAAAAATCAATGATCTACGGCGCAAGGTCCGTGGCAAGGTGGCCACCATCAGGAGGCATGAGAGTGGCACAGGTGGTGGTCCCCCATGTCCGGTCACCCTGACCGCGGAGGAGGAGGTGGTCTCTCGCTGCCTGGAGAGGGAGCAGGTGGAGGGGGTCCCTGGCTATGACTCCGTGGAGGAAGGCTCCAGGACAGGTAAGTGTTTTTTATCCCCTATTTGATGTGTTGCATTTGGGGGGGGGAGGGTACATGTGCCAAGTGTGTGGGACCACCAACATGTGTCTGCTTTGTGTCATTCACAGATGACAGAGCTGGGACATCATCTGTCGGCGGCCAGTCCACCCCATCACCCCCACGCCATCCTGTGCACGAGCCCCTGGGTGGTGAAGAGGTGGAGGAGGAGAGTGGCCACACCACACCTGCCGAGGTGGTTGTGGAGGATCCTGCTGTGGCAGAGCAGGACTTTTCCTTAGTGTTGGAGGTCTCCTCCCCTTCTCCTGGGCCCCTCTGTCATCCCCTCCCCCATCCTTGGAAGCCCCTCAAGGGCGACTCCATCCCCTCGGGGGACAACCATCTTCTGGCCCCAGGAAGGTGAACCAGAAGACCAGGGGGGTGTCGGATCTTGTCCAGGGCCAGTTGGCGAGGGATCACGCCAAACAGACCCAACAAATGGGGGACATTGTTGGGCACTTGGAGAAAGTGGCTGACAGCCTGTGCTCCGTTGGCCAGATAAGCAACGCAGTGCAGGATGTGAGTTGCAACTGCGCTGCAGTGGTGACCAGTTTGGGGGAGGTGCAGGGGGATATTAGGCACCTCACTGCAGCCGTCCAGGCCAACACTGCTGCCATCCATGGAAACAGTGCTGCCATCCGGGACCAGGGGAGGCTGAGTCAGCGGGCCCAACACTACCAAGTGACCCGGCAGCTGAGGATGCAGGCCCAGACAAACAATTACCTCGGCCGGATAGCCATGGCCTTGGAGGGCATGCAGACCACACCTGCCAGGAGTGGACCACCCGGGGATCAGCCACCTCCAGATGCCCCCCAACCCCCACCCACTCCATCCAGGCAGCTGAGGAGCCAGAGAGGTTCGGCAAGAAGGAGCCCCCGGCATCCCCGATGATTTTGTTATTTTTTTTGTCTGATTTTTACTCAGGATATGAGATTTTTATTTTATTTTGATTTTTACTCAGGATATGAGATTTTTATTTTATTTGGATTTATACTCAGGATATGGGATTTTTATTTTATTGATACTGCACACGTTGCAGTGTGAATGGTGTGTGAATGTGAGGGGGTGGCACTCCTGCCAGTAAGGGGTGTCACCCTCGGCCGTGGTGGAGAAGTTATCCCCACGGCTGTATGAATGACGTGTGAAAGGTGTATGAATGGACAGTGACATCATTGGGGCCTTGACGCTGGCGTTGCTGCTCCCAAGTAATACATGCTGGACTTGGGCTAATCCAATGCGATGTGGATGTAGTGTGTGTGATCTAGGGACATCAGTGGTGTACACGCGTGCATTGTCCGTGTGATCAATGTTTTGGTTTAGTGTCCAAAGATGCCTACGGCGAGGACCCTCCTGACTGCTCTTCCATCAGCAGACTGGGTCTCCTCTGGCAGGTGGGGACTGTGTGGGTCGGGGGTCAGGTCATCACGTATGTCAATCTGCAGGCCTTTTCTCATAGCAAAAATGTGCAGAATGCAACATGCACCGATGATCTGACACACGAAGGTAGGGGAATACAATAGGGTCCCCCCGGACTTATCCAGGCAGCGGAAACGGGACTTCAGGAGCCCAAATGTTTGCTCCACCACTGCACGGGTTTTGATGTGTGCTTCATTGTATTTTCTCTCTCCTCTGGTTTGGGGGTTCCGGAAAGGAGTCATGAGATGGGGTCCCAGTGCATATGCAGAGTCACCTGTAAGGTAAAAGACAGGAGGATGTTAGTCATGCATGTACCACTTTTGATGTGCATCACGGGAGGGGATAGTCATGCCTGACTCCCATGTCACTCACCAACCAGCCAGTAGTGTTGCTCACGAATATTCGCATTGCGAATATTCGCTACGAATATTGCATATTCGAGTATTCGGCGAAATAACGCGAATATCGCGGCGAATATTCGCTATTTCGAATATTCGTATTTTTTCAATTTTTTTTTAGAACAGATCACATCCTAGAGATCCCCATCGACGTCTAAATGCATTGCTGGTATGATTAGAGACCTTGGGCCGAGTAGCTGCAGCGCTCATTTTATATTCCCCGAAAAATCGCAATGCGATTATTCGGCAATAGCGATATCGCGCGATTATTTTATATTGTAATATATCACGAATATTCTGAGCCAATCAGAGTGCTCCTTCCGCATTTCTCGAATATTCGCAATTATTTTATATTGTAATATATCACGAATATTCTGAGCCAATCAGAGTGCTCCTTCCGCATTTCTCGAATATTCGCAATTATTTTGTATTGTAATATATCAAGAATATTCTGAGCCAATCAGAGTGCTCCATTCCGCATTTCTTGAATATTCGCAATTATTTTATATTGTAATATATCACGAATATTCTGAGCCAATCAGAGTGCTCCATTCCGCATTTCTCGTAAATTCGCAATTATTGTGTATTGTAATATATCACGAATATTCTGAGCCAATCAGAGTGCTCCTTCCGCATTTCTCGAATATTCGCAATTATTTTGTATTGTAAAATATCACGAATATTCTGAGCCAATCAGAGTGCTCCATTCCGCATTTGCCGAATATTCGCAATTATTGTGTATTGTAATATATCACGAATATTCTGAGCCAATCAGAGTGCTCCTTCCGCATTTCTCGAATATTCGCAATTATTTTATATTGTAATATATCACGAATGTTCTGAGCCAATCAGAGTGCTCCTTCCGCATTTCTCGAATATTCGCAATTATTTTATATTGTAATATATCACGAATGTTCTGAGCCAATCAGAGTGCTCCTTCCGCATTTGCCGAATATTCGCAATTATTGTGTATTGTAATATATCACAAATATTCTGAGCCAATCAGAGTGCTCCATTCCGCATTTCTCGAATATTCGCAATTATTTTATATTGTAATATATCACGAATATTCTGAGCCAATCAGAGTGCTCCATTCCGCATTTCTCGAAATTTCGCATTCGCATTCGCAATTCGCAATTCGCATTCGCGATAGCGAAAATTCGCAATCATTTCATTTCCAAAAAACATCACGAATATTCGTATTTAGCGAATATATCTCGAATATTCGACTATATATTCGAGATATATCGCGAAATCGAATATGGCATATTCTGCTCAACACTACCAGCCAGCTGTCCCCATACATGTTCTGCTCGAATTCTGCTGGGATGGGGCTCTGATTGTATATGAAGCTGTCATGGCTGGACCCGGGGTGTTTGGCACGGACGTGCCATATGAGGCGTTGGGCATCAGCTATCACCTGTACGTTGATGGAATGCCAATGCTTCCGATTGCGGTATATGTGCTCTGTGGCACTGGGGGGCTGTAGGGCCACATGTGTGCAATCAATGGCCCCCACAGTGCGTGGGAATCTGGCAATGCTGTAGAAATCTGTCATTGCCTTCAGCCGCAGCTCCTCAGTGGTGGGTCTGATGAACTGGTTGGACATGCGTCTGAGTATTGCAGGGACAACCTGGTGCACACATCTGCTTATGGAGGATTGTGACATCCCAGCCACCACTCCACTTGTACGCTGGAATGAACCACTGGCAAGGAAATGGAGTGTTGCCAGGACCTTCACCAGTGGCTGCACTGCTTGTGAGCGGTGTGTCTTGCTGGTGATGTCATCCTGCAGGGTTGTGGTTAGTTCAAGTATTGCATCTGGGCTGAATCTGAAGAGGCGATACACCTCCTCATCCCCCATGCCAAAGAGGCTCATACGCGTGCGGTATATCCTCTCACGTGCCCGCCTCCTTCGTTCCGGGGGACCCATCAGTAGTTCTAGGACCACGATTGACCCTGGCATGTTGGCACACAGAGGTGTTGTCCTTGCAAGTGTGGTTGTTCAGCTGGCTCTTATCGTCGGTAACGCTGCTGTAGCTGCTCTCCTGCTGACCTGTGGCCGTCTGGAGTAAAGATAAAGCAGCTATTTGTAGAAATAACTTTGCGCCGGACGGGCGAGATACGTGCGACGCATGTAGCCAGCGTATGGTGCTAATCCATTCACGAATCGGGAAATCTCCCTCATTTGCATATTTGCAGGGGAAATCAATAGGCGCGACTGATGCGCCAAACGAAATTATGCGCTGACGGGCGCCGGAAAGTTAAGCCGATCGGAAATGGCCCGTTTTCTGTCGCATCTAGTTTGGTGGGTACGGCCACATAGAAACGACGGCTCATCTTCACAGTTACGCGGCGCATATCGAAATACTCCAGCGCAACTCTACCTGAATCTGGCCCATATTTTTTACTTGTTGCTATAATAAATATCCCATTTTTTATTTTTATTTTTTATATATTTTTTTCTCATTTAAGGCCGATACGTATTCTTCTACGTATTTTTGTAAAAAAAAAAAAAAATCACAATAAGTGAATGCTTTGCGCAAAAGTTATAGCACCTACAAAATAGGGGACATAATTAAGATTTTTTTATATATATTTTTTTTTTTACTTACAATGGCGGCGATCTGCGATTTTTATTGGGACTGCGATATTGCGACGGACACATCGGACACTTTTGACACATTTTTGGCGCCATTCACATTTATACAGCGACCAGTGCTATAAAAATGCACTAATTACTGTATAAATGTGACTGGCATTGAAGGGGTTAACACTAGGGGGTGAGGAAGGGGTTAAATGTATTGCCTGGGTGTGTTCTAACTGTATGGGGGGAGGGGGGTGACTGGGGGAGGTGACCGATGCTGTCTCTCCCTATGTACAAGAGAAACAGCATCTGTCACCTCACTGACAGGACGTGGAGCTCTGTGTTTACACTCAGAGCTCCACATCCCTGCTCTCTCACCGACGATTGCGTGTACCTGACGGACATCGCGGCCGCCGGGTACACGCATCGGATCCTCGGTGATGCGTCGGGACTGTATACAAGCAAATCACGTCCAAAGACGTGACCCCGGCGCCTCAGGTCCGCGCTGTTCACGTATTCTGTTAATAGCGCGGACCTGAAGTGGTTAAACAGTTGAGAGAAAAAAGAACAATTCTGCACATTTTACGCGAAAAACATAGGCAATGTTCATTAGGCAAGATTCTCGATTGAGTGCGGGACAGACTAAGGGAGAAATTAAATAACTATTAATAAATTCCAGTGAGTCAAAGTGCTGAGCTTCTATGATCACTGATCCATAGTGCCCAGTTTCTGTAGAAAGAAGGGGTGGTCATATTGGCCTTGGCAAAATAGAATTCCATTCGAAAGTGATTGTTTAACAGGATGATCAGATCCGATAGCGTGGGGGAAAGCAGCGACTTCCATTTCTTTGCAAGAGCGAGACGTGCAGCTATCAATATGTGAGAAGCTATCAGTCTAACATGTCCTGGCCAGCTGGGGATGGACAGCCCTAGGAGAAGGTCCAATGGGAGCAATGGGGAGGGAATATTGCAGATAGATGAAATAAAAGTAGAGACTTCTTTCCAATAATCTTTAACGTTGGGGCAGTGCCACCAGATATGTTGAAAAGTGCCTTTGGTATTGCACCCTCTCCAGCAAAGAGGTGAGGTGTTAGGGTAGATAGCTGCTAACCTTGCAGGGGTAAAATACCATCTGTGAAAAAGCTTTTGAATCGATTCCCAATGAGAAGTACAATGTGACATGCGTAGAGGTAAATTCACAGCTTGGTGCAATAAGTCAGGCGCAGGTGAGTCATTTGTAAGCGAGGAGCCGAGGACCAGAAAGTAATGGAGGAAGAAGGTAGATCCGCATTGGGTGTAGTCAGCAAGTTGTATGCCAGGGAGATTCCCTTAACAGAGGAATTAGAACTTCAAAAGAGAGACTGGTAAAGAGTCCTCATCTAGTACGGTAACCTTTGACAGTGTTGATCTAATCCTGAGATACAGGAAGAAAGTCTTGGAGGAGAAGCATGTTCTAAATTTTTAATGGCCATTTTTCACATCAAGAAAAATGCTCTGGAGCCCACACACGATGAAAAACGATCGTGTGTAAACTCAGTGGACTTGTGGACCTTTTAAACCTAACCAAAGATGTAACTGGTGGGATCAATATCAGAGGAGTTCATTGATTACACACCCTTTAGGCCTCGTACACACGAGGCAATTCATTTGTTCAAATCTGTCTCTTTGGATTTTGGTTTGCTCGCGTGTACACACGAGCAAACCAAAATCCCCGCCAGCAGACGGCGCACTGAAGTGTCGGTGACGTGGCGGTGACGTTGACGCCGCCACGTCACCGCACCAGGAAGTAAAACACTTCCGCGCATGCGCCGAATCCATTTGGCGCCCGTGCGAGACGACATGTCTGCTGGTAAGTGTACTAACCAGCAGACATGTCGGGCGGACGGGTTCCCACCCGATAGATTTCAAAGCATGCTTTGAAATCTGTCGGGTGGCCAAATCCGTCGGCTCGCCCGTACACACGATCAAATCTGTCTGCTGGGACGGTCTAGCAGACCGTTTCCAGCAGACAGATTTGATCGTGTGTACGCGGCCTCAGGGATATTAAATGGATATTTTAGAACAATTCTTGCCCATTAGTTATCACGTCTATGGGCCAGATTCATGAAGAGTTAGGCTGGCGGATCCAGTGATCCGCCAGCCTAACTGTGACTTTGAGCCGGCGTTTCTGTTTTCTATAACCAGAAAACAAGAAACGCCGGGTTGAAGCTCCGATGCGAGCAGCGTAACTGAGTTTCGCCATCGCATCGTTACTTCAACTTAAAAATGGCGCCGGGGGCGTTCCCGCCGATTTCCGCTCAAAAAATATGTTAATGAGCGGAAATCGGCAATTCACGATCGAATTCCGGCGCGACGCAATGACGGTACGACGTTTCCGGAAGGGATACGCGGCGCGAAGATATACCTACATGGGGTTGGAGTATCCTATGTTAGGTATAGGCGTCGTCATCGCGTCGAGAAAAAAAAAATCACGTCGCTTGCGTAAAAAGTTCATGAATGGGAATGTGACGTCATTGACGTTCATTCACAGAATTTGGAGCATGCGCACGGGGATGTTTTGACACTCGACGCATGCGCAGTACGTTCGCGGCGGGATCGCGCTTCGTTTAAATACTACACGCCCCGTACCCGCCCAATTTGAATTCCGCCGGCTCATTTGCGATGCGCTGCCGCAACTTTAGGAGCAAGTGCTTCGTGAATGACAGCACTTGCTGCTAAAATTTCTGCAGAGTAACGTAAATGAGAAGCGTTACTCTGGAGCAAAGATGCTCCCATCTACCTGAATCTGGCCCTATGACTTCTGCACAATCTGATTCTTCAACTTCTGTTGTCGTTATCTTTGGAATCATCTTAAAAGAAGGTGTTGCTGCTTCATTTCCGTTTTAGGAACTTAAAAATGCCACAAACAAACAAAGGGGAAGTGTATTTATTCTTTAATTTAATCTTATCTCTCTGAATCTAAATGTAAATCTTTAAAATGTAACCGCACATAAATTGTTTGTTCAAGTGTTGATTATCACTTAATCTGGTTGGGTAGGAAGCGTAAGCTTCTCAGGGTGAGGGACAGAGCAGGCACTAATCGATAATTCTGAAAATATTTTTTTTTTGTTTGCAGTAAGTGCCGGTTCACGACGGCTGGCCTCAGGGTGCTGGCTGGCTGACTGGCCTCAGGATACTCTGTGCTGGCTGACTGGCCTTAGGATACTGGCTGGCTAACTGGCCTCAGGGTACTTGGTGCTGGTCTGGCTGGTCTCAGGGTGCTGGCTTGTTGGTCAATCTTTATATATAAATATGTATTATAGCAGGGTACAAAAGGGGCTTTTTTACAGCGTGTGACTACGCCTCCACGTGATGTCACACGCAACCGGCCGCGTACTGAAGGAGAGGTGGCAGGCAAGGTCGGAGTCTGGAGGAGGAGCTCAGAGTCTGCTCGGCTCAGTTCGCTTGGCATTGCCACTTAGTGAAGGATCGGCTTTGGCTCTAGTCCTGCACAGGGAACGGCGTTCCTGCTGTGAAAAAAGTGCAGGGACGCCGTTCCAAGGCGTTCCTGCAGGACTTGAGCCCTGACGACATGAGAAATTACATCCAAGTGAATGAGAGCTGTCTTAACGCACACCACTGAAGTCGCTCCCACTTCAGAAAAGGTTCCTGTACTACTTCAAGGTGACTTTTAGGCGACTTGTACCCATTAATTTCAATGAAAGTTTCCTCCAAAGTTGGATCAGTGTCTTAACTGAAGCAACTTTAGAGGAAGAAAAAATTGTTTTGTCAGGCAAACCCCTCCCTCCCACAGAGCTGATTATTGTTTGCCTGTCCTGGAGGCGACTTGAAGTTGCCTCAAGTTGCGTCGCAAAGTCGCTGTAGTGTGATCCAGCACTTAAGCCACGTACAAACGACCATTTTTCATGTCATGGAAAAAAAACAACGTTTTTCTTGACGTGATTCTTGTCAAGCCTGCCTTGCATACACACGATCGTGAAAAAAGATGCTCTAGCAAAGCGCGGTGACGTACAACACGAACGACGGCACCATAAAGGGGAAGTTCCATTCGAATGGCACCACCCTTTGGGCTGACTATGCAAATTTCCCTTCTCACAACTTGCTTCTGAGCATGCACGTTTTTTCCCTGTCATTAAAGCCTACACACGACCATTTTTCATGGTGACGACGTGAAAAACAACGAGAAAAAGTAGAGCATGTTCTAAATTTTTAATGGCCATTTTTCACATCAATAAAAATGCTCTGGAGCCCACACACAATTGTTGTTTATGTCCAATTTAAAAAATTGCATTTTTCTTGTCGTGAAAAACGGTTGTGTGTACGCGTCATTAGTCTTTGTCCTATTTCTTGATTTCTGCATTCTTCGTTGTTAATAGTGGATCCAAAGAGGCAGAAGCTGTCTACTATTTCTAATTCTTTACCATCAGCTAAAGTTCTCTGTCTTTCCAGTTGATATTATCATAGTTTACAATAAATGAAGTCCCGTCTTTCAGGCCCGGACTGGGACAAAAAATAGGCCTGGGCATTTTAGACTGAGTAGCCCAGGGGGCACTGCGGGGGTTAATGATGGGATTTGGGGTGAGATAAAGAAATATAGATAGACAGACAGAGAGAGAGAGAAAGAAAGAAAGATAGATACAGTATAGAAAGAAAGATAGATATAGATAGAAAGATAGATATAGAAAGAAAGAACGATAGATACAGTATAGAAAGAAAGATAGATATAGATAGAAAGATAGATATAGAAAGAAAGAAAGATAGATACAGTATAGAAAGAAAGATAGATATAGATAGAAAGATAGATATAGAAAGAAAGGAAGGTGGATAGAGAGATAGATAAAGATAGAAAGAAAGAAGGGAAGGAAGATAGATAAAGATAGCAAGAAAGAAGGGAAGGAAGGAATATAGATAAAGAAAGAAAGATAGACAAAGATAGAAAGAAGGGAAGGAAGGTAGGAAGATAAAGAAAGATAGATAAACATAGAAAGAAAGAAGGAAAGGAATATAGATACAAAAAGATAGATAAAGATAGAAAGAAAGAAGGGAAGGAAGATAGATAGATAGATAGATAGATAGATAGATAGATAGATAGATAGATAGATAGATAGATAGATAGATAGATAGATAGATAGAGAAACATGATAGATAAAGATAGAAGAAAAGGAGGAAGATAGATATATAAAGAAAGAAAGATAGATAGAAAGAAAGAAGGAAAGAAGATTGATAGATAAATAGATAAAGAAAGATAGATAAAGATAGAAAGAAAGAAGGGAAGGAAGATACATAGATAAAGATAGAAAGAAGGGAAGGAAGATAGATAGATAGATAGATAGATAGATAGATAGATAGATAGATAGATAGATAGATAGATAGATAGATAGATAAAGATAGATAGATAGATAGATAGATAGATAGATAGATAGATAGATAGATAGATAGATAGATAGATAGATAGAAAGAAAGATAGATAGAGAAAGAAAGAAAGATAGATAAAGATAGAAAGAAGGGAAGGAAAGAAGATATATATATATATATATATATATATATATATATATATATAATATATATATATATATATATATATATATATATATATATATATATATATATAGATAGATAGAAGAAGAAAGAAAGAAAGAGAGAAAGAAAAAGGGAAGGAAGATAGATAAAGAAAGAAGGCAAGGAAGATAGATCGAAAGGAAGGAAGATAGATAAAGATAGAAAGAAAGAACACAGACAGGAGCAGAGGATGAGAGGAGGGGGTGGAGTAGAGCAGCTCCTCTCCTCTAACTGGTCCTGCTGGCAGCAAGGGGAGGGGGAGAAATGTCAGAGCTGGCTGTGATACGCACAGCTCATCTCTCTTTATCTGGAGCTCTCTATCTGGCGCTGTGTTGGTGGCGGGGTGGGGAATCTCTGCTAGTAGCAAAACTGGGCGCCCCCTCTCGACCTGCAACCCCTTGGGAGACATGACATGCGGCCCACCGAGGGCCAATTGCGGGCCGGGGCCGCCAAGGGCCGTTCGCGGCCGCTAAGGTACGTTTGCGGCCCACTGGGCATATGCCCGGTTTGCCCTATGGCCAGTCCGGGCCTGCCATCTTTTCATAAAGGTTCTCTTTCTTTGAGGTTCAATACATCTTCAACTATGAGCGTTATGTCATCAGCATATTGCAATTTTTTTATGTTTCTTTCACCACTTTTGAAACCCTTACCCTCCAGCCCTGCTTTACTCTTTATATTTTCAACATATAGGTCAAATAAGTATAGTGAGATCATGTAGGCTTGTGTACAGCAGGGCCGGATTAACAGAGGGGCTGATGGAGCTGCAGCTCCAGGCCCCTTTCTCAAGATAGGCCCATTTGCCCCAAAAAAAAAAAAAAAGTGTTTTTTTTTTTTGTTTTTGTTTTTTTTTAGATCGACTTCGGGGGTTGTAGCTTGATGACCAGAGGTCACAGAAACCCCACATTTGGGGGGTAGTCAGTTGAAGACCTACCCCACAACCGGTCAAAATATGGGATGGCTATCATTTATGGTTCCAGAGATACGGGCCTGCTTGCACAGCCTGTCAGAAGCTACATACAGAGCAGCCATTATAAATACAAGCTGACACACTGCAGCAGACTGAGAAAAAAAAATCATTTGTTTTTTGCTAGAAAATTACTCTATGGTGGTCTTTGCACTTTTTATGTTGCACGGTATAGAGCTGCACGATTCTGGCTAAAACGACAACTGCAATTTTTTTGCTTAGAAGATAGATCACGATTCTTTCACAATTCGTACGGCATAACATCATCTTTCACATTAAAATGAAAAAAAAAAAAAAATGGGCTAACTTTACTGTTTTTTTTTATGGTTTTTATTATTCAATGAAGTGGGCAAATGCAGCGTGACATAAAATATTGCAGCAATTGCCATTTTTGTCTCTGCTAAAATATATATAATGTTTGGTGGTTCCAAGTAATTTTCTAGCAAAAAATATTGTTTTTTAACTTAAACAAGTGTTGGACTTTAAGTGGTTACATTTCTTGCATTTACACACAGAAGTGTGTCCTAAAAAGGAAGTTGGTTACAATGTTTCATGTTGTTTACAAACTTGGCAGACAGTTGGATATTTTCTTTACACACAGAAGTTTATCCCTTTGATATAAGAAGAAAGCGTTAGTTACAATGTTTCCTGATAAGAACTTGGCAGACTGTCCAGATATTTTCTTTTGACAGCTGAAAGTCTCTCCACTTGTTATATGAAAGAATCAGCAAACTCTGCATTGGAGATGTCAGGGGGGTTGAATCAAGATCACAATTTTAACGATTAATTGTGCAGCTCTAGCACGGTAGTGTATTTGTGCAGCAATTTTTCAAACATGTTTTTTTTTGGAAATAAACTGTTTCATACATTAAAAAAAAACACTAAAGTTAGCACGATATTTTTTTTTGGTATCCTAAGCGATGCTTTAAACATTTTTTAGGTTACATGTTTAGAGTTACAGAGGAAGTCTAGTGCTAGAATTATTGCTCTCGCTCTAACGATCGCGACGTATGTAACCTGTGTGTATCTGGCTCTGATACTAGCCAGTCCCTACCCAGCCACTGACTGGTATCTCTCCCCAGCCTGTCCCCACACACCCTCTCACCTGCTGACCTGTGGATGGGGGAATCACTCCTGTAGTGTTATTGTGTTCTGCCAGTAAGTACAATGATCAGTGTTGCTATCTATAGCTGGCAGCACTGATTGTTTTTGGAAAAACAGGCTGGTTGTACTTAAGTCGATTAATAGATTGACTTGTGTAAAACCAGCTAGCCCATACATAGATCGACTATGGCTGGTCTCTGCATAATTGGTGTAATTTCAATCCATGTATGACCCGCTTAACCACTACGCAGTCCCTAAACATCCTTCCACTCCTATACATTGTGCCCACTGTCATACCCTCCACACTCCTCTCCTGTACATAGTGCCCACTGTCATACCCTCCACACTCCTCTCCTGTACATAGTGCCCACTGTCATACCCTCCACACTCCTCTCCTGTACATAGTGCCCACTGTCATACCCTCCACACTCCTCTCCTGTACATAGTGCCCACTGTCATACCCTCCACACTCCTCTCCTATATATAGTGCCCACTGTCATACTCTCCACACTTCTCTCCTGTACATAGTGCCCACTGTCATACCCTCCACACTCCTCTCCTATATATAGTGCCCACTGTCATACTCTCACTCCTCTCCTGTACATAGTGCCCACTATCATACCCTCCACACTCCTCTCCTGTACATAGTGCCTGCTGTCATAGACTCCTCTTCTGTACATACTTCCCACTGTCGCACCCTCCACACTCCACTCCTATACATAGTACCCACTATCATACCATCCCCATTCCTCTCTTGTACATACTGCCCACTGGCATACCCTCCACACCTCTCTCCTGTACATACTGCCCCATCATACCCTCCACACTTCTCTCTGGTACATACTACCCTCTGTTATACCCCCACACTCCTCCTGTACATACTGCCCACTGTCATACTCTTCACACTCCTCTCCTGTACAAACTGCCCACTGTCATACCCTTCACACTCCTCTCCTGTACATAGTACCTGCTGTCATACACTTCTCTCCTGTACATACTGCCCACTGTCATACCCTCCACATTCCTCTCCTGTACATACTGCCCACTGTTATACCCTCCACACTCCTCTCCTATACATAGTGCCCACTATCATACCGTCCACACTCCTCTCCTGTACATACTGCCCACTGTCATACCCTCCACATTCCTCTCCTTTGAATAGTGCCCACTGTCATACCCTCCACACTCCTCTCCTATACATAGTGCCCACTGTCATACCCTCCACACTCCTCTCCTGTACATGGTGCCTGCTGTCATACAATTCTCTCCTGTACATACTGCCAACTGTCGTACCCTCCATGCTTCTCTCCTGTACATGATGCCCACTGTCATACCCTCCACACTCCTCTCCTGTACATGGTGCCTGCTGTCATACAATTCTCTCCTGCACATACTGCCCACTGTCGCACCCTCCATGCTCCTCTCCTGTACATGATGCCCACTGTCATACCCTCCACACTTCTCTCCTGTACATTGTGCCTTTTGCCGTACCCTTTGCACTCTTCTCCTGTACATAGTGCCCAATGTTAGACCCTCCACATTCCTCTCACTCACCTGCACATACTTCCCACTTATATACCATCCGTACTCCTCCCCTATGTCGCTTACCTACAAAAACAGTTCTTTAAAATAATACTGAATACCCTCAATGTTACCAGCTCTAGAATGGACACACTTTTGTTAGTTCAACTAAAGGAAATCTCAGTTCTCATATTTGTTCTGTTACTAGAACTTATTTAATTTTGTGATTACTACTGTGATGTACAGAGGAACATAGGGGATCTCAGCTACTCTAAATATAGCACTTGTGAAAAAGTGTCCCTGAAAATATTTTTTAAATGTTGGCAACTATGCACTTATGCACTGCCCAAGGGCCACTGGGTTAGTAGTGGGCCCCATGAGAGGTTTCTGGGATCATGTGATATTAAAGCGGTAGTTAACTTTCCTGACATTACTACTTTTTAGAGGCCCTGGGGTAGGTTATGCCACAATGTACAAGTATGCACAGCATATTAGCACATTAGGGTACACTTACATTTTCAAACTTGGCCCTCCATTGCTGCGCTGCGATTCTCACGCATTTATTTATTATTTATAAAAGGCCCCACCAAAATCCTCAGCACCAGGCCCATGATGTTCTTAATCTGGCCCTGGTGTACAGTGGCAGCCGCATCATAGGGGGCACATCAGCGCCGCCCGCCATCCTTGCGTCCGGCCCCCCTGAGCTACATACATGGATTCCAATAGCGAGGGGGGGGGGTTGAACCACATTATTAGAGGCAGAGGTGATCTGTGACTAAGTGCTAAGTTAGCGTGAAACATGTGAGCTGGTGATGCTGTTCCCCTCTATGTGTGTAGTTTTGATCATGTTTTTATGAACTTGCTGAAATAAAAGATTTTACTGGAAGTGCGGCCAACCAGAATTCTTTATTTTTTGCTAATTGGAATCCAGGATGGACGGTGTGACAGACTCAGACTCTCCTATGTCTAAAATCATCCTATGACTAGGGGCGGACTGACAACTCATGGGGCCACCGGGCAATAGAAGATTATGGGGCCCCTGGGCTTACTGATGGCCACCACACCAGGAGGAAGTGCAGAGGCAGGGCAGCTAAAATCTCAGGATTTTCACATCAAAAGCATGTCAGTTTCGGACATATCAGGGACAGATGTAAAAAAACACTGAGTTTTACATACTGTCCCTGGTTTTACTAAACCTGGCAACCCTGATGGGGCCCCTAGTGGCATGGGGCCCTCGGGCAGTGCCAGAGTGACTCAATGTTCAGTCGGCCCCTGCCTATGACCACTAGGGCCATAGGATGAATGGAAGAATGATATCTTGGACTACCTGAGATGGGATTATTATGTATGGATTATCCACATTAGGGATGAGCCGAACACTCCTGGGTTCGGTTCCCACCAGAACCTGTGAACCGAACTAAAAGTTTGTGTGAACTTTAGAACCCTGTTAAAGTCTATGGGACTCGAACGTTTGAAATCTAAAGTACTAATTTTAAAGGCTAATATGCAAGTTATTGTCCTAAAAAGTGTTTGGGGACCCGGGTCCTGCCCCAGGGTAGTGTTTGGGGACCCGGGTCCTGCCCCAGGGGACATGTATCAATTGAAAAAAGTTTTAAAAACTTTTGTTTTTTCAGGAGCAGTGATTTTAATAATGCTTAAAGTGAAACAGTAAATATTCCTTTAAATTTCGTACCTAGGGGGGTGTATAGTATGCCTGTAAAGTAGCACTTGTTTCCTGTTCTTAGAACTGTCCCTGCACAAAGTGTAATTTCTAAAGGAAAAATATAATTTAAAATCACTCGTGGCTATAATGAATTGTCGGATACCAGCAATACAGAGAAAAGTCATTAATAAAAAAAGAATGCGTGGGGGTCCCCCCTATTCAATTACCAGGTCCTTCGGGTCTGGTATGGATATTAAGGGGAACCCTGCGTCAAATAAAAAAAAATTATGCGGGGTTCCCCCCAAATATCTATTCCAGACCATTCAGGTCTGGTATGGATTTTAAGGGGAACTCCACTCCAAATTAAAAAAAAAAATCCTGTGGACCACCACACATTTTTTTTATGAATGACTTTTCTCTGTATTGCCGGGAGCCGAAAATTCATTATAGCTGCGAGTGATTTTAAATTACTTTTTTTTCTTCAGAAATGACACTTTGTGCAGGGACAGTTCTAAGCATGGGAAACAAGCACTACTTTAGAGGCATACTATACCCCCCCCCCCCCCGCCTTAGGTACGAAATGTAAAGGAATATTTCACTTTTATTGTTTCACTTAAACAAATTATTAAAATCAATGCTGCCAAAAAAAATGCAGTTTTTAAAACTATTTTTGCATTGATACATGTCCCCTGGGGCAGGACCCGGGCCCCCAAACACTTTTTATTACAATAACTTGCATATTAGCCTTTAAAATTAGCACTTTAAATTTCAAACGTTTGAGTCCCATAGACTTTAACAGGGTTCTAAAGTTCACACGAACTTGCCGCGAACACCCCAAATAGTTTGCTGTTCGGCAAACAAGCAATGTTCGAGTCGAACATGAGTTCTACTCGAACTCAAAGCTCATCCCTAATCCACATTATATTCTGAAATATCTGTAGGGCTCTTTTAAGTTTGTTAATTCTGAGCTGAAAAGGTTAATTGTAGAGTGACTCTTTCATACTTCTAGATGCTAATGTCCTCTTCCCCAGCTAATTGACTCTCTTTTGTGTATTGTACTACAAGTTAGCAGTCGCCTGTCAGGTGTATTGAATTAGCATGTCAATTATGGTTACAAGAACTTTTCAAGCTTTGCGGTGCCGAAATGTCTAGATACTGATAAGATTATCTGTGATTGAGTATTATTCTAAAGGTTAATTGAATTATATTGATAAAGGAATGTGGCTTCTTTAGACTGGTGCCAAAGTGTCTACCTTGAAGCCCCCCTGTGTAAGGAGGGGGCGGAGAGTTCCATTGTTCCTTTGATTACTCACAAGCTTGTAACTAGATATAAACCAGCAGAGTGTACCATTAAAGCATTCCATACTTAGCACACATACAAGTGTCGTCTCGTTGTGTGTTTCAAGGCAGCTGAAATATCTGGTATCTATGTCGAGACTATGGGAAGCAGTATCTGACGGAAGCATTCGGTCTAGATGCGGGGACTTTCCGTGACAGACGGGCCTTTTGCCTTGTCTGTGTGTTAGTGGAGGTTGAAGATGGGGGACGTTATTGGAGCCAGAGGCTCTAATAGGCTTTAAAACAGGGTGGGCTGGGGGCGCAAATTACTTTGCGCTGATCCCACCTAGTCGTGTGACACTAGCGAATGAATATTTGCTATTCTTCCTCATTCTCCTACCGGCCAATCAGTAACCCCCTATTGGCCAGGGAGTCTTAGGACTCCCTGGCCAATCGTGTCTCAAGACACACTTCCTGTTTCTATTTGGCCGGAAGGAGAATATCTCCTGTGTGCTCGCCGGAGCAGCCCTGGCTCTTCCTTCTTCCTTCTCCCTGCCTCCATAAGGTAAGGTAGCCTCTCGGGTGACCGCCTCCATCCCTATCTGCCTTGGGGTGGGGGTGTGATTGTTTGCCACCGCCCATCTCCCTCAGGGAGGGTATGTGATAATTCCACCATCTGTGTTTCCCAGGGGGGGGGGGGTGGTGATTGACGCACCATCTCTCTCCCACACGGGGGGGGGGTGTTGGCTGTGCCGCCTCCCCCCCCCCCCAAAATAGTGAGCACCAGCCACCACTGCTTGTTTAACTTCTTTGCCAATATTGAACCAATGTGTTTTTCTATTTTCTGCCATTACTTCCTAAGAGTCCAGCAGCCACTGTGATCCTAGCAACCAGTGATGCATCCCTGGCCCCATTGATCTGATAGCTAGGAGATTCCACCAAGTTGTGGGTTTTTGGCAAGAGACCCTTGTCTTCATCAGCATGCAGACAATGTGCTTTGCCAGAGGGGCAGGAGCGGATTGACAACTCATGAGGCCCCCAAGCAATAGAAAATTATGGGTGCCCAGGCTTACAGATGGCCACCACACCAGGAGTAAGTAACAAACAAAACAACATATAGAGTACAGCAGTCAGGATGAATGCCACGCTCATATCAAAGTCCCAACATTCTCCCTATACATCACAGTCTGCAGAGTCCCACCCTACAGCAGAGCCCCCCAGTGTGCCACCCTACGGCAGCGTCCCCCAGTGTGCCACCCTATGGCAGAGTCCCCCAGTGTGCGACCCTATGGCAGGGTCCCCCAGTGTGCCACCCTACGGCAGGGTCCCCCAGTGTGCCACCCTACGGCAGAGCCCCCCAGTGTGCCACCCTACGGCAGAGCCCCCCCAGTGTGCCACCCTACGGCAGAGCCCCCCTGTGTGCAACCCTATGGCAGAGCCCCCCAGTGTGCCACCCTATGGCAGAGCCCCCCAGTGTGCCACCTTATGGCAGAGCCCCCCAGTGTGCCACCTTATGGCAGGGCCCCCCAGTGTGCCACCATATGGCAGAGCTCCCCCGGGATTTTCACATCAAAAGAATGTCGGTATCAGACATATCAAGGACAGATGCAATTTTGGGGTTATGCTTTTTGCCTGAGGTACATGTTAAAATTCATACAAGACATCCATCAAGGGTAGGGGTCTCGCGTATATTTTTTTTTATATATATATATATATAATTTTTTTAACCACTTTAGCCCCGGAAGGATTTACCCCCTTCCTGACCAGAGCCCTTTTTGGGATTCAGCACTGCGTTGCTTTAACTGACAATTGCGCAGTCGTGCGACGTGGCTCCCAAACAAAATTGGCGTCCCTTTTCCCCCACAAATAGAGCTTTCTTTTGGTGGTACAGTATTTGATCACCTCTGCGGTTTTTATTTTTTGCGCTATAAACAAAAATAGAGCGACTATTTTGAAAAAAATTCAATATTTTTTACATTTTGCTATAATAAATATCCCCCAAAAAATATATAAAAAAAACATTTTTTTCCCTCAGTTTAGGCCGATACGTATTCTTCTACATATTTTTCGTTAAAAAAAAAATCGCAATTAGCGTTTATTGGTTGGTTTGCGCAAAATTTATAGCGTTTACAAAAAAGGGGGTAGTTTTATGGCATTTTCATTAATATTTTTTTTACTAGTAATGGCGGTGATCAGCGTTTTTTTTTCAGCACCGAGACATTATGGCGGACACATCGGACACTTTTGACAAATTTTTGGGACTATTGGCATTTTTATAGCGATCAATGCTATAAAAATGCATTGGATTACTATAAAAATGCCAAGGGGTTAAGTGTGTTCCTGGGTGTGTTCTAACTGTATGGGGGTGTGGCCTCACTAGGGGAAATCACTGATCTTCTGTTCATACATTGTATGAACAGGAGATCAGCGCTTCCCCCGCTGACAGGACTGAGAGCTTTGTGTTTACACACAAAGCTCCCGGGCCCCGCTCTCTAACGAACAAGCGCGCGTGCCTGCCCGGCGGCGATCGTGCCCGCCGGGCACGCGTGCGGGACTCGGGGGATGAGCAGGGGCGCGTGTGCAGCTATAGATAGGACATGGAGCTACGTGCTCTCGCCCAGCAGTGCCACCGCCCCGCCGTATAACTGCGGTGGGCGGTCGGCGACTGGTTAAAGTGTATTTTTGTGCGTGAACTCGAGAGAGGAGCCGGACTTCAGGAGTTGGGAGTAGGCAGACCCTCCCCCCAGAGGCAATCTGCCATCCTTCTCCATGCCCCCGGGTGGCAATGGCGGGTGTGAGGGAGGACCTCCCACTCAACCCGCCCTACCTGCTCCGCTTGGGAGCCCAACGGGACCCCGACGGGGCAGAGGGACTCCCCCTATGAGGAAGTGAGGGGGTCTAGCCCGCTCAGCCAGCCCCGTAGGTCCTTCGCCTCTCTTTTTTTAAGGAGACCGCATGGCCAAAGTGCGTGCGTGTTAAACCAATTTCGTGTGCGTGCAAGTGTGGTGTTTTTTTTGGGGGGGGGTGGGAGTACTAAGCACAGGCTTACCTTGCATAGCACACCCACCGGGAGCCGGGCTGAGACCACCAAACTCAATTCACATGTAGCCGAGACCGGGATCCGAACCCTTGGCTGCAGAGGTGAACGGTATATTTTTAGGGGGTATTCGGTACCACTTTAAACAAAACTGAGAATAAAAAAAAAATATTTGTTGATTCAACCACTCTAAATGAGTGATAATTAGTAAATCAGTACTACAACTCACTGGGCTTTGTCAGACTAAAAATGTATTTTACTAACACTACTAGATTAACAATACTAGAAATAGGTTGCACTTCATTAAAAAGGTACCAAAAACACATGATACCGCATACACTTAAAAACACACACACATACACAAGCATGGTGACCCAATATTTTTTTTAAAGATGATATCACAATTCATGTATTTCTACAAAGCAGATATAGACAATAGATATCCCCCCAGGGATTATTGGGTAATGGTAAATGGTAAATGGTGAATAGTAGTCCCTACATTGGTACATGTACATCACAAGGAACTTTATTTTGTCACCATGGCAAATTTAGAGCAATTGGGTGATTGTGCTAAATAGTTATATGCTGTGGTGTATTTAAGTTTTGTGCTGCCCTAGGCCTGACTAAACGTGTGCAACGCCTAATTTAAATGTGATCCACCCCTTCCTGTCAAGGTCACACCCCATCCTGTTTAAGACCTGCCTTGAAATCCCTTAATCTACAGAGATTTCTTCACACTTCCTGTTTGGCTATGGGGCAGGAAATGAAGGGAAATAAACGGATGGCAAAAAAAAAATAAAACAGGGGCTATACCCATCCCTTACTCTATCCAAAATGGAAAAATGTTGCCTATAGTTCTACTCTAAGCACAAATTTCTGCTAAATTCATGGAGTGGTACAGCAGAAAACATGTAGCATAGTGATAAAGGTAAGTGGTCCAGGCAGCGAGAAAAAGAAGGATTGGGGACAGGAACAAATAAATCCATCTGTTTATTTTTCTCATCCGCAATCACCACTTACCGCCCACTGTATATATACGTCCTATATTTAAAGATGGATATCTCGGTAACGGCAGCAGCTGCTGCCACAACCCGAGATATCCATCTCTTCAGTGGGCGGGCCTGTCAACGATAACGGCGGTCTCCGCAGCGGATTCGCCACGAGATCGCCGTTATTGGTGATGGGAGAGGGCTCTCGCCGCTCTCCCGCGCCCTCCGCCGCTTACCGTAGCCGTCGGTAGCGGAGGAAGCGATCGGGTCCTCTCTGCTGCTGTGTGGGGATGCGAGTGAGGGCAACATGGCCCCCACCCGTCCCCATAGCTCTGCTGGGCGGAAGTGACGTCAAAACGTCAGTCCCGCCCAGCGTCTTAAAGAGACATTTTTTGTTTACATTTTTTCAAATTACATATTTTTTTTTCCATTTAAGCCTAAATATGAGATGTGGGATCTTTTTGACCCCAGGTCTCATATTTAAGAGGACCTGTCATGCTTTTTTTTCTATTACAAGGGATGTTCACATTCCTTGTAATAGGAATAAAAGTGATAATTTTTTTTTTTATTTCAGTGTTAAAAATGATAAAATAACTAAAAATAAATACAAAAACAAACAAAACATTTTTAAAGCGCCGCGCCGAGCTCGCGCGCAGAAGTGAACGCATACACGAGTAGCGCACGCATATGAAAACGGTGTTTAAACCACACAAGTGAGGTATCGCCTCGATCGTTAGAGCAAGAGCAAAAATTCTACCCCTAGACCTCCTCTGTATCTCAAAAAATGCAACCTATAGAATTTTTTAAACGTCGCCTATCAAGATTTTTAAGGGTAAAAGTTTGACGCCACGCCACGAGCGGGCGCAATTTTTAAGCGTGACATGTTGGGTATCATTTTACTTGGCGTAACATTATCTTTCACAATATGTAAAAAAATTGGGCCAAATTTATTGTTGTCTTATTTTTTTATTCAAAAAAGTGATTTTTTTCCAAAAAAAGTGCGCTTATAAGACCGCTGCGCAAATACGGTCTGACAAAAAGTATTGCAATGACTGTCATTTTATTCTCTAGGGCAGGGGTGTCAAACTCAATTTCATCGTGGGCCGCATCAGCATTATGGTTGCCCTCAAAAGGGCCGGTTGTATCTGTAAGATTTGATGTCCAGCACAGTCCCTCCCCTTACATTAGATGTCAAGAGCCACCCCATCATCAGAAGTTGAGTCCCCCCCTCTCCCTCACATCACAGTGCACCCCCTTTCCTTATGCTGCTGCTGGGAAGAAGCTGGATGCATTGCTTGAAAGCATAAAGTAAGGGTTTGGAGGAAGACTGGAGAGGTGCGAGGGCCACATGAAATGGCCTGGAGGGCCGCATTCGGCCCGCGGGCCTTGTGTTTGCCACCTCTGCTCTAGGGTGTTAGAAAAAATATATAATGTTTGGGGGTTTTAAGTAATTTTATAGCAAAAAAAAAAAACTGTTTTAGTCTCGTAAACACTGAATCTGAAAAACAGGCTCGGGGCTTAAGTGGTTAATATGTACAACTGACACAAGCAAGGATTGCAGGAGAGTCCTACTACCTAACTGACAGGTGTAGGTGACCATGTCAGTGTCACTTGTGTCTGCACCATCCCTATCATACTGGCAGCAGTGCGGCCGCTTTATGGGGGCGCCAGACCGATTTGTCTTTCGGCCAAGTCCACCTCATAAGACTGGCGCTGCACTAAAAGTGTAGTGCAAGCCAGCGGAGACTCTTTTCATGCTGCCCTAGGCCTGGGCTTTGTTGGCCTAGGCCAAAATACAGCATTGGGTATATGGAGGAAGCATGGAAGTCCTTAGGAAAGTTCCTAGTGTGGGGGAATGCAATGAAGGTCTCGGGTATAAGCTGGTTAAATCCCCCCTCCCCTCAGAGTGATTGTCAAGGGGACAGCACAGGTATAGTGGACTGAGGAGGAAACAAACATTAAATGCTTGGAATAACATCAGATAAAGTTATTTGAGCAAAGTCCATGCCATCTGTAACCAGGGCTGGACTGGGACAAAAATTTGGCCCTGGACTTCATCTAGACTGGCCCAGTTTGACATGTCTCTCCCATGGCGGCCGGACAACTCCCACGCCTCCCCCCCCGGCCACCCAAGCCCCCTCTCCCCCCGGCCACCCAATCCCCTCTCTCCCCCTTCACTAGCCACTAGCCGTTCTACTTTATTAGAGTAGAATGGCTGGTACATTGTTTCTAGACATTGTTTCACCCGGGGCAAAGAATCAGTTTGGAGCCCCCCTTAGGCAGAAGTGAGAAACTCCCAGGCCATATCTGTTGAGTCAGCTGTCTGTTCCCTCCCCCATGCTCCTTTGTCGTCGTCCCTGCTCCTTTGGTCCTCCCCCTGCTTCTTTGTCCCCCCCAGGTGAGCGCTGCGGGGAGGGAGAGGAGGTGAGCGATGTGGGAAGGCAGAGACAGAGGAGCAGAGGGGGCAGCGGTCCGCTGTCACTGAAGCCGGCCCACTGAGCCATCGGCCCACCGGGAAACTCCCTGTAGTCCCAATGGCCAGTCCATCCCTGTCTGTAACTGCGAGCATATCATAAGCCTCTTTCGCACTCCAGCAATAGATCAGATCCAAAAAGAGCATTCTCTGTATCCATGAACCATAAGATATCTTCCAAACAGGCAAGAACAGCACAGTTCCATATCACATAGGTCACATAACCAAATTTAAGAATACTGGCGTTGGTTCCCCATGGGGTGCAAGTGCATTGATACTTATCAGATCTTGATGCTTGTAAGGGTTCCAATCTCAAGTTGCTTAGCAAGATGACCCTCCAATTCCCGGATGTATGAACATTGGGTCACTGTGAGGAGGTATTTAGTGGGTGCATGCCTGACCGGTTTTGCCAGACACCGGCTGACTGCTTCAGAGGAACATTGGAGGATGGGCTGGCCACCATGTACAACCATTGTTTTTAAAATGGACGCTGGGTCATGCACACCCGCCACGTTGGGCACGTAAAATGCGCCATTGCGCCACCGACACCGCGCATGCACCATTGCGCATGAACGCACACAATGTAATTGTGTGCTACTGCGCATGAGCACGCAATGCCACCCCACACACGTGCAATGGAATGGCGGCTCAGTATAGGACACTGCAGGTGAATAAAAACATACAATGAAAAACATATATATTAGATACAAAGTAACCACAGGAAGGATACAAAAAATGCAATTCTAAATTTACAGTACCTCCCCTATTTTACATTGAGGAAGACCGTGATAGATTGGCTACAAAATATGTATCCAAAAAAAATAAAAATATAGCCAATTAATTTACAAAAGATCTGTATCCTTGACAATGTTGTATGACATTATTATTTATTTCCTGCCATTAAATGTCTATTTGTCTCCAGTTTAATGCACACATGGTGACCACCCCTGCCCTCATCTATGTTTAACAATTGAACATTTATAATTGGTGTCATACTCTATACTAGGGGTCTCCAAACTTAAAAAAGGGCCAGTATATTGTCCTTCATACTTAGGAGGGGAGGAGAGGAGTGGCCAACAGGGGCAGAAAATGTCATGGGCCTGGCATTGGTGAGAATAAATATGGCCTTAGGGTTGGTGTCAGGTCACCTGCGGCCAGATGACAAGTGTACCCCTTGGGAGTCAAGGGTGCACCACAGGGTAGTGAACCCTATAGCCGACTACTGCGGATGGACCACAGAGTGGGTATGAAGGAGAGGTTTGCTGGGGCACAAACAGTGATCTTACAGGCAGCTTGAGCCCAATATTTCCCAGGGCGCGGAGTCTAAGACCCAGCTGGTGTTCACCAGAGCCTCTAGTGGTGAGGATGGCCTTCGCTGCAGCTGGATCCAGGTCGCGGCCCCTGGAGTTTCCTAGGTCACGCTACATAGGGAGAGAGGGGAAGCAGCACACAAGACACAAGCGATAGTGGAGGGTAAGCCGAGGTCGTGGCAACAAGCATATGAGGATAACCAAGGGACAGGCAAAGGGTCAGGGTCACAGGCAAACAGGAGTGATCGAAGATAAGCCAAAGTCGGTACACAGAGATAACGTAGCACACGGCAAGCAGGAACACAAGACTAACAAACAACGTTGATCAGCAAAGCAGACCTGCAGTGCAGTGGTTAATATAGAGTTCCTGGGATGGCCTGGGGTGGAGCCATGCAGGGAGGAGAGATAATAAAGGCAGCCAGATAAGAGAGTCTGGCCTCTAATGAACACATGGAGAGAAGGTAAGCTGCCAGACATACTACATATCCATGACAGTTGGTGGTCAAAGAGGAGGAGTATTGCCCCTATTTGGAGGAGATATAGTATCCATCATTGATATCGGTGAAAGAAATAGTGCCCCATTGTTGGTGTCAGTGGGAGGAATAGTGCCTCATATCAGTGGGAGAAGTAGTGCCCCAAGGGCCGTATAAAGGCTAGTAAAGGCTTTTTGCTAACCTTTATACTGCCCGAGGGGCACTACTTCTCCCACTGATATGAGGCACTATTCCTCCCACTGACACCCTCGGGCCACAGTTTGGAGACCCCTGCTCTATATCAAAAATCGTATTTCCTAATATTTCTATTGACTCTTAGCACCAGTGAGTTTTTATTTATTGAATCCATTAACTAAACTAATACCTTTTACCTAAAGAAACAAACAAACAAAACACACTTCCCCTTGTTTTCACTTTAAAAAGGGGACATAACCAAGGCCTTCATTAAGGCCAGGTGCTTTGGTAGCCTCCAGCTCCTATATCCACTGGGCCTCTCATTGTAAGACTAGCTGGCCAAAATTTCCCCCTCTAGAATCTTGGGGGACATAGTTAGTCAGGTTGAAAAAAGACCACCCAGTTCAACCATAAAAAATAAACAAACAAAATAAAAAAACACAGTACATCACATTTACCCAACTCCATACCCACAGTTGATCCAGAGGAAGGCAAAAAAAAAACAGCAGAGCGATGATCCAATTTGCTACAGGAGGGCAAAAAAATCCTTCCTGATCCCCCGAGAGGCAATCCGATTTACCCCGGATCAACTTTACCTACAAATCTTAGTACTCAGTTATATTACGTACATTTAGGATAGAATCCAGGCCTCTCTTAAAACCCTTTCACGCCGACAGGACGCAGAAATGCGTGCTCGGGTTTCAGGGGTTATACCGGGATGATGCCCGCAGCTGCAGGCATCATCCCGGTACCGTTGTTTAGAGCCGGCGATTGGCTTTCCAAACATAACAACCGATGCGGCTAAAAGCCGCTCGGTTGTTATGCCGGAGGAGCGGGAGGGGACATCCCCCCCCTCCCGCCGCCTCTCGCCGCTCTGACTGGGCTTCCCGTCCCACCGGGAGACCCGATCCTCGATCCGACGTGTCCTGTGTCTGGGCGCAGACTGAATGAAAGCCGTACGCGGCTTTGATTCAGCCTGCAATGTGTAAACGCGGAAGCGACGTCATGACATCACTTCCGGGTTTCTCGGCTGTCAACGGCGCCGGATTTAAAAAAGTAAACAGTATTCAGAATCGCCGTTTTCAGCGATCTGAATACTTTGAAGTGTAAAGGAGGGACCGGGGGTCTTTTAGACTCCCGATCTCTCCATAAAGAGTACCTGTCACCACCTATTACTGTCACAAGGGATGTTTACATTCCTTGTGACAGCAATAAAAGTAATCAAAATGTAAATAAAAAAAAAACACAATTTAATATTATAAAAATAAATAAAATAAATAAGAAAAAAAAAAAAAAAACATTTTTTAAAGCGCCCCCCTCCCCGCGAGCTTGCTCAACAAAGAAAACGCATACGGAAGTCGCGCCCGCGTATGAAAACGGTGTTCAAATCACACATGTGAGGTATCGCCGCGATCGCGAGAGCGAGAGCAATAATTCTAGCACTAGAACTCCTCTGTTCCGATAACCTGGTAACTGTAAAAAAAATTTAAAGCGTCGCCTATGGAGATTTTTAGGTACCGTAGTTTGACGCCATTCCACGAGTGCGTGCAATTATAAAGCGTGACGTGCTTGGTATCTATTTCCTCGGCGCAACTTCATCTTTCACATTATGCAAAAAAATTGGGCTAACTTTACTTTTTCATTTTTTTTAAATTCATTAAAGTAAATTTTTCCCAAAAAGTTGCGTTTAAAACACCGCCGCACAAATACCGTGTGACATAAAATATTACAACAATCGTCATTTTATTCTCTAGATTCTCTGCTAAAAAAATATATATAATGTTTGGGGGTTCTAGGTAATTTTCTAGCAAAAAATACAGATTTTAACTTGTAAACACCAAATGTCATAAATAGGCTTAGTCATGAAAGGGTTAAAGCGATCTACTGATCTGGACAGAACCACCTCTGGAGGGAGTCTGGAGGGGGACTTTTCAGCATATTTCGTCACCAATTTGTTCTTCATTTGAACTTTATTTCACCATCCAGTGACATTTATTTTATCTGGTTTTGTCCAGTGGAATTTGTACATATTTGCACACATCACTTTATCATTGTTTCATGACTTACATGCACTTTATGATATATTGCACATGATACTTATTGTACTGTTGTCATCCACATTTTAACTCTACACTATTTTTCACATTCTGCTTCAATTTTATTCATTGTTGTGTTCGCTGCTTTTTCATTCATTTTGTATTATTTTGGTACGCGCAGTATGTTCACTTACATTCCAAATTTCATGACATCACTTCCTGTTTACTGGAGCCTTAAACGCACCAGATTTAAAATAAAAATAAAAAATGGCATTTAAAAAAAAAGCCAAACTTGGCATTTTGAATGCTTTTAAGTGAAAATTAAGGATTTGGGGTCCTTTGGGGACACGGTTCCAGTAATCCATGTCCTTAGTCTGCTTGTCTTCAGCAAACTGTTTGTGGTCTTTCTTGTGCATCATCTTTACATAGTTACATAGTTACATAGTTACATAGTTAGTCAAGTTGAAAAAAGACACAAGTCCATCCAGTTCAACCATAAAAAAAAATAAACAAACAAAATAAATAAAACACAGTACATCACATATACCCAACTCCATACCCACAGTTGATCCAGAGGAAGGCAAAAAAAAAACAGCAGAGCGATGATCCAATTTGCTACAGGAGGGCAAAAAAATCCTTCCTGATCCCCCGAGAGGCAATCGGATTTACCCCGGATCAACTTTACCTACAAATCTTAGGCCGCGTACACACCATTAAATAAATCCGATCAAATCAGTCTGATAGACCGTTTTGATCGGATTTGTCTGCTGGGTATATTGGTTTGATCGTGTACACACGATCAAACCAAAATCCCCGCCGGCAGAGAGCGCGGTGACCTAGCGGCGACGTTGACGCCGCCACGTCACCGTCACCAGGAAGTAAAACACTTCCGCGCATGCGTCAAATCCATTTGACGCATGTGCGGACAGATGTGTCCGCTGGATAGCGTACTAACCAGCGGACATGTCGGACGGACGGGTTCCCAGCAGACAGATTTTAAAGCATGCTTTAAAATTTGTCTGCTGGAAAAACCCGTCTGTCCGCCCGCACACACGATCGATGTTGTCTGCTGAAACGGTCTGTCGGACCGTTTCCAGCAGATGAATTCGATCGTGTGTGCGCGGCCTTAGCACTCAGTTATATTATGTACATTTAGGAAAGAATCCAGGCCTTTCCTAAACCAATCTACTGATCTGGGCAGAACCACGTCTGGAGGGAGTCTGTTCCACATTTTCACAGCTCTTACTCTGAAGAAACCTTTCCGTATTTGGATATGAAATCTCTTTTCCTCAGTGTTGACCAATCTGTAACCTGTATGCGGGACTATTTCATTGCGTTACTGCAAGTTTAACGCCATATATTTCAGTGTGTTACCTTTAATTTAACGCATTATATTTCACTGCGTTACTGCAAGTTTAACACCAAACTTTTCAGTGCATTACCTTACGTTCAACGCCATATATTTCAGTGCGTTAGTGCGTGTTTAATGCTGTCAATTTCAGTGCATTGCTGCAATTTTAATGCTGTATACTTGCATTGCGTGCAAGTTTAACATTGTATATTTCAGTGTGTTATGTGCCGTTTAAGGCAGTTTATTTCAGTGTGTTACTGCAAGTTTAGCGCTGTATACTCCAGTGTGTTAATGCATGCTAAACACAGTACATTTCTGTGTGTTATTGCAAGTTTAACGCTGTATATTTTAGTGTGTTATGTGCTGTTTAACACAGTATATTAACTACTTCAGACCCGCGCTATAGACGAATGACGGCAACAGCGCGGGTCTGAATATCCAACATGCCGTCTTTTGACGGCCGCCCCTTTGGGCGTTCCCAGCGCGCGCTGTAGAGCACGCAGCGGGGAAGCCCTGTGTTGTCCGTGTCCCTTGGACACGGCCAATCACAGATCGCGGCGAACGGCCAGTCAGAGTGGCCGTTTGCGATGCGATCTGTTGCGGCGAAAGAGAGATGATCTCATAGATCATCTCTCATTGCCGTTTTACACAGAGACAGCGTCCTGTCTCTGGAGAGGAGGAGCCCGATCTGTGTCTCTTGTACATAGGGACACAGATCGGTCACCTCCCCCAGTCACCCCCCCTCCCCCCACAGTTAGAACACACCTAGGATACACATTTAACCCCTTCCTCACCCCCTAGTGTTAACCCCTTCAATGCCAGTCACATTTATACAGTAATTAGTGCATATGTATAGCACTGATCGCAGTATAAATGTGAATGGCGCCAAAAATGTGTCAAAAGTGTCTGATGTGTCCGCCATGATGTCGCAGTACCAATAAAAATTGCAGATCGCCGCCATTTCTAGTAAAAAAAAAATAATAAAAAATAATAATTCTGTCCCCTATTTTGTAAGCGCTATAACTTTTGCGCAAACCAGTCGCTTATTGCGATTTGTTTTTTACCAAAAATATGTAGAAGAATACGTATCGCCCTAAACTGAGAAAAAAAAATGTTTTTTTTTTTTTATTTAAATTGGGATATTTATTATAGCAACAATTAAAAAATATTGTATTTTTCTTCAAAAATTGTCGCTCTTTTTTGTTTATAGCGCAAAAAATAAAAACCGCACAGGCGATCAAATACCACCAAAAGAAAGCTCTACTTGTGGGGAAAAAAGGACGTCAATTTTTTTTGGGACCCACGTCGCACGACCGCGCAATTGTCAGGAAGCTGAAATTTCACCTGGGCAGGAGGGGGGCATATGTGCCCAGTAAGCAAGTGGTTAAAGTGCGTTACTGCAACATTAACATTGTATATCAAATGGGAAGAAATATTTTTTTATATATATATTTTTGGGGATATTTATTATAGCAAAAAGTAAAAAATGTTCCTTTTCATTTTTTTAAAATTCATTAAAGTAAATTTTTCCCAAAAAGTTGCGTTTAAAACACCGCCGCACAAATACCGTGTGACATAAAATATTACAACAATCGTCATTTTATTCTCTAGATTCTCTGCTAAAAAAATATATATAATGTTTGGGGGTTCTAGGTAATTTTCTAGCAAAAAATACAGATTTTAACTTGTAAACACCAAATGTCATAAATAGGCTTAGTCATGAAAGGGTTAAAGCGATCTACTGATCTGGACAGAACCACCTCTGGAGGGAGTCTGGAGGGGGACTTTTCAGCATATTTCGTCACCAATTTGTTCTTCATTTGAACTTTATTTCACCATCCAGTGACATTTATTTTATCTGGTTTTGTCCAGTGGAATTTGTACATATTTGCACACATCACTTTATCATTGTTTCATGACTTACATGCACTTTATGATATATTGCACATGATACTTATTGTACTGTTGTCATCCACATTTTAACTCTACACTATTTTTCACATTCTGCTTCAATTTTATTCATTGTTGTGTTCGCTGCTTTTTCATTCATTTTGTATTATTTTGGTACGCGCAGTATGTTCACTTACATTCCAAATTTCATGACATCACTTCCTGTTTACTGGAGCCTTAAACGCACCAGATTTAAAATAAAAATAAAAAATGGCATTTAAAAAAAAAGCCAAACTTGGCATTTTGAATGCTTTTAAGTGAAAATTAAGGATTTGGGGTCCTTTGGGGACACGGTTCCAGTAATCCATGTCCTTAGTCTGCTTGTCTTCAGCAAACTGTTTGTGGTCTTTCTTGTGCATCATCTTTACATAGTTACATAGTTACATAGTTACATAGTTAGTCAAGTTGAAAAAAGACACAAGTCCATCCAGTTCAACCATAAAAAAAAATAAACAAACAAAATAAATAAAACACAGTACATCACATATACCCAACTCCATACCCACAGTTGATCCAGAGGAAGGCAAAAAAAAAACAGCAGAGCGATGATCCAATTTGCTACAGGAGGGCAAAAAAATCCTTCCTGATCCCCCGAGAGGCAATCGGATTTACCCTGGATCAACTTTACCTACAAATTTTAGGCCGCGTACACACCATTAAATAAATCCGATCAAATCAGTCTGATAGACCGTTTTGATCGGATTTGTCTGCTGGGGTATATTGGTTTGATCGTGTACACACGATCAAACCAAAATCCCCGCCGGCAGACAGCGGGGTGACCTAGCGGCGACGTTGACGCCGCCACGTCACCGTCACCAGGAAGTAAAACACTTCCGCGCATGCGTCAAATCCATTTGACGCATGTGCGGACAGATGTGTCCGCTGGATAGCGTACTAACCAGCGGACATGTCGGACGGACGGGTTCCCAGCAGACAGATTTTAAAGCATGCTTTAAAATTTGTCTGCTGGAAAAACCCGTCTGTCCGCCCGCACACACGATCGATGTTGTCTGCTGAAACGGTCTGTCGGACCGTTTCCAGCTGATGAATTCGATCGTGTGTACGCGGCCTTAGCACTCAGTTATATTATGTACATTTAGGAAAGAATCCAGGCCTTTCCTAAACCAATCTACTGATCTGGCCAGAACCACCTCTGGAGGGAGTCTGTTCCACATTTTCACAGCTCTTACTGTGAAGAAACCTTTCCGTATTTGGAGGTGAAGGGCCAGATTCAGGTAGATCAGAGCATCTTTGCTCTGGAGTAACGCATCTCATTTGCATTACACTGCTGAAATTTTAGGAGCAAGTGCTGTTATTCAGGAAGCACTTGCTCCTAAAGTTGCGGCAGCGCATCGCAAATGAGCCGGCGGAATTCAAATTGGGCGGGTACGGGGCGTGTAGTATTCTAACTAAGCGCGATCCCGCCGCCAACGTACTGCGCATGCGTCGAGTGTCCAAACATCCCCGTGCGCATGCTCCAAATTCTGTGAATGAACGTCAATGACGTCACATTCCCATTCATGATCTTTTTACGCAAGCGACGTGATTTTTTTTTTTCCCGACGCGATGACGACGCCTATACCTAACATAGGATACTCCAACCCCATGTAGGTATATCTATGCGCCGCGTATCCCGTCCGGAAACGTCGTACCGTCATTGCGTCGCGCCGGAATTCGATCGTAAATTGCCGATTTCCGCTCATTAACATATTTTTTGAGCGTAAATCAGCGGGAACGCCCCCGGCGCCATTTTTAAGTTGAAGTAACGATGCGATGGCGAAACTCAGTTACGCTGCTCGTATCGGAGCTTCAACCCGGCGTTTCTTGTTTTCTGGTTACAGAAAACAGAAACGCCGGCTCAAAGTCACAGTTAGGCTGGCGGATCACTGGATCCGCCAGCCTAACTGTTCCTGAATCTGGCCCGAAATCTCTTTTCCTCAGTGTTGACCAATCTGTAACCTGTATGCGGGACTATTTCATTGCGTTACTGCAAGTTTAACGCCATATATTTCAGTGTGTTACCTTTAATTTAACGCATTATATTTCACTGCGTTACTGCAAGTTTAACACCAAACTTTTCAGTGCATTACCTTACGTTCAACGCCATATATTTCAGTGCGTTAGTGCGCATTTAATGCTGTAAATTTCAGTGCATTGCTGCAATTTTAATGCTGTATACTTGCATTGCGTGCAAGTTTAACATTGTATATTTCAGTGTGTTATGTGCCGTTTAAGGCAGTTTATTTCAGTGTGTTACTGCAAGTTTAGCGCTGTATACTCCAGTGTGTTAATGCATGCTAAACACAGTACATTTCTGTGTGTTATTGCAAGTTTAACGCCGTATATTTTAGTGTGTTATGTGCTGTTTAACACAGTATATTAACTACTTCAGACCCGCGCTATAGACGAATGACGGCTACAGCGCGGGTCTGAATATCCAACATGCCGTCTTTTGACGGCTGCCCCTTTGGGCGTTCCCAGCGCGCGCTGTAGAGCACGCAGCGGGGAAGCCCTGTGTTGTCCGTGTCCCTTGGACACGGCCAATCACAGATCGCAGCGAACGGCCAGTCAGACTGGCCGTTTGCGATGCGATCTGTGCGGCGAATGAGAGATGATCTCATAGATCATCTCTCATTGCCGTTTTACACAGAGACAGTGTCCTGTCTCTGGAGAGGAGGACCCCGATTTGTGTCTCTTGTACATAGGGACACAGATCTGTCACCTCCCCCAGTCACCCCCCCTCCCCCCACAGTTAGAACACACCTAGGATACACATTTAACCCCTTCCTCACCCCCTAGTGTTAACCCCTTCAATGCCAGTCACATTTATACAGTAATTAGTGCATATGTATAGCACTGATCGCAGTATGAATGTGAATGGAGCCAAAAATGTGTCAAAAGTGTCTGATGTGTACGCCATGATGTCGCAGTACCAATAAAAATTGCAGATTGCTGCCATTTCTAGTAAAAAAAAAAATAATAAAAAATAATAATTCTGTCCCCTATTTTGTAAGCGCTATAACTTTTGAGCAAACCAGTCGCTTATTGCGATTTGTTTTGTACCAAAAATATGTAGAAGAATACGTATCGCCCTAAACTGAGAAAAAAAAATGTTTTGTTTTTTTTTTAATTGGGATATTTATTATAGCAACAATTAAAAAATATTGTATTTTTCTTCAAAATTGTCGCTCTTTTTTGTTTATAGCGCAAAAAATAAAAACCGCACAGGCGATGAGATACCACCACGCACGCCCGCACAATTGTCAGTTAAAGCGACGCAGTGCCGGAAGCTGAAATGTTACCTGGGCAGGAGGGGGGTGTATGTGCCCAGTAAGCAAGTGGTTAAAGTGCGTTACTGCAACATTAACATTGTATATCAAATGGGAAGAAATATTTTTTTATATATATATTTTTGGGGATATTTATTATAGCAAAAAGTAAAAAATGTTCCTTTTTTTTTTCAAAAATTGTCGCTCTATTTTTGTTTATAGCACAAAAAATAAAAATAAAGGGCCAGATTCAGGTACACGAACATTTGCGCAGCATATCCGAGAAACGCTAGGCCGCCGTATTTTACCAGGCTCTACGACGAATTCTGGTAGATTTTTGCCCGTACGCTACGGCGGCGTAGTCTATTTCTCGCTGTGTAATCGAAATACGCGATTAGGGGGCGTGAAGCATTTAAATTAGGCGCGTCCCCGCGTCGATCGAAATGCGCATGCTCCGTTCAGAAATTTCCCGCCGTGCATTGCGCGAAATAACATCGTTACGTCATTTTTTTTTTTCGAGTAGCGTCGTTTACGGACATTCCTATTCCCGGACGACTTACGTAAAAAATAATAAAAGACGTCGGAAAACTTTGAAATTCGACACGGGAACGACGGCCATACTTAACATGGGCTGTCTAATATTAGACCAGCAAAAAGCTGGTATAGTGTTACGCAGCGAAAAGATGACTAAAGGTGCCGTAAGAGATTGCGATTAAAGATCGTAATTTCGTGGATCGACGGCAAAAGGCTCATTTGCATACCCCGACGCGGAAAACGACGGGAAGTCCACCCAGCGGCCGCAATTTTATTGCAGCGTAGATCTGAAGGCGTACGAACACGTAAGCCAGTTGGATTGAAGCGCAAAGCCGTCTTTTCATGGTTTGAGGATTCAAACTAGTGAAAAAAACGTGCGTAATTTGAAAGTACTCCAGTCTAACACCAGTTAGACAGGAGTAAGGGCTCTGTGAATCTGGCCCATAGTACTGTTCATCTCCATTGTTTTGTTATCAATCTGTAACCTGTATTTTCCCAATTGATCTTTTTTTTTTCAAGCCCATATCCTGAGTAGTGTTGCTCACGAATATTCGCATTGCGAATATTCGTTACAAATATTGCATATTCGAGTATTCGCTACGAATATTGCATATTCGAGTATTCGCAAATAAATTGAATATTGCGGCGAATATTCGCTATGGCGAATATTCGTATTTTTTCAAATTTATTTTTAAAACAGATCACATCCTAGTGATCTCCATCGACGTCTAAAAGCATTGCTGGTATGATTAGAGACCCTGGGCTGAGTAGCTGAGGCGATCGTTTTATGTTGCCGAATATTCGCAATGCTAATATTCCTATTACGAATATTCGCAAATACTTTCTCTGCCCTTCTTTTGCATCAGACCTGTGTATTGCGATCTTAGAGCTTAGCATTGTGCTTCCTATACGAAATGATCTCCGTTTTTCGCGTGTTGTTCGCGCGCATGCGCAGACGAGAATTTTGCAATCAATTTCGCATTCGCATTAGCGAAATTTCGCAAAAAAATTTTTTTGATAAAATATCACGAATATTCGATATTAACGAATATTTCGCGAATATTCTTCTATATATTCGCGAAATATCGCGAAATCGAATATGGCGTATTCCGCTCAACACTGATCCTGAGTCCCGCATATGGTGCTTGGTTGCTAAATAGATTTATTCCAATAAAATGTATACTTTTTTTTTTTTTACCAATTTCTATATATTATTTATACATTGCTGCAACACAAAGCCCCTAGGGGCATTTTCTTTTTTTCTTTCAAGTCTTATCAGGGGTGTGCAGCATCTTTCATCCAGGGGTTGTAATACCTTTTCCTTGCAACAAGCACTACATTTATTCTCGCTGGAGAAGAGACGCTGAGAAGAGACATGATAGCGATTTACAAATACCTCAATGGTGATCCCAGCATAGGAAAATAACTATTCGGTCTCAGGGAGTGTAAGAGGACCCCGGGGCCACACAATGAGATTGGAGAAGAAGCGGTTTAACCTTAAACTGCGTAGGAGATTTTTTCACTGTCAGGGCGATAGGGATGTGGAATAATAGATATAATGTGTCAGACTGTGACAACAAAACTTTGTGTTGGGCGTCATAGTTTGGTCAGTTCACATCTTCGCACTGTAAGTGTTATTGAGGATGTGGTACGCAGTAAGTTTGTTGCGTGTTATATTTGTGCTGTACATGTGTTACTATCAAACTGATACAAATGTTCTTCTATCGGGGCCCAGGGCAAAATGTTAAAAATCAGCATTTTTTGCTCGAAAATTACTTAGAGCCCCCCAAACATGATATATTTTCTGAAAGCAGAGGTCCTGGAGAATAAAATGGTGGCTGCAGCAAACATTTTTTATAGTAAATACATGAAATAAGGTGCTACGCCTATTTCTACCCCCCCAAAAAAATTCACTAGTGTGCAAAACCAAATATTCCTTAACCGCTTTAGCCCCGGACCATTTCGCTGGTCAATGACCGGCCAGTTTTTGCGATTCGGCACTGCGTCGCTTTAACTACTTGCCGACCACCCACCGTCGTTATACGTCGGCACTTTAAAGATGGATATCTCGGTAACGGCAGCAGCTGCTGCCACAACCAAGATATCCATCTCTTCGGTGGGCGGTCGGTCAAACGATAATGGCGGTCTCCGTGGCGTATTCGCCGCGAGATCGCGGTGATCGCCCTCTCCCGCCGCGCTTCCGCGCCCTCCGCCAATTACCAGAGCCGTCGGTAGCGGCGGAGGCGATCGGGTCCTCTCCCGTGCTCAGTGGGGATGCGAGTGAGGGAAAAATGTCCCTCACCCGTCCCCATAGCTCTGCTGGGCAGAAGTGACGTCAAAACGTCAGTCCCGACTTCCGGTTCCGGCACCGCATGGAGTAGCTGTGTGTCCCCTCAGCTCCCGCACACAGGCTCCTAAAATCGGCACATAAACACCTGCAGACCCGCCACCGACCCCTGGGAGACCCATCCGCCATCCCCCCAGAGAGGAATGCACAGATTTCTGGAGAAAAATGGCGCGCGGTTGTATGCCGCCGCCGCGGCGCGGACAGGGCAGCCGCAAATCGAGGCCCCGGCTTCGGCCTACACGGACCCGGTCGTGGATCCGATCGCAGAAACGGCGCCTGCTATGGAGGTGAGCACAACACCAGCCCCTCCAGCCACCCCTCAGACTGTCCACATCTCCTCACCTCCCCCACAAATAGGGGATATGCATAACATTGAACTGATGGCCCAGGCCGTGGCAGCTCTATTATCCCCCATGATAGCAACTTCAGTTGAAAAGGCTATCAATGCAGGGATTCAGAAAATCCAGGCTCAACTAGGGGAGCATGCATCCCGGCTGAACGAAGCTGAACACCGTATCGGTCACATGGAAGAGGAACTTTACCAGGCCCAATCCTTTGAACATGCGCAAGACAAGACGAACAAATATATTCTCGACAAACTGGATGACCTTGAGAATAGATCCAGGAGGAGCAATCTGCGCTTTATTGGCATCCCCGAATCGCTGCAACCCCAGGCACTTTCGGATCTCTGCTCACGACGCATCCCCGAGGCCTTGGGCCTGCCCGGCCCCTGCACGGTTGAGCGAGCCCACCGCATGGGCCTCTTCAACTCTGAATGCAAATCACCACGTCCTGTGATTGCCAAGTATCTCAACTATTCGGATAAGTCCCTCATCCTGCAGAAGTTCAGACAGTCCAGGACCCTCCAGATAGACGGCATGAATATCTTGGTCTTTGCGGACTACTCAGTGGACGTTTCCAAGAGAAGGAAGGCTTTCCAGCAGGTCTGCTCGGAGCTCCACCGAATGCAAATCAAGTTTACTCTGGCCTTCCCGGCCGTGCTTCGGCTCAGGGCACCTAACGGGGATCAGCTCTCCTTCCATGACCCATCCGAGGCTGAGGCCTTCCTGAGGTCACACCGCCCAGGCCCCCACCACAATCTGTCTCCCAGAGCTGCACCCTCCAACCGGGCCCTGGAACACGGGAGCCCGCGCAAGGACTCTCCTAAAAGATTCAAGGCTTCTGGATCCGACCGACAACAACAAACCTCCTCCTCTTGAACCCCCTTTTTCTTTTTCTTTCTCTTATTTTTTTTCTTTTTTTTCCCCCTTTTTGGATGGCCGCACCATCTTGTTGTAACTTTGCTGCGCCTTGATCGTCTTAGACCCCCTTCCGGGTCCTTCTCCTCCCTCGTGCCCCCCCCTCACCCGGGGGGGCCACGGTAGGCCCAATGCTACTATGCCATTATGTTGTTTTATTTTTGCTCTATAATGCTTTCTTAGTTCACATTGTTTTATGTTCTTCTTGCACGTTTGGTAATAGTTGTTCTAGTATTTTACTTGTTTTTACATTGGGTTTTTGCATACATTTATATGATGCGTGTGGGCCCTTCCATTCTTCCGCAGGGATACCTGTTTAGCTCTTGCCCCCCCACGCATTGCTCCTGTTGCCTACACCCCCCCCTTCGGTCGCTGCGGGTGAAGTGCTGCATAGTGAGCCCTGGGTTGGGAGTTGGCCTATTCAGTGGCTCCATGCGGAAAAAAGTGAAGTTCCCGAATGTTGTTGCTCACCTTGTTTGTCCCCATCATCCCTCCCCAATCTCCCCTTCCCTATTTCTCTGCCCTCTCCCCATTTTTAGGGATCCGTTAGCACCTCCGTTCTCTCTCCCAGCCAACCATCACTCCATCTGCTGTCCTTGTACCCCACTTCTGCTATGCTCCATGCTCCCATTCTCCTCGCCTCCACATCCTGCCCACACCCCATTGATAGTTTTCCCAACATGAGAATAGTCTCCTGGAATGTTAAAGGGCTCCGCTCCCCCAATAAGAGGTTGAAAGTTCTGCGCCACCTTAAAAGGCTCAAGACCGACATCGCCCTCCTTCAGGAAACCCATCTGTCCACTCCCGACTTCCCGCGGCTGCGGAAACTCTGGGTAGGCACGGTCCTCGGCTCTGACTCATGTGGTCGGAAAGCCGGGGTAATAATCCTTGTCAACAAAAACCTTCCCTGCAAGATACTGTCCTCAGATTCAGACTCTGAGGGGCGATTCGCCTCTGCCCGTATCCAACTGGGATCCAGGGTTGTAAACATCACCAATGTATATGCTCCCAACAGCCCTACAAGTGCCTTTTTTAGCGACCTCACCTCCTGGGCGCTTCGAGACCCAGCTTGCCCACACCTGATAGGCGGGGATTTCAACTCCATTATGCACCCGACAGACGACAGGTCCTCTACCAGACAATCCCGTCCTCCTCCGACTCCTCTCACCCAGACCTTGTTGGCGTCGACTATTGATTCACTGCACCTTCACGATCTATGGCGACTAAAACACCCAGCTGACAGGGAATTCTCGTTTTACTCCCACCCTCACAATGTCTTCACGAGACTGGACTATCTTTTCTGTTCTGACTCTCTCCTCCCACTGATCTCGGAAGCTGACATACACTACATTGCAATCTCAGACCATGCCCCCGGTCTCGACCACCCTTGAAGATCCTGACTTAGCCTCCAACCCCAGAATCTGGTGGTTTCCCTCCTATCTTCACAAAACCTCGATTTCCACCTACATCTGGAAAAGCCTGGTCGGGATACGCGTCGGATAATGCGCTACACGCCGATAACCCTAACCTTTTCTGGGAAGTGGGCAAGGCGTTCCTCAGGGGCTGCATAATAGCCTACGCCGCCACATTCAAAAAACACACACTTAGACGCTACAAACAGGCCAGCGCAACACTGCATCAGGCCCAGCGGGTCCTCTATACTGATGACTCCCCCAGCAACCGTAGCGCCTGGTTTGCTGCTAAGCAGGCCTTTGATAGCTGGGTGGCCACCCTTGAACGTACCCAAAAGGCACATCTAGACGCCTCCCTCCACAAGTTTGGTAACAAAGCAGGTAGACTCCTTTCCAGATTAAGTAAAGGACCCTACCGCCCGACGCATATCATGTCCCTCAGAGATCCGTCGGGCTCCGTACACTGCACCCCAAAAGATATAATAATAATACTATGCGCCAATTCTACTCCTCCCTATATGCCTCAGATCCTATTGATAAGCCAACGGCCCTCAACTTCCTACGACGTATTTCCCTGGATCAGGTAACCCCCACCCAGCTCGAAGCCCTCAATGCCCCTATCTCCATCCTGGAGGTCCAATCCGTAATCAAACAGCTTGCCCCTTCTAAAGCTCCAGGCCCAGATGGCTTCACTGGAGAATTTTACAAGTCCTTTAGCTCGACTGTGTCCCCCCCTCTCCACGACGTCTACCAACATATATGGTCGGGTGGGTCCTATCTACCAACGGGCAATCAGGCCATCGTAAAACTCTTGGAGAAGAAGGGCAAAGACCCCCTAGAACCTGGCTCTTATAGGCCCATTTCACTTTTAAACCTCTCCAAGATAGCGGCCACTAGATTGGCATCCATTATACCCTCCCTGATCCACCCCGCACAATCAAGCTTTGTAAAGGGTAGGACGGCCACCATGAATATCAGGAAGGTAATGCTAGCTCTCGAACACGCAAAGAATGACCCGGCAGGAGACCATGCCATCATCACTTTGGACGCGGAGAAGGCTTTCGATAATGTTAGTTTCGAATGGCTCACCATGGTCATGTCCAAAATGGGCTTCTCGGGCCCCTAGAGTCAATGTACAATGCCCCTGCCGCGAGATTGGTCGCTGCGGGCCTCCTCTCTGAAGAATTCAGGCTGTACAAAGGCACTAGGCAAGGCTGCCCGCTCTCCCCGCTCCTTTTCAACATAGCGCTTGAACCCCTGTCTCGCCACCTAACCCAGATCGCCCCCCTTCATGGCATTCATGTCGGAGATCACGACCTTCGCACGTCACTATTTGCTGACGACGTCCTTATTTTCACATCCAGCCCTTCACTTGACATGTCCACGATCAAGACCACTTTTGACGAATTCAGGCAATGCTCTGGGCTTCGTATCAACTATAATAAGAGCGAAATACTCCCCATAGGTTCCCTATCTGTCCCCTCTTGGTCCCAGAGCTCCCTATTCACTGTTGCAAAGTCTCATATCACTTACCTGGGAATAAAAATAGGTAAACTGCCCTCCTCCCTATACCATCTCAACTATCCCCCCCTGTTCACCAAAATATCCCAAGAACTGGCGAACTGGATGGACCTGCCTCTCTCACTGCTGGGAAGATGCCACCTGGTCAAGATGGTCAGTTTTGCACGCCTATTGTACCCACTACAAACCATCCCACTACTTCTGCCCTTCCCAACATCAGGCTATATAACCTGGCATGTCTATTGAGAACAGGCCTGGATTGGATCTCCCAGTCCTCCAGATGCTCGAACTACCCCCTTGAATCGGCGATGGTCCGCCCCTTCTCCCTTACGGCCCTTCTCCATTGTCACTGGAAATCTGCCCCCCCTCCCCTCCAACACAATCTCCTTCTCCGGGATACGGTCATTGCCTGGAGAGAGGTCAGGAAAGCCCTCAATATTCCATCCTCTATCTCACGATACCTCCCAATCCTGGGTAACCCGAGCTTCCAACCAGGCTTAGATAACCAGCCTTACCTCGACTGGGAGGATAAGGGTATCAAATCCTTTTATTCATTGTGTGACCCCCTTTCAGGCCGCCCCATGGGCTTTAGAACCCTGGCAGACAAATTCTCTCTCCCTTCATCACACGTATTCCAGTATATTAAATGCATCAGTTTTCTGAAAAACGCCTGTCGGGATGACAGAAAAAGGTTCCAGAGCTCCTTCACCGACACCCTTATCTCCCGGGCCTCATACAAAATTTCAGACATTTATCGTCCCCTCCTCCTGCACAACACCCCCCCCCTTGGCATCAACGTCAGCGGCCAACTGGTCGAAGGACTTCCCTGACCCTGAGCTGGTGGGGAAGCTCCTTCATGGCCTCACCACCATCCATAAACTTATCCCTAACGAGATATGGAGAGAGACGCAGATCAAAATTGTTCACCGAGCCCACATCCCCTTCAGCCGAGCCCATGCCACCCCAGAATGCCCCCTCTGTAAACAACCCAAACCTAACTTGGCTCACAGGTTCTGGTCTTGCTCCCTCATAGCCAGATTCTGGGACCAAGTCATCCAATACATTTTCGATGTCACCCTGTTGCGCATACCCAAGGACCCGCTACTACTTATCTTTGGCTATTGGGACCCCCTACTGCTCCCCTGGTCTTCCCCTACCACTCCCCTGAGTAGGGACTGGACCCTGATATGTCTCTTGATCGCCCGGAGAGCCATCCTCCAGAAGTGGATATCTGCTGACTGCCCAACCACTGCTCAAGTTAAAAAGGAACTGTTGCAGCTCTTATACAAAGACAGGCTCAACACGGACCTGACCCACGAACGGAGTAAGAACCGCTTCTATCACCTATGGAATCCCTTTCTGTTGCACACTTTCTCCTCTCCCACGGAGAGATTGAACTTTGAGAAAATGTCCTTTCTTTACCAGGATCCCTCGCGGGATTGACGATCTCTAACCCCCCTTGTGTTTTTTTTTTTTTTGGAAGGAATATTCCACCTACCCCATGTACCACTAAACCTATGCCCCCCCCCCTTAATTATTTCTTTGAGATTCTCTCCATATACTGTTCTTCTACTATTAATGTCCTCAAAAATGTTTATATGTCCTGTTTTGTAATTACTCTGTTGTGTAACATCCTTAATAAAAAACATATTTAAAAAAAAAAAAACGTCAGTCCCGCCCAGTGTCTTAAAGAGACATTTTTTTTTTTGTCATTTGAAAAAATGTAATTTTACATTTTTTTTGGCATTTAAGCCTAAATATGAGATGTGACGTCTTTTTGACCCCAGGTCTCATATATAAGAGGACCTGTCATGCTTTTTTCTATTACAAGGGATGTTTACATTTCTTGTAATAGGAATAAAAGTGATCATTTTTTTATTTTTTATTTCAGTGTTAAAAATTGGTAAAATAAATAAAAATAAATATGAAAACAAAATGTTTTTTTTTTTAAATCGCCCCGTCCCGATGAGCTCGCGCGCAGAAGCGAACGCATACGCGAGTAGCGCCCGCATATGAAAACGGTGTTCAAACCACACAAGTGAGGTATCACCGCGATCCTTAGAGCGAGAGCAATAATTCTAGCCCTAGACCTCCTCTGTATCTCAAAAAATGCAACCTGTAGAATTTTTTAAACGTCGCCTATCGAGATTTTTAAGGGTAAAAGTTTGACGCCATGTTACGAGCGGCATGTGACATGTTGGGTATCATTTTACTCGGCGTAACATTATCTTTCACAATATGTAAAAAAATTGGGCCAAATTTATTAGTGTCTTATTTTTTAATTAAAAAAAGTGCCCTTGTAAGACCGCTGTGCAAACAAGGTGTGACAAAAAGTATTGCAATGACTGCCATTTTATTCTCTAGGGTGTTAGAAAAATATATAATGTTTGGGGGTTTTAAGTAATTTTATAGCAAAAAAAAAATGTTTTAGTCTCGTAAACACCGATTCTGAAAAACAGGCTCGGGGCTTAAGTAGTTAACTGACAATTGCGCGGTCGTGCGACGTGGCTCCCAAACAAAATTGGCTTCCTTTTTTCCCCACAAATAGAGCTTTCTTTTGGTGGTATTTGATCACCTCTGCGGTTTTTATTTTTTGCGCTGTAAACAAAAAGTAGGCGACGTTCTGACGTCACCTCATCACGTGTACAGGACCGGGAAGAGATGGGCACATGTTCTGTTAGTCGGCCGGCTTGTGATTTTAAATGCTGTTTATCTTTCTACTAAATGTAAGTGTACATCTGTTTTTACTTTAATAAACCTGTGTTATAGTTTTACACTATGTGAGTCTCTCCTGTTTCCATATGCCCCGATTGTATATTGGCAACTGTTGAGGACTCTCCACGCCATCGAGGATACCCTGTTTTAGGTGGATCGTTGTTGACTTGTTCCCCGCATTATCTGATCTCTTGGTGGGATCTCAGGCTCTGGTAAGAGTCAGTGTTTTGCATTGGTGGAGGTTCTTTGTGCTGTTTCATCCATCACAGCGTCTGTCAAACAAACACCTAGGAGGAATCACCAAGTTCACACTGTATGCTCTGGACTTTTTTTTCAGTCATTGCCTTACCCCATCCATTTTGTAACATCTTGGTGGTGTACTGTGAATTAGTGTTTGGACATTTCTTTTATTTCATTTATTCACTTGCACTATTTGGTGATTTATATGTATATCTATTTTCTACCATTTAGTTTCTTTAAATACCCTTCAATACCAGGCTTTTATACCCACCTCCATACCGGGGGGCCTATTCTGGCACTTCTCTCCTACATGTACAAATCATCATTCTTTTGCTAGAAAATTACGCAGAACCCCCAAACATTAGGGGCCAGATTCAGGTAGATGGGCTCATATTTTATCCGGCGTAGCGCTGCGCATATACGTTACGCTGACGCGAACTAGTGAGTCAAGTCCAGTATTCACCAAGCGCATGTTCGTTAGTAACGTTCGGAGTAACGAAAAAGCACTGGTGCAACCCGACGCAAGTGGAAGTGGGTGTGATCATATGTAAATGATGGGCGGAGCCCAGCGCAGTGACTTACGATCATCGCATCATCCATGGAGCATGCGCAGTGAGGGAGGGCTCCCCTCGCTCCCCTGTGTGCGAGCTCACAACTGCCGTCGGCACCACTTCATTGAAAACGCCAGCGCAATGTCTTCCGTTGCACATATAAAAGCGGCCGTAGATGCGCCTTTCCGGCGCAAAAGTATATCCGGTTCCCCTCACCCCAGGCAAGTTACTTTTGTTGTGTGATGGCTGCTCCCGCTCCCCCCAAAGAGAGGAGAAACCTCAATTTTAATGCCCAGGAGGTGTCCCTAGTGATCTCTGCTATGGAGACCTACAACGACTTCCTCCATGGCAGGAAAAGTCGGAAGACCAGCCGGGATAGGAAGCAGGGCATCCTGGAGTCCATTGCTGGCAGGGTCAATGTGTTGGGCTACTCCACCCGGACTGCTGCTGATATTGGCAAGAAGATAAATGATTTGAGGCGGAAAGTCCGTGGCAAGGTGGCCACCATCAGGAGGCATGAGAGGGGCACGGGTGGTGGACCCCCATGTGTGGTCAGCCTGACCATGGAGGAGGAGGTGATCGCCCGCTGCCTGGAGAGGGAGCAGTTGGAGGGGGTCCCGGGATATGATTCCGTGGAGGAAGGCTCAATGACAGGTAAGTGTTTTTTATCCCCTATTTGGTGTGTTGCATGTGGGGGGGGGGGTACATGTGCCAAGTGTGTGGGACCACCCAACATGTGTCTGCTTTGTGTCATCCACAGATGACGGAGCTGGGCCATCATCTGTCGGCGGCCAGTCCACCCCAACCCACCAACGGCATCCTGAGCCCGACCCCCTGGGTGGTGAACACCATGAGATGGAGGAGAGTGCCCACACCTCGCCTGATGAGGTGGTTGAGGAGGAGCCTGGCTTTACAGATCAGGACTTTGTTTTAATTTTGGAGGAGTCCTCCCCTTCTGCAGGGCCCTCTGTAAGCCCCTCCCCATTCTAGGAAGCCCCTCAAGGGTGACTCCATCCCCCCAGGGACAACCATCTCCTGGCCCCAGGAAGGCGACCTGGAAGACCAGGGGGGTGTCTGACGTGGTCCATGACCAAATGGCCCGGGACCAGGCCAGGCAGACCCAGCAGAGGGGGGAGATTGCTGGGCATCTAGACCGAGTGGCTGACAGCCTGGGCTCCGTGTCCCAGCTGACCAACGCTGTGCAGGACGTCAGCTGCAACTGCGCTGCAGTGGTGACCAGCCTGGGGAGGTGCAGGCTGATGTTCGGCACCTCACTGCAGCCGTCCATGCCAACACTGCTGCCATTCGGGAACAGGGGAGGCAGAGGCAGCGTGACCAGCGGCATAATGTCACCCGCCAGCTGAGGATGCAGGCCCAGACCAACCACTATCTGAGCCAGATTGCCGTGGTCTTGGAGGCATGCAGCCAACACCTGCCAGGAGTGGCCCACCCGGGGATCAGCCACCTCCAGATGCCCCCCCACCCCCACCCACTCCCTCCAGGCAGCTGAGGAGCCAGAGAGGGCCCACAAGAAGGAGCCCCCGTCAGCCCAGATGAGGGCTTTTTTTTTTTTTATATATTTTTGGCTCAGGTTATGAGTATTTATTCTTTATTTGAACTTTGCTCAGGTTATGAGTTTTTATTTTTATTTATGTTTTTGGTCAGGTTATGAGCTTTTTATTTTATTTGAACTTTGCTCAGGTTATGAGTTTTTTATTTTAAGTTTAACTGCACACGGTCAGGAGTGCAGGGGACAGTGTGAATGGTGTGTGAAAGTGAGGGGGTGGCACTCCTGCCAGTAAGGGGTGTCACCCTCGGCCGTTGGGGAGAAGTTATCCCCACGGCTGTGTGAATGACGTGTGAATGGTGTATGAATGGACAGCGACATCATTGGGGCCTTGACGCTGGCGTTGCTGCTCCCAAGTCCTGCATGTTGGACTTGGGCTAATCCAATGTGATGTGCATGTGGTGTGTGTGATCTAGGGACATCAGTGGTGTGCATGCGTGCATTGTCCGTGTTATTACTGTTTTTGTTTAGTGTCCAAAGATGCCTACGGCGAGGACACTCCTGACTGCTCTTCCATCAGCTGAATGGGTCTCCTCTGGCAGGGGGGGGGCTGTCTGGTTGGGGGGTCAGGTCATCACGTATGTCAATCTGCAGGCCCTTTCTCATGGCAAAGTTGTGCAGAATGCAACATGCACCGATGATCTGACACACGAAGGTAGGGGAATACAATAGGGCTCCCCCAGACTTATCCAGGCAGCGGAAACGGGACTTCAGGAGCCCAAATGTTTGCTCCACCACTGCACGAGTTTTGATGTGTCCCGCATTGTATTTTCTCTCTCCTCTGGTTTGGGGGTTCCGGAAAGGAGTCATGAGATGGGGTCCCAGTGCATATGCCGAGTCACCTGGAAGGGAAAAGACAGGAGGATGTTAGTCATGCATGTGCCCCTTGTGATGTCAGCATCATGGGGGGGGGGCAGTCATGCCTGCCACCCATGTCACTCACCAACCAGCCAGCTGTCCCCATACATGTTCTGTTCGAATTCCGTTGGGATGGGGCTCTGATTGTATATGAAGCTGTCATGGCTGGATCCGGGGTGTTTGGCACGGACGTGCCATATGAGGCGTTGGGCATCGGCTATCACCTGTACGTTGATGGAATGCGAATGCTTCTGATTGCGGTATATGTACTCTGTGGCACTGGGGGGCTGTAGTGCCACATGTGTGCAATCAATGGCCCCCACAGTGCTTGGGAATCTGGCAATGCTGTAGAAATCTGTCATTGCCTTCAGCCGCAGCTTCTCAGTGGTTGGTCTTATGAAGTGATGGAACATGCGTCTGAGGATTGCAGGGACAACCTGGTGCACACATCTGCTCATGGTGGACTGTGACATCCCAGCCACCACTCCACTTGTACGCTGGAATGATCCACTTGCAAGGAAATGAAGTGTTGCCAGGACCTTCACCAGTGGCTGCACTGCTTGTGAGCGGTGTGTTGAGCTGGTGATGTCACCCTGCAGGGTTGTGGTTAGTTCAAGTATTGCATCAGGGCTGAATCTGAAGAGGCGATACACCTCCTCATCACCCATGCCAAAGAGGCTCATGCACGTGCGGTATATCCTCTCACGCACCCGCCTCCTCCGTTCCAGGGGACCCAGTACTAGTGCTAGGACCACGGCTGCCCCTGGCATGTTGGCACACAGAGGTGTTGTCCTTGCAAGTGTGGTTGTTCAGCTTGCTCTTTTCGTCGGTAACGCTGCTGCTGTAGCTGCTCTCCTGCTGACCTGTGGCCGTCTGGAGTAAAGATAAAGCAGCTATTTGTAGAAATAACTTTGCGACAGATAGACGACATACGCGCGGCGCATGTAGCCAGCGTCTGGTGCTAATCCGTTCGCGAATCGGGAAATCTCCCTCATTTGCATATTTGCAGGGGAAATCAATTGGCGCGACTGATGCGCCAAGCGAAACTATGCGCTGACGAGACTCTGGCGAGGGAAAGTTAAGCCGATTGGAAATGGCCCGTTTTCTGTCGCATCTAGTTTGGTGGGTACGGCCACATAGATACTACGGCGCATCTTTACAGTTACGCGGCGCATATCAATATACTCCAGCGCAAGTCTTGCTGAATCTGGCCCTATATATGTTTTTTTTTTAGCAGACACCCTATGGAATAAAACGACGTTTATTGCAACGTTTTATCTTGCACGGTATTTGCGCAATCATTTTTCAAACACCCTTTTTTTGAAAAAAAAATTGTTTAATGAATTAAAAAAATAACAAAACAGTAAAGTTAGCCCAATTTTTTTGTTTTATGTGAAAGACGATGTTACACCGAGTAAATAGATCCCCAACATGTCACGCTTTAATTATGCGCACACTCATGGAATGGCGCCAAACTTCGGTACTTAAAAATCTCCATAGGCAACGCTTTAATTTTTTTTACAGGTTACCAGTTTCGATTTATGGAGGAGATCTAGTGCTAGATTTGTTGCACGCGCTCTAACGCACGCGGCGATACCTCACATATGTGGTTTAAACGGCGTTTACATATGTCGGCGGTACTTACGTGTGTGTTTGCTTCTGCACGCGAGCTACCGGGGACAGGGGCGTTTTAATTTTTTTTTGTACCTTTTATTTATTTTTTTACTTATTTTTTTATTTATTTTTCCACTTTTTTTATTTTTTTTCCACTTTTATTCCTATTACAAGGAATGTAAACATCCCTTGTAATAGGAAATGTGTGCGACAGGTCCTCTTTATGGAGAGATGCGAGGGGGTCAGTAAAGACCCCACATCTCTCCTCCAGGCTGGAAACCATGAGATCGGTGAAAAAAAATTCACCGATCTCATGAATGGTTGCTTACAGCCGCAATCGCGGCTTTGTTTACTTACGGGGACCCGGGCGTGAAGTCATCACATCGCGCCCGGATCCTCCGACGGTCATAGAGATGACTGGTGACCATCTGGTCACCAGTCATCTCTATGCTTCCTGCCGACGCCGGACGATTCGTTCTCCGGGCCCCCGAAGGCACGGGAGAGCCCGTAGAAGCACCGGATGGCGGCGGGAGGGGGGGGATGTCCCCTCCCGCCGCCTGTAAGAAGGATCAAGCGGCGGAACCGCCACTATGATCATTCTTATGTCGTGCAGAATCGCCGGCTGAAGAAGAGGATATCTGGATGATGCCTCTGGCTGCAGGCATCATTCAGATATTAACCCGCAAAGCCCAGGACGTCATTTGACGTCCATCCAGGATGGGAGATCCCATCTGTGGACGTCAAATGACAATGGGCCAGTATTGAAGTGGTTAAGCTATGTATGTTTTTTGATGAGACATATTACTCATTCACTCAGCGCGACTCCTTTTTTTTGCTTTGTATATTTTTATGTTGTATAACATTTTTGAGTTGCAGTGTCTATTCACGTTTTCTATTGTATGGTATGCGCATTTTTAAATTTTTTTCCAAACAAAAAGTAGAGCGACAATAAAAAAAATAAAAAAAGATATAAAAAAACATTTTTTTTCCTTTAGTTTTTTTTTTTTTAATTAACTGAGACTAAGGGGTTAATTAGTATTTTGTGTCACAACTTTCTCAGACCAGCGCAGTAACAACATTTTCTTGCTTTTATACCTAAACCTCTCTGAGGATTTACACAGTACTGCAGCAGGTCCATATAATCAATCCTTTTGCGCCGGTGACAATCACCACACTCTTCAATACGTGGTATCGACCTTATTTTTACAAAAGCAATGTACAGTACCTTGAAAAAGTATTCACACCCCTTGAAATTTTCCAAATTTTGTCATGTTACATCCAAAAAAGTAAATGTATTTTATTGGAATTTTATGGCCTCGTACTAGACATGTGCAGACTGGAATATTTTGTTTCGTTTTTTCGTTTTCGTTTGGAAAATAAATTTATTTAGTTACTCCCAAAAATCGTTTTGATTTATAATGTCGAATCTTTTCTCTATGATGTCGAATCTTTTCCCTATAATGTCGAATCTCTCTATATCCAATTTTTACCGCAACGAAAACGAAAATAAAGCATTTTTTATGTCGGATCTTTCGGTTTTCGTTTCTTGCCAAAACAGATTTTCGGACGAAAATGCATTCTAACGAAAACGAATGCACATGTCTACCTCGTACACATGACCGGTTTCCTCGACAGAATCCATCAAGAAACTTGGTGGGAGAGCCTTTTTGCCGAGGAAACCGGTCGTGTCTACGTTTTTCATCGAGGAATCTGTCGAGGAACTCGACGAGCAAAAAAGAGAGCAAGTTCTCTTTTTCCTCGACGGGAGTCTCAAATTGGCTAGTCGTGTTTCTCGTCGGGCTGCTTTTCTACGAGAAACACGTTGGTGTGTATGCTTAGAAACCCGCGCACCTTTGGTAAAAGTAGCGTTTGTACTGGAGATAGCACATTTGTCACGCTGTAACAGACTGAAAAGTGCAAATCATCTCTCACCAAACTTTTACTTAACACGCGGTAACATGAGATTAGCAAAAGCAGCCCCAAATGGAATGAGTATGGCACAACTGCAAACCTACCAAGACGTGGCTGTCCACCCAAACTGACCGGGCCGGGCAAGGAGAGAATTAATCAGAGAAGCAGCCAAGAGGCCCATGGTAACTCTGGAGGAGCTGCAGAGATCCACAGATCAGGGGGGAGAATCTGTCCACAGGACAACTATTAGTGGTGCTCTCCACAAATCTGCCCTTTATGGAAGAGTGACAAGAAGAAAGACATTGGGGAAAGACATAAGAAGTCCGGTTTTCAGATTGTGAGAAGCCATGTGGGGGAGGGGACACAGCAAACATGTGGAAGAAGGTGCTCTGGTCAGATGAGACCAAAAAAAACTAACACTATCACCCTGTACACACCATCCCCACTGTGAAACATGGTGGTGGCAGAATGATAGGGTGGGGATGCTTTTCTTCAGCAGGGACAGGGAAGCTGGTCAGAGTTGATGGGAAGATGGATGGAGACAAATACAGGGCAATCTTAGTAGAAAACCTCTTCTGCCCTGTACACACGATCGGTCCATCCGATGAGAACGGTCTGATGGACCGTTTTCATCGGTTAACCGATGAAGCTGACTGATGGTCAGTCGTGCCTACACACAGTTAAAAAACCGATCGTGTCAGAACGCGGTGATGTAAAACACAATGATGTGCTGAAAAAAATGAAGATCAATGCTTCTAAGCATGCATCCACTTGATTCTGAGCATGCATGGATTTTTAACCGATGGCCGTGCGTAATAATGATCATTTTTTTCCGGACTTTACCAGTGACGTAGGAGGGTGCGTCAGAGGGGGCGGGGTCACGTGACGGGTGGCCCTGCCTCCCCTATATAAGAAACGTCAAAGCTCCGGCGAGTCATTCCGCTGGGCTGTGTCCAGCGGAGAGAGGAGCTCCCTGCTGCGCTCTGGATCTTCTCATCGCTGGACCGGATCGCTGATCACCCGTCGCTGGAGAGATCACCCGTCGCTGGATAGAAGACAACATTGGAGCAGTGAGCCGCATTGAGAGTGGATTTACACCGCTGGAACACCCTGTTAAAGTCTATTGGAGAAATCTAAAGGCTTATATGCAAGTTATTGTCCTAAAAAGTGTTTGGGGACCCGGGTCCTGCCCCAGGGGACATGTATCAATGCAAAAAAAGTTTTAAAAACGGCCGTTTTTTCGGGAGCAGTGAATTTAATAATGCTAAAAGTGAAACAATAAAAGTGTTACTTTAAATTTTGTACCTGGGGTGGTGTAAAGTCAGCATGTGAAGTAGCGCATGTTTCCCGTACATAGAACTGTCCCTGCACAAAGTGTCATTTCTGAAAGAAAAAAAAAAGACATTTACTTTGCAACTATAATGAATTGTCGGCTCTGGCAATTCAGAGAGGATTCATTCATAAAAAATAAAAAAAAGCGTGGGGTCTCCCCAAATTCCATTAACAGGCCCTTCAGGTCTGATATGGATATTAAGGGGAACCCCACCGTCAATTAAAAAAAAATGACGTGGGGTTCCCCCCAAATATCCATTCCAGACCCTTGAGGTCTGGTGTGGATTTTAAGGGGAACTCCACCCCAAATTTTAAAAAAATGGCGGGGAGTTCCCCCAAAAATCCACACCAGACCCTTATCCGAGCACGTTAACCTGGCCAGGAGGGGGACAGAGTGCGGCCCCCCCTCTCCTGAACCACACCAGGCCACATGCCCTCAACATGGGGAGGATGTCCCCATGTTGATGGGGACAAGGGCCTCATCCCCACAACCCTTGCCCGGTGGTTGTGGGGGTCTGCGTGCGGGGGGCTTATCAGAATCTGGAAAACCCCTTTAACAAAGGGGACCCCCAGATCCTGCCCCCCCTATGTGAATTGGTAATGGGGTACACTGTACCTCTACCATTTCACAAAGGAAGTGTAAATAGTTGTAAAAAACACACACACACCAAAGAAAAAAATCCTTTATTAATAAAAATAAAAGAAAAAATATTGAGCGGTGGTAATCCACTCTCGATGCGGCTCCCTGCTCCAACGTTGTCATCTCTCCAGCGACGGGTGATCAGTCCAGCGATGAGAAAATCCATCCAGAGCAGCGTCGCCGACCTTCTCTCTCCGCTGGGCACAGCCCAGCGGAATAAAGCGGCCGATGCTTTGACATTTCTTATATAGGGGAGGCGGGGCCACCCGTCACATGACCCCGCCCCCTCTGACGCAAGGGGGAAGACCAGGCTTTCCCAGGGACGTAGCAGAGGGTGCGTCAGAGGGGGCGGGGTCACGTGACGGGTGGACCCCGCCTCCCCTATATAAGAAATGTCAAAGCATCGGCCACGTCATTCCGCTGGAGCAGGGAGCCGCATCAAGAGTGGATTACCACCGCTGGTATTTTTTTATTTTATTTATTATTATTAATAAAGGACCTATTTCTAAGGTGTCTGTGTGTGTTTTTTAACTATTTACACTTCCTTTGTGAAATGATAGGGGTACAGTGTACCCAATTACCAATTCACATGGGGGGGGCAGGATCTGGGGGTCCCCTTTATTAAAGGGGTCTTCCAGATTCTGATAAGCCCCCCGCCCGCAGACCCCCACAACCACCGGGCAAGGGTTGTGGGGATGAGGTCCTTGTCCCCATCAACATAGGGACATCCTCCCCATGTTGAGGGCATGTGGCCTGGAACGGTTCAGGAGAGGGGGGCTGCACTCTGCCCCCCCCCCCTCTTTTCTGCAGCTGGCCAAGTTAACGTGCTCGGATAAGGGGTCTGGTGTGGATTTTTGGGGAACTCCATGCCATTTTTTTTAAATTTGGGGTGGAGTTCCCCTTAAAATCCACACCAGACCTGAAGGGTCTGGAATGGATATTTGGGGGGAACCCCGTGTCATTTTTTTTTTAATTTGGGGTGGAGTTCCCCTTAAAATCCACACCAGACCTGAAGGGCCTGGTAATGGAATTTGGGGGGACCCCCACGCTTTTTTTTTTTTTATGAATCAATTCTCTCGGTTTTAAATGCCTTTTTTTCTTTCAGAAATGACACTTTGTGCAGGGACAGTTCTATGTACGGGAAACATGCGCTACTTCACATGCTGACTTTACACCCCCCTAGGTACGAAATTTAAAGGAATATTACACTTTTATTATTTCACTTTTAGCATTATTAAATTCACTGCTCCCGAAAAAACGTCAGTTTTTAAAACATTTTTTGTCCCCTGGGGCAGGACCCGGGTCCCCAAACACTTTTTAGGACAGTAACTTGCATATCAGCCTTTACAATTAGCACTTTAGATTTCAAGTGTTCGAGTCCCATAGACTTTAACAGGTTTCTAAAGTTTACACAAACTTTTGGTCTGTTCGCAGGTTCTGGTGCAAACCGAACCTAGGGGTGTTCGGCTCATCCCTAGTCAGGGCCCTTTTTAACGCAGGGCAGAAGGGGGAGCTGCCCCAGGCCCAGTCATTGTTTTGGGACCCAAAGCAGCTGCCCCTTGAGCCCGCCTGTGTTTGTTTTTTGGGATGTTGGGGTGGAGAGCGAAATTACATGCGGGGGGGGGGGGGGGCAAGAATGTTTTCCCAGGGTCCAATCAATATTAAAGATGGCCATCAACTATGTAACCAACTATGTAATTTTATTCTACCTGCTAATGAGTATTTTCAGTACATTACTACATTCCCCTAACATTGGGCAGTTCTGGTCAACAGAAAAATCCCACCTCAATGGCATATCTCTTTTTTTTACCAAATCCTTCAGGATAAAGCTAAATTTGCCAAATCCCCCTCCCAGAGTAAATGGGAACAAGAGCTTGCTATCACATTTACAGAAGGACAAGAGAACAGTTGGAGAGGCTGTGTGGTGCAAAGAGTACCTTTTGTACACATTTTCTGGTCATGTGACATTCTGCCGGTGTATTGGTCTGAGATCTTCCATCTTTTTATTCTCTTAAATATCTTTCTTCAGAGTTTGGAGATAACCAGATCTTCCATCTTATTCAGGAGGTCACACCTATCACCATCAACCCTTCACCAGAACTCACCATTCTACATTTAGGTACAGCAGAACCTCGGATTATGAGCATTATCAATTCCAGGAGAATACTCACAATCCAAAGTACTCGCATAACAAAGCGAGTTTCCCCATTGAAGTCAATGGAAACGAAAATAATTTGTTCCGCTTTGACTTTAATAGGAAGCAATTCCGCATGCGACCAGAGGCCTGTGGCCGCATGCGGTATTGCTTCCTATTAAAGTCAATGCGGAACAAATTATTTTCGTTTCCATTGACTTCAATGGGGAAACTCACTTTGATATGCCAGTACTTTGGATTACGAGTATTCTCCTGGAATGGATAGGGGGGCTCCTGAGAGCCTCGTAAACACTCGGAAAGGGCGGAGGACACCTCGGCTGAACTCGTAAAACCTCAGTTCCCAAGCATTTCCGCGATTTTTGGAGCATTTCCGAATGGCGACAATTGCCGCAGTTCGGCTCTGCTCGGCTCCGGCGCCCCCCCCCCACCTCAGGCCAAAAGCGGTATTGCACATACGCTTTGTCTTGAATCCTGCTCGTTTCTCGAGACAACACTCGCAAACCGAGTCAGTTTATTTTTTAAATACAGTGCTTGTGTTGCGAAACGCTTGTTAACCACGTTACTCGCAATTAGGGTTCCACTGTATATATATATATATAGATAGATATAGATAGATATAGATATAGATATACATAAACACAGTCTTTTTAATGTGCACATAGGTGTGTACTGTAGGTTATGATTTATGGCCTATCACAGCTGGCAGGCAAGTTGCATTTTACATATTAAAAGGGCCAGAGCAGTTATCTACAGGATATTGTAAAATGTGGATTTTTGTGACCAGACTTGAAAAGAATAGTGAAAGGTCCATAGGGGGTTGTTAGTGCAATTTGGTAAGAAGGCGATTATTCTTTCTTACATTCTTTCTCCATCAGGATGAGAGATCAGCTCTACATTATAACACACATTATTGAATGCATGGAAGCTACAGAGGTACATATTATGCTGGAGTGTAGTGTCTATAGTGTAGTGTCATATTATGCTGGAGTGTAGCGTTGGTAATATAAGCTGGGAGGAGGAATGGGAATCTGAAGGCTGCTGCTCATTGTAATATTTACTCTGTTAAATTTTCTCATCTGTTGCAAGCAGAGCTGTATCCTGGCCTAGGCCAACAAGGCCCAGGCCTAGGGCAGCATTTTGCAGGGGGGCAGCACGAAAATTGTCCCCGCCGGCTTGTACTACACTATTAGGAAATTAGTGTAGCTCCCCCATAAAGCGGCCGCGCTGCTTCTAGTATGCGGGCGGCCGCTTCCAATTTTGACCGTTTTGTCATCCCTCGACCACAAACCTTCCTCACTGTGCTCTATGTTTCTGCTGCACCATCTACTTAAAGTAGATCTATAGGCAACACTTTTACCATCCCTGTCCCATTGCGAAGATTCCCCTCCACTTCCTGCTCTATGGGCAACCAGGAAGTAATAGGAAATCTAAGTAAATTAAGGGAATCCATTGCCACCCCCCCCTCATGCCCTCAGAACCAGTATCCTCACTCAAATTTTAGGGCGGGTCTTAAACAACACAGGGTGTGGCCGTGACAGGAAGGGGTGGGTCATATTTAAATTAGGGGGTGCACAAGTTTAGTCAGGCCTAGGGCAGCACAAAACCTAAATACACCTCTGGTTGCAAGTATCTTGTAAACTTTCTTCTGTGTTGGGACTCAATAAATGTATCTCTCTGGAAGAACCGGGTTGCTGTGGAATTGACTCGCATTATAGAAAAAAATATATAAATAATCATCATCCTCCTTCTTCTACATCACTACACAGCCTATCAGTTTCCCCCTGTCAGGGCTGATAAAAAAATTAAAAATAAAATAATGATAATAATAATAATAAAAATAATAATAATAATAATAATAATAATAATAATAGAAAATAAACAAAAAAAAATATTTAAAAGATACAATTGTAAAAAATAAAAAAAAATAAAAAAACACTGACACCATCCACTAACCCCCCCCCCCCCCCTTTAAAAATAAAAATAAATAATAAAGCATTGCTAAAAATAAATATATATATATTGTAAAAAATAATACAAATTTAAATAAAAAAAAAACTATTGACTATTGAAATAAATGATTGGTATCGGTGCAACCTTAGTACTAATCATAACCATCCGGTGCCATTTCAGTATTCTTTTGAGGATAGTAGCTGTGTTTTCATCCTTTTGGAAAAATTTAACCCTTTGAAAGCATTCCAAATAATAATACTAATAACAATAATAATAATAAATAAATTGTAATAAATATTTAAAAGATAAAATTGTAAAAAATAAAATAAAATAAAAACACTGACACCACTCTACCCCCCCCTAAATAAATAAATGAATAAAATAAAGCATTGCAATATATATATATATATATATATATATATATATATATATATATATATATATAGTAAAAAAAAAAAACTATTGACAGAGTCCACTGTCACATGACATAAAAGGGTATTAATAATTGGTATTGGCAGGTACTTGAAAAAAATTGGTACTTGGTATTGGTATTCTTAAAAAAGTGGTATCAGTGTCACCTTAGTACTAATTATAACCACCTGGTGCCATTTCAGTATTCTATTGAGGATAGATGCTGTGTTTGAATCCTTTTGGAAAAATGTAACCCTTTGAAAGCATGCCAATAATAATAATAATAATAATAATAATAATAATAATAATAATAATAATAAATAAATAAATAAAAATTAATAAATATTTAAAAGATAAAATTGTAAAAAATAAAATAAAAACACTGACATCATCCACTCCACCCCCCCCCCCCCCCAATTATAATAATAATGCATTGGAAAAAATAAATAAATAAATAAATATATATATATATATATATATATATATATATATATATATATATATATATATATATATATATATATATATATTGTAAAAAATAATACAAATTTAATACAAATTTAAATAAAAAAAAATATTGACACAGTCCACTGTCACATGACATAGGAAAAGAATTGGTAATCGGTATCAGCACGTACTTGAAAAAAATATGTTGCACTCTTAAAAAAGTGGTATCGGTGCCACCATAGTACTAATTATAATTATAACCACCTGGTGGGCAGCGGGTAGAGTAAGCCAGCACAACTTGCAATGCCACCCTCCAACCACCAGGGGGGCCCACTCCCATTTTTCCAGCACCACTACTCCCTCCTGTCTCTGGTCACCTTGGGAAGAAGAGGAGTAGAGATGAGGAGAAAGGGGAGGAGAGCCGATGTTGTGCCGAGAAGGGTCCCCTGTTGAATAATGCCCGTCCTGGACAGTGCAAGCGCAGCGCTTGCGCAGTACGGAGCACACATATGAACAGCTGTTAATCAGATGTACACAGCACCTGCGCAATCAACACGACATTGTGCCACACGCTGCCGCACGCTCCCGATGCTCATGCAACTCTGCAAGGGGCGGGTTATTCATTGAACACAGCAAGTGGCAGATGTATACAGAAGAGGCCGCATGATTGGAGGAGCTCCTACGATGGGAGTGCTTTTCTTAAAGGGGGTGGATGTATTATTGAGAAGCGTGTAAGGGGCGGGTGCCTACAGAACAGGCCGTATGATGGGCACAGCTGATGAGGGCGGGTAGTTCGATGTTGATGGGCGGATGTAATACTGAGAAGCGTGTAATGCCTACAGAAGAGGCCGTATTTTACAATGAATAACCTGCCCCTTGCAGAGTTGCACGAGCATTGGGGGCGTGCGGCAGCGTGTGGCGCAATGTCGTGTTGATTGCACAGGCGCCCTTTACACCTGATGAACAGCTGTTCATCTTCAGAGATTTTCGGCGGGTCCGTTGTGCTCCGTACTGCACAAGCGATGTGGCATTATCCGACGGGGGACCATTCTCATCAGAAGACTGGGCCAAGGACAGGATCCTCACCATCATAGAGTACTGGTAAAGTTGGTGAGATGACTTCAGGTAACGCCCCCAACCCCCCCTGAAGTGACAGGCTGCCCCCAATTCTGTCTTCCACCTGGTCTCTGGTGCCGGGGAGGTTGGGGACCGCTGATTTACACCATTGAGAGTTTCTTGGTAATTTTTTGGGGAATTTTCAAAACAAAAAAGTGGAAAAATACAAATGATAGAAATACAGAAAAAGAGGAAATTATTGATTGTGTGTGAAGAGCCCCCCATAAACACTTGGGTATGTATGCACTGAAGATCAATCTGGATATATGTAACTATGAGATATCGATAAGCTATGGACAGCTATAAAACATTAATGTATGTCCTATCCCAACGTGACACCAACCGGCTTCTAGAATTACTCTACCAATTAAATAGGTATAATAAACCCAAAACCCAAAATGTAATATATTGCAGCTCATCAATCATTAGATGTGGCGGCTGTATTACTTTTTTAGACTTTTTCCCCCTCTGTTATCACCTGGTGATCTGGCCAGTAACACACCTCCTCTATTAGAGCAACCAAATTTTTCATAAAAATGTATTTAAAATGAAATCAAACTTGAGTAGAAAAACCAGCCCCCTGCCAGGAACCCCTTGCCACGTGTGGAAGCAGTGGTCTCCCTCCAGAGATCTGACACACCCTCTGTTGAGTCAGATCTAGATCTCTTCAATTCATAAAGCTCATACTCCCTGCTAATTGGATGTGAATAGCTATGACTCAGCAATGGGCATGTCGGACCTCTGCAGAGAGACAACTGCTTCCACACAGGGAACAAGGGTTCTTCTTTGAAGCATTTTGACAGGGGGAATGCTTTTCTACTTGGCTGCTCTCTTAAAAAAAATGCACAGTTTTTGGTTTGAAGCCCTTGGAATGTATTTATCAGATTTAAACTGTTGGCGCAGACAGTATGCAAATATACGTCCGCTCAGATGGTGGGCCTTGGCACCGAGCAGCTGCATATTTGCGTGCAATAATGCAAAAATAGGTGTGCCGAGAGCGTGCGCCCAGTGCCGGCACATTTCTGGTGAGAAAAAGGAATCTCCTGATCGCTGCTTGCCAATCACGGCAGTCACATGATTATAAGCCCCGCCCCACCCCCTAGCACGTAAAGGGCTGAGAGGTGTTGATGCCAAGGGGTTAAGCTGAAAGTACTATTGGGATTTAATGACCTCTGAGTGGATTGAGATTGGACATATTCTAGTGTAAATTTCCAGGGGGCGACATAGAGCACTGCAGAACTCAGACCCCCTGACCCTGTATAGGGGAGAAATGTGACATGGGGGTTCAGTTTTCTTCTATTTTCTCACTCTATCCCAAAACTTTATCTCCTCTCCTCCACATTTCTGGGGGTTGAGACCTCCTGAGAGGGGTACACCCCGTCGCACAATCATTTTACTTTGTACATCAACAAACCAAAACAATTCTCACACCTCCAGTATAAACTGACTTCCTCTATTCTACTCATTTATTTCCTCTATTACAATGCAGATCAGAATGATTTTGTAGCACAGCCTCCTAATTATGTAACCCTGCACCCTGATCTGTACTGTACCCCAAACTACAATAAAAGAGACACTGACTGGAGTCCCCACCATCTGCCCCATTGGATGAATATTTAACCAATCTGACCCTCCCTTACTATAATGTATTCAGTCTGTGGGCGGAGCTCTCACATCTCCCATTTCCCCCCACAGATCTTTATACAACCTTTACATACCAATATCCCAGCATGGAGGGGATCTGTGAAAGTGGTGGTGAAGGTGTGGAGGTGTCGGATCGGGTCACACAGATCATAAAAGGAGAGCCGCCCGGCCTCATAATCCAGATATATCCTGACTCTGTTACTGGAGATATTGGCGGGTAAGGGGATCTCTTTATTGTCATGTCTCACCCCATACTGATCACCATTCCTGTACAAACCCCAGGACTTCTTATTCCTTCCAATCGGTGACTGCCCTCCTCTCCTCTTTATACTGGGGTAACACATCCCGACTCTCCATCTATTTGATCCCCCGACATCAACTTCCCAGTAATGTCTCCCTGAGGAGAAACTCTGACTGCTCAACACCTGAGGATAATCCTGAAATCTCTCTGGTGTTTCTGGACGATTCTGGTTTCTATCTGACCTGGATACAGTTTTCCTGTCATCTGATATATGGAGATTATTCTGAGCCGTGTTTACATCCAGTAATATGTCTGCAGCTCCCTGTATATAGAAGTCTACATTTACCCCTCGTATTATATCAGATAATGTGTGTAATGTGTGTGATATCCCAGCCACATCCAGACCCCCTCTACCATGGAGGAGCTTCTCATGTCTCTCTCTGTCCTCATTATCTCCATCCTCAGTATCACACAAGTCACCTGTGTCTGATTCCTGTAAGACAGTTAGTGGATCCGTCATGTTACACAGCTCCTCAATGTGACGCAACTTCCTGGACAGCTCCTCCTTCTTTATTTCCAGATCCCGGATGGAGATGGAGATCTGCTCTGCCCTCCCGGAGATTTCCCTCAGGACTCTCTCCTCCAGATCTTCCAGACATCTCCTGAGGTCTCTAAACAGGACAGTGACTCTCTCGATGTCACCAGCTGCTTCTTCTTCTACTTTCCTCCTGTGTTCCTGCAGACTCTGGACTCTTTCCTCCGTCTCCTCTCTCTTTGTCAGAAGTGTATGCAGAACATTCCTCAGTGTCTCCTTCTTCTTCTCAGAAGCCTTATCCAGTGACTCCATCTTATGTCCTTTATGTTCTCCAGTCACACAAAACATACAGATACAGGTCTCATCCTCAGTGCAGTAATACTCCAAGATCTTCTGATGGACGGAGCATTTCCTGCTCTCCATGGACAAGGTGGGGTCACATAAGACGTGTTCTGGGGACTTTTTGTGGACTCTCAGGTGTTTATCACACAGAAAAACCTCACAGTGTAGACAGGATCTAACAGCAGGTACAGGAGAGTCCACACAGTGAGTACAGAAGGCCCCGGACTCCTCCTGATCAGGCTGAGGAGACAGGAAAGTCTCTGCTATGTTACGTAGTGTTATGTTCCTGTGCAGTGCAGGACGATCCTGAAACTTCTCTCTGCAGTCAGGACAGGAATATCCTCCAGAACCCCCCTGTGTATCCAGCACACGATCAATACAGACCCGGCAGAAGTTGTGACCACATCTCAGCATTACAGGATCTGTATAAATGTTCAGACAGACGGAACATTCCAGCTCAGCTCTCAGATCAGCAGACGCCATCGCTGACAGCAGACGAGGAAAAGAAATGAAAGTGAAAGTCTTGGTGAAGAATGCAGCTGGGAGGGTCACGTCCTCCTACACAGGGTGAGGCTGGGCTGTGACTTGTACTGTATTCATAGGATTAGTTATATGAAGGGAACAATGTGCATCTCCTGGGAATATAACAGCAATTTTTGTGTTTATATAATGTGCAGATCTGGATGATCTATAAAGATTACAAGAATTAAAAAAAAAAAAAAGGCGACGGAGTGTGAGGGGACAGCAGGACAGAGAGGGGAGGAGAGAAGCTGGCTGCACATTACCATATTATTCATGAACCTGCATTGTCCATCACCATGTAGTAGGTGATTACATAATCTCACACTGTGCTGTGTCCTGTGATAGAATACCATAGCTCCGGAGGGAACAAAACGATCCGTGACAGGATCCATTTGGAGACACCCCACCGCCATTGTAGGAGGTCTGGGATACCTCAGCTGCAGCCGAACTTGAGTGTGGCAGAGGCTGAAGAAACAGGCCTTGCCACACTGTAATCCTCCGCAAAATAGGTAGCAGTCTGGGAGGTGGCCCGGGGACAGTAACCTGAGTGGTTACTGGAGACGAGAACGGATCTCTACACCAAGGTATTGCCGCCATTTTTGAGGCCCCTTGTTGTTAATATGTGAGGCGCTCCCATGATGGAGGCCTGAGGAGGGTGCCTCACTCGCCACCGATTGTCTATCAACCACAGCAGAATATATTGATCCTTCTCAGCCGCATTTAAGACAGCAGCAAACAGTACACAATATGGATATTCAATTCATACGGTTTCTCCCTATTTTTTTCTATTGGGGTCTAGCAAGGCAAATGTCCACTGCAAAATACATATCCTGGCTTAAGGTCATTTGATTCCAAAAGCTCCATAAGCCCTGCTCCTGATATTATAACGACGCCTGTGGGTGTTGGTAAATATTGTTGTTCCAGTTTATGAAGGGAAAACAACACAAACAAGTCAGAACTAACAACAAAGACTTTTCCACTGTGAAGAATCTCCACAAAATGTCTGCCATACCTCAGACACACATGCTGAGCATTACAGAGGCATCCATGTCTGACAGACAAATTTCACCTCAAATGCCTGTCACCTCTATAACTCATCCTCTGGGATCTAATCCAACTCCTGCTCTATATTCCTCTGTACTGAAAGAAAGAACAGTCACTGAGTTGACTGGTCATGTAATTTCTACTGCAATCTCCTCACAACCTCCTCCTAGGCATGAGCAGGTGAATGTTGAACGGGCTCTTGATGTTTCTGTCAATGTAACTGATCTGTTTAACAGAATAGCTGAAATGTTAGACAAGGGTCTGACACAGACTGCTGAGAGGATCACTAGAGATATCAGAGCAGACTTCCAAAGTATTGGTAACAGGATAGAATCTATTGAACATAAATTGGACGCTAATGTTTCAAGGATTGATCAGAATACTGACCATCTACAATTCATGCAAGAACAACTAGAAGCTGCTCAAGATAGGATAGATGATTTGGAAAACAGATCTCGGAGAGATAATTTCAGGGTAAGGGGGATACCTGAATCCATAGTTAATGTTCACTCTGCTATACAAGACATCATTAGAGATCTGATTCCATCCATTCCCGCACATAAGTTGGAATTAGACAGAGCGCACAGATCCTTAGGCCCGTTACGCAAGGACGGTTTACCTAGAGACGTGGTAGTTAAACCACATTATTATTCCACCAAAGAGGAAATAATGCAAAAGTCCCGTCAACAAGAACATTTGCAGTACCAAGGAGCAAAGATCCAAATATTTTCTGACATTTCCCCCCACACTATTCAGAAGAGGAGAGCAATGAAACCATTATTGTCGGCCCTAATGAAGAAGGAAGTCAAGTATAATTGGGCCTTTCCCTTTGCTCTAAAATTCACCTATAATGGTAGACATTATGCTGTACGCAACTTTCAGGAGGGGGAAAGATTACTATTAGACCTAAGAATTATCGCAACCGCACCAGACATGGATACTACACCTCCACAGCCTCTCTCAGCTAAAAGACAGACACCTACTAGCCCTACTTCGGGCGAATGGAATAGAGTCAAACACAGGAAAGTTGGGAAAAACTCAGCAACCTGACTTGGATCATTAATTCCAGTTGAACTTTCCCGGAGGAGACACCAATTGGGGATTTGAGAGAGATTTTTTTTCTCCACCAATATATATGTGTATATATAAGAATATATATAGGGATATGCATATAATATGTGAAATTACAAAGAAATGTTTTTATTTATTTTTCCCCAATGAGATTATATGCGTTTATATGAGAATATATATAGGGGTATGCATATAATATTTGAAATTACAAAGAAAGGGGGGCCCCCCCCTTTTTTTTTTTTCCCCCCAATGAGATTATATGTGTATATATGAGAATATATATAGGGGTATGCATATAATATGTGAAATTACAAAGAAATGTTTTTATTTATTTTTCCCCAATGAGATTGTATGCGTTTATATGAGAATATATATAGGGGTATGCATATAATATTTGAAATTACAAAGAAAGGGGGGGCCCCCCCCTTTTTTTTTTTTCCCCCCAATGAGATTATATGTGTATATATGAGAATATATATAGGGGTATGCATATAATATGTGAAATTACAAAGAAATGTTTTTATTTATTTTTCCCCAATGAGATTGTATGCGTTTATATGAGAATATATATAGGGGTATACATATAATATTTGAAATTACAAAGAAGGGGTTTTTTTTTTTTTGTTGTTGTTTTTTCTTTCCCCAATGAGATTAATATTTGAAACTACAGAGGGGGGGGGGGGAAGGAGGGGGGAGGAGAACATTTCTCATTTTTTTTTTTTCTTTCTCTCTTCTCTCCCTCCCTTGTGAGCTTATATGTATATATAGGATAATATATATGGGTGTATGCATATTATGTGGGTTCCCCCCCCCCTTTTTCTCTTCCCTCTTCATCGCTCCTCCTCTGGGAAACCTCGTTACGGCACATGTCTTAATGCATAAACTGTACGAGATCAATTTCTTCCTAAAAACAAGTTGTATAGGATAACGTATAGACTGTTGGTAATGGGTGGTGGTGAGGCATTGAGCCTCTACTCACTTTCCAGACAGACTTTTTGTCGTCCTGGGAAGCGGGTGTTTGGTCCCTCAACACTGGACCACTTTGGAATTTCTTCTTTAAATGGGGGAAGGGAGATTAGTCCCTCCCCCCATTTTGGGTCATGGTTTGACCTTATGTTATGCCACATTTTGCTTTATTGTTTACTGTTTTATTCTTTCCTTTTGATTTCTCCCTCTTTCTCCCTGTCTTTCCACTCTGTATTCTCCTCTCTGTCGGCCTACCTGTCAGGATGTGGGTTTTCTAGGTTACAGACTCATTACATGGTATACATTCTGGAGGATGTAAGGTTTAGGTTCCATGGCTGGACCAAATAGCTCTTCCACACCCCTTCGTGTTGTAACACACAACACTCAGGGGCTGAACTCTCCTATTAAGAGACGAAAGGCTTTTCAAGTCTATAAGTCTATGCATGTGGATGTTGTTTTACTACAAGAGACACACTTCCCAAGGCGGTACACCCCCTCTTTTTTACATGCTCACTTTCCAGTGTTCTATTTATCTAAGGCGGAAAATAAGACCAAAGGGGTGGCTATTTTATTTTCTAAATTTTGTAAATTCACTTTGATTAAGGAATACAGGGACTCGGAAGGAAGATTTGTTTTGGCTAAAGGAACCCTAGATGAAAAAATGTACACTTTTGTCTCATACTATGCACCAAATAGGGGACAACAGAATTTTTTTTCACAGATGCTAGATACTCTCCGACCTTTTATGGAGGGTATCATAGTTATGGGGGGGGACTCCAACTTGGCCTTTGATTCGGGTTTGGATAAATCTAAACCAAATAAGACTAAAATAATTAGGCCGACTAAAGCTAGTACTCAAGTGGCACGTATGCTACACCAATCTAGGTTGATTGATATTTGGAGAGAATTGAACCCAAACGCTAAAGACTATACACATTTCTCTAATCCCCACCTATCTTATTCACGAATAGACCACATATTGATTTTGAATCATCATGTCCGGGCAGCTGTTGAGTCAACTATTGCAGATGTTCCATGGTCGGACCATTCTATGGTTCTGGTATCTCTAAGACGGGAGAATACAGCCCATAGAGTGTCTCATTGGACTCTTAATCAATCTATTTTAAAAAATCCAGCCCTTGTGACGGAAATTGAACAAGCTATAAAGGAATATTTTGAATTTAATGATACACAAGAAGTTTCCCCGGAAACTCTATGGGAGGCCCACAAGGTAACAGTTAGAGGCAAAATAATACAAATTGCGTCCAGACTTAAAAAACAAAAGAGGGTGGAGGTGAGAGAGCTAGAAGAGAAATATCTAGACTTGCGCAGAAAACATAAGTCAGATCCTTCTGCATTTCCCACCTCTTCACTTGATGCCGCTAGATCGGCCCTGAATCTAGCGCTAACAGCACGGGCAGGAGAAGATATGAAATGGACAGGTGCCAGATTTTACCAATTGAAGGATAAAATAGGGCCGATGTTAGCAAATAAATTGTCACCTAGATTTAAATCAAAGACGCTCCCCAAGATTAGACAAGCAGATGGATCCCTTACTTTAAATCCTCAGCGGATGATGGAAACCTTCCATGATTTCTATTCTAGACTTTACGCTTTTGACGATAAATCTACTTCAGATAAAATAGAGAAATTCTTGGATAAAATAAGTCTTCCTACTTTGAAAAAGGAACATATGGAGATATTGGAGGCTCCCATATCAACTGAGGAAGTTCTATCAGTAATTCAAAATCTAAAGACGGATAAGGCACCGGGACCCGATGGTTTTTCCTCCCCATATTATAAAACATTCTCAGTTATCCTTACGCCCTACTTAACTCGCTTTTATAATTCCTTGACAGATGGTATTTCTATTAATAAACAACTTAATATGGCTTATATCTCAGTGATCCCGAAACCTGATAAAGACCTTAGTCTAGTTGAAAATTACAGGCCAATATCTCTTATTAATAACGACCTCAAAATATTAACCAAAATTATGGCCAATAGAATGTCCCCTTTCATGAACCAATATATTAATGGGGATCAGGTAGGATTCATTTCAGGGAGGCAGGGACCGGACCAGATAAGAAGGGCAGTTGATCTGATTTCCATTCTACAATCTGGGTGGACTGGGGATCGTGGACAAGAAGGGATGCTCCTTTCCCTAGATCTCCAGAAAGCCTTCGACTCAGTGTACTGGCCATATATGTTTAGGGTACTGAAGCGATGGGGTTTCGGCTCTAAATTCATGGGAATCTTATCTGCGCTCTATTCATGTCCGGAAGCTAAACTCTGTGTACAGGGCCTATTCTCAGAACCTATTAAGATCCGGAGGGGCACACGACAAGGATGCCCCTTGTCTCCTATGCTATTCGCAGTCATGATCGAATCTTTGGCTATAGCTATTCGTGATGACCCGGATATCAAGGGAATTAAATGCTCTCAAAAGGAACATAAATGTGCATTATTTGCAGATGATCTATTACTTTTCATAACCTCACCTCCATCCTCTCTTCCTGAAATTATTTACCTATTGACTGACTTCGCTAGAGTGTCGGGCCTCAAAGTAAATTGGGCTAAATCCAGAGCGCTTAATGTGTCACTCCCTGAACCCACAGTTTTAATGTTAAAAAACAAATATGAATTCAAATGGGAAATTTCATCTATCAAATATTTAGGAATCAACCTGACTTCGAAGTTTGAGAATCTCTATTCTGCCAACTATCCTCCTACGTTTAAAAAACTCGAGAAAGATTTAAATGAATGGGGTTCCCAGAAAATAGGATGGATTGGTAGGATTAATTCGGTTAAGATGACTCTGCTCCCCAGACTTTTATATCTCTTCCGCTCATTGCCCATCCCAATAATTAAAAGTCACCTAAAATCATTTCAGGGCAAAATCACCAGATTCGTTTGGAACAAGAAGGGTCCGCGTGTTCCTTCTCGAAGCCTCTTCAATCTAACTGAACAGGGGGGTTTAGGAGTCCCGAATTTGTGGTGGTACTACCAGTCTGCTAGGTTGGCCCAACTATCTGAAGTATATCTTAAAAAGGACCGTCCTGATTGGATTAATATAGAAGAACAAGCATCTTCTGCGTTTACTATAGAAAATTTGATGTGGTGTACCCCCAAACACAGACCCGCTATTATGTCCCCAACCCTTTCTCAAGCTTTAGTAATTTGGGATTCACTTAGGAAAAATCCTTCTCTGGTCTCGAAAGGTCAACCCTTAGCGGAGGTTTTCCTGGATCCGATCTTTGCATCTAGAGTCGACGTCGACTCCTTCAAATGGTGGCATGACAAGGGGGTGTACCGCATTGGACAGCTCTTCTCAAGATTGGGCCCTTTACCCGAACAATTTTTTGTTGATAATTTTGATCTCCCCTCCTCCGAGAGATTGAGATTCTCTCTATTACATGATTACGCCCAAAATCTTTGGTCTGATAATCTAATTTCTGGCTCCCTATCTCCATTTGAACATAGATGCGACCAAGCCTTGGCGAGACGGGGTAATATCTCAGTTATTTATAAATCTCTCGCGACAAATGATACAAAATTACCCCACATGCTCGCTTGGGAAAGAGAACTTGGAGATGAATGGGACTTAGAGGATTGGTATGGAAATTTTGCTAGATCTATCAAGGGTTTGCTAAGTGTATCTCTGGCGGAAGCCAATGCGAAAATCTTTACTAGATGGTACATGGTCCCTCTTAAATTGGCCTCGATGTATCCTTCATACTCACCCTTATGCTTTAGAGGTTGCTAGGGAATAGGGTCCATGTTTCACACTTGGTGGGAATGTCCAAAGATTCGGGGTTATTGGAATAAGGTGTTTCACATTGTCAGACGAGTAACAGGGTGTAATGTGCATCAGTCTCCAGCAATCGCTCTATTGAATGGTCTAATCCCACAAATCTCGAAGGTTACCAGAAAACTGATTCTATTTATCCTGACAGGCGCCGGAATTACTATTGCAGCCGCATGGAAGAAACAGTCGGTCTCTATTCTACACATGAAGAGAAAAGTCACATGGATCATGGAGCAGGAAAAGAGAATTAGTTTAATGTTAGATAAAACTATTTTGTTTACTGAAACTTGGGAACCGTGGCTTAAGTACATGGGAATCCCCTATACTCCGGGGATACAGTAGTGGCTGTTGCTCCGGACTGATGCATAATCTTGGCAGGTGGGCTTACTCTTTCCTCTGAACTCTTTACTCTTCTCATCTCTATCTCCCCCCCTTCTCTTCCTCCCCTTTTCCCCTTTTTTTTTTTCTCTCCTTTTCTTTTCTTTTTTTCTCTTAATTTTAGATTCGAGAAGACTAAACATAGTACATTACTTCTCATAATGTGATATTCTCACTTTGGGGATAATGGGTTCGGAAATACTCATTATATATCGGGTTTTTCTATTATAGTTAACCCTGGGTAGGATGTTGTCTTGGTTCTTTAGACAAATGTTAGATCAAGTTGCTTTTGGGGAGGTTGGGTGGAGGGGACAGGTCCACCTCTAGGATACAGAGTGATCCCAAGAGGGGTGTCGGAGAGGCAGAGATTGTCCTGGATACCCACCTTCTTGGGGTCTATGAAAGATTGGTCTACTACATCCCTCATTGCTTTAATATTCTGGATCAGACCATAGGATATATGAGATCTCGGGGGATTAGGGAGGTGATTTGGGACAAACTATATTACCTATGGGGTTCTGATTTATCTTAATAGTTCTCATTTCTCTTTGCAGTTCAATAAGTACTACCCTCTGGGGTTAAAAATGTTGGAAACGATAAACACTGAATGTACCTGTCTATTCTCAAATGTATGTTCAGCTGTAATATTTACTGTGTTATTTGGCACATAGCTGTATATTTTATATTTTTTTGTTTTGAAAATAAACTTAAATTTGAATGATAAAAAAAAAAAAAACTGTAAAATTACCAACAGGTCTACTTTACCAATTGAACATAAAAGAACTAATTCATCCCAAAGGTGTTCTATCGGGTTGAGGTCAGGACTCTGTTCAGGCCAGTTAAGTTCCTCCACCCCAAACTCGCTCATCCATGTCTTTATGGACCTTGCTTTGTGCACTGGTCCCAATCATTTGGTGGAGGGGGGAATGTGGTGTAGGGTTGTTTTTCAGGGGTTGGGCTTGGCCCCTCAGGGATTGGGCTTTGCCCCTCAGTGGTTGGGCTTGACCCCTCAGTGGTTGGGCTTGGCCCCTCAGTGGTTGGGTTTTCCCCCTCAGGGGTTGGGTTTGGCCCCTCAGTGGTTGGGCTTGGCCCCTCAGGGGTTGGGCTTTGCCCCTCAGTGGTTGGGCTTGGCCCCTCAGTGGTTGGGCTTGGCCCCTCAGGGGTTGGGCTTTGCCCCTCAGTGGTTGGGCTTGGCCCCTCAGTGGTTGGGCTTTTCCCCTCAGGGGTTGGACTTGGCCCCTCAGGGGTTGGGTTTGGCCCCTCAGTGGTTGGGCTTGGCCCCTTAGGGGTTGGGCTTGGCCCCTCAGTGGTTGGGCTTGGCCCCTCAGTGGTTGGGTTTTCCCCCTCAGGGGTTGGGTTTGGCCCCTCAGTGGTTGGGCTTGGCCCCTCAGGGGTTGGGCTTTGCCCCTCAGGGATTGGGCTTTGCCCCTCAATGGTTGGGCTTGGCCCCTCAGGGGTTGGGCTTTGCCCCTCAGGGATTGGGCTTTGCCCCTCAGTGGTTGGGCTTGGCACCTCAGTGGTTGGGCTTGGCCCCTCAGTGGTTGGGTTTTCCCCCTCATGGGTTGGGCTTTGCCCCTCAGTGGTTGGGCTTGGCCCCTCAGGGGTTGGGCTTGGCCCCTCAGGGGTTGGGCTTGGCCCCTCAGTGGTTGGGCTTGGCCCCTCAGGTGTTGGGCTTGGCCCCTTGGTTCCAGTGAAGGGGACTCTTAAGACGCCAGCAGACCAAGACATTTTGGACAATTTGATGCTCCTGACTTTGTGGGAACAGTTTGGGGACGCCCCCTTCCTGTGCCAACAAGGTCCCTATGACCCTTAGAGGCTGGATTTCAGTTGTAAGTGGTGGTAATTTTTTTGTGGGGGGGTCGGCAAACGGTGCAAACAAGCCGCCACCCCCCGATCCGGTCAGTTGGGTCAGGTCCGGTCAGTCGGGTCCAGTCTGGTCAGTTTGGTATGGTACGGTCCGGTCAGTTGGGTACGGAGCACTTACCCGATCTATGCCGGGGCAGCAGCGTCAGTCGACGGGCATCATGGGTGGCTTCCCCTTCTCTCCTCCGCGGGCATTACGGCGCCTTCCGATCTCCTCCCTACTTCTCCGCAGGCCGCAATGCTTCTTTTTTAGGCCAATCGGGAAATGGGTCTCAGATCCCCCTTTCCTGATTTGCCGGGAGGAGAATCAGTGTGAAAATAGTGAATATTCATTCGCTATTGTCACACAACTGGGTGGGCTTGGTTTGCAATGCTCTATGCCCCGGCATATTTGGCAAGTACAGAATGCTGGTGGGCTCTGATGAAGAGGTCCTTGTAGCCGCGAAACGCATCAGCCGGCAGTGACATACCCCTATCCCCCCCCTATTTGGAGTGTGGTTCGAGGGGTATCCACCAAATCGTTGTCAATAAGCCTGTTATGCCATTTTCTTTGTGAGTAGTTTTTTATTACATTTTTATTTTCTTAAATTGTCAACAGTAACACACTAGGCTGGTGTGCCTTTCTTTCTTTTATCTTATGGGCACAGTGAGGAATGGACACAGTGATGCATGCATACAGTGAGGCATGGGCACAGTGAGGCATGGATGCAGTGAGACATGGGAACAGTGAGGCATGGGCACAGTAAGGCATCGGCACAGTGAGGCATGGGCACAGTGAGGCATGGGCACAGTGAGGCATGGGCACAGTAAGGCATGGGCACAGTGAGGCATGCACATGGACACAGTGAGGTATGGGCACAGTAAAGCTTGGGCACAGTGAGGCATGGGCACAGTGAGGCATGCACATGGACACAGTGAGGAATGGGCAGATGGAGGCATGGACACAGTGAGGCATGCACATGGACACAGTGAGGCATGGGCACAGTGAGGCTTGGGCACAGTGAGGCATGGGCACAGTGAGGCATGGGCACAGTGAGGCATGGGCACAGTGAGGCTTGGGCACAGTGAGGCATGGGCACAGTGAGGCATGCACATGGACACAGTGAGGCATTGGCACAAGGATGCATGGGCACAGTGAGGCATGCACATGGACACAGTGAGGCATTGGCACATGGATGCATGGGCACAGTGAGGCATGGGCACAGTAAGGCATGGGCACAGTGAGGCATGCACATGGACACAGTGAGGTATGGGCACAGTAAAGCTTGGGCACAGTGAGGCATGGGCACAGTGAGGCATGCACATGGACACAGTGAGGGATGGGCAGATGGAGGCATGGACACAGTGAGGCATGCACATGGACACAGTGAGGCATGGGCACAGTGAGGCTTGGGCACAGTGAGGCATGGGCACAGTGAGGCATGGGCACAGTGAGGCATGGGCACAGTGAGGCATGGGCACAGTGAGGCATGCACATGGACACAGTGAGGCATTGGCACAAGGATGCATGGGCACAGTGAGGCATGCACATGGACACAGTGAGGCATTGGCACATGGATGCATGGGCACAGTGAGGCATGCACATGGGCACAGTGAGGCATGGGCACAGTGAGGCATGCACATGGACACAGTGAGGCATTGGCACATGGATGCATGGGCACAGTGAGGCATGCACATGGGCACAGTGAGGCATGGGCACAGTGAGGCATGCACATGGACACAGTGAGGCATTGGCACATGGATGCATGGGCACAGTGAGGCATGCACATGGGCACAGTGAGGAATGGGCACATGGAGGCCTTGGCACATGGAGGTATGGGCACAGTGAGGCATGCACGTGGACACAGTGAGGCATGGACACAGTGAGGCATGGGCACAGTGAGGAATAGACACAGCTAGGCATGAACACAGTGAGGCATGCACATGGACACAGTGAGGCATGGGCAAAGTCAGGCATGCAGATGGGCACAGTGAGGCATGGGCACAGTGAGGCATGGACACAGTGAGGAATAGACACAGTGAGGCATGAACACAGTGAGGCATGCACATGGACACAGTGAGGCATGGGCACAGTCAGGCATGCAGATGGACACAGTGAGGCATGGGCATTCTGAGACATGCAGATGGACACCCTAGGATTATACTCGAGTCAATAAGTTTTCCCATTTTGTTGTGGTGCAATGAGGTGCCTGGGCTTATACTCGGGTATATACGGTAATACAGCACTTTTTTTGGTATTTTTAACAGAGCAAATGAATGTAAATAAGAGAAGCTCATAAATTATAAACTCTTCTGTCTGGATTTCCTCCTCCCTCAATATTCATCATCCAATCATCTCTGACCTACCTGACCCCATCTCCGGATCTTCAGCTCTCCTCATTGCGCCCTGCGGACCAACGCGTTCCGTCTCCTTCACAACCTGCTCCTTATATATCTGTTGGAGATTTCTTAGAAGAAGGTGTTTCCCGTTACTTTATTTTTGGTTTTGGGAACTTAAAAAAAAAATGTAAAAATGCCACAAACACGCAAAGAGGAAGTGTAGGAAGTTCTGTATTTTCTGAACCAGATATTAGAACCCGGTGGGGGGGGGAGGGGGAGGGGGGGTCCTGGCCTCGGGGCAATGTATAATAAACTGGTGTACATCACTCCCCATTATGTTTCGCTCACACCCCTGTGTTCTGGATCGTGGGCGGAGTCGCCACAAAAACGCGGGACGCGCTTGCGATCCCGTTACTTTTGATGTCACCCCGATGGCGGTGCAAATTTTTGGCGCCTGCGATGAACGAAACAAGTGGAAAAAGGAATGGGTGTCTCTCCTCCAGAGTAGGAACAGTGGGGTGCAGGCTGAGCATAAGCACTTGGACAAAGAGAAACAATTCCGGACAGCCGCACTCAAAATAAATGCCGTCATTTAAAAAAAAAAAAGAAGGGAACAATCAAAACAATCCAAGCCACGCGAAATACAGGAGCCGACGCGTTTCACACTTTCGAAAGTGCTTATTCATAGCTGAATAATGACGTTTGAATAATATGAATAAGCATTTTTGAAAGTGTGAAACGCGTCAGCTCCTGTGTTCCGTTGCTTGATTTTTTTTGGACTATTACTGTATATACTCGAATATAAGCCGAGGACATAATTTTACCACAAAAACTGGGAAAACTTATTGACTCGAGTATAAGCCTAGAGTGAAATATGCAGCAGCTACTGTAAGCAGAAAAGAGGGTCAACAATGGCCATTGCAACCTCACTGTGCCCATTGCAGTCCCACTGTGTCCATTGCAAACTCCCTGTGCCCATTGCATCCTCACTGTGCCATACCTCACTGTGCCCATTGCAGTCTCACTGTGCCCATTGCAACCTCCCTGTTCCCATTGCAACCTCACTGTGCCCATTGCAACCTCACTGTGCCAAACCTCACTGTGCCCATTGCAGTCTCACTGTGCCTATTGCAATCTCACTGTGCCCATTGCAGTCTCATTGTGCTCATTGCAACCTTCATGTGCCCCTTGCAACCTCACTGTGCCCATTGCAGTCCCACTGTGTCCATTGCAAACTCCCTGTGCCCATTGCATCCTCACTGTGCCATACCTCACTGTGCCCATCGCAGTCTCACTGTGCCCATTGCAACCTCACTGTGCCAAACCTCACTGTGCCCATTGCAACCTCCCTGTTCCCATTGCAACCTCACTGTGCCCATTGCAACCTCACTGTGCCCATTGCAGTCTCACTGTGCCTATTGCAATCTCACTGTGCCCATTGCAGTCTCATTGTGCTCATTGCAACCTTCATGTGCCCCTTGCAACCTCACTGTGCCCATTGCAACCTCACTGTGCCATACCTCACTGTGCCCATTGCAGCCTCATGGTGCCCATTGTAACCTCACTGTGCCCATTGCAGTCTCACTGTGCCTATTGCAGTCTCACTGTGCCCATTGCAAACTCCCTGTGCCCATTGCAACCTCACTGTGCCCATTGCAACCTTACTGTGCCATACCTTACTGTGCCCATTGCAGTCTCACTGTGCCCATTGCAGCCTCATGGTGGCCATTGCAGTCTCACTGTGCCCATTGCAACCTCACTGTGCCCATTGCAGTCTCACTGTGCCAATTGCAGGCTCACTGTGCCCATTGCAACCTCACTGTGCCCATTGCAACCTCACTGTGCCCATTGCAGCCTCACTGTGCCTATTGCAACCTTACTGTGCCCATTGCAGTATCACTGTGCCCATTACAGTATCACTGTGCCCATTGCAGTCCCACTGTGCCCATTGCAAACTCCCTGTGCCCATTGCAACCTCACTGTGCCCATTGCAGTCTCACTGTGCCCATTGCAGCCTCATTGTGCCCATTGCAGTCTCACTGTGCCCATTGCAGTCTCACTGTGCCCATTGCAAACTCCCTGTGCCCATTGCAACCTCACTGTGCCCATTGCAACCTTACTGTGCCATACCTTACTGTGCCCATTGCAGTCTCACTGTGCCCATTACAGCCTCATGGTGCCCATTGCAGTCTCACTGTGCCCATTGCAGTCTCCCTGTGCCCATTGCAACCTCACTGTGCTCATTGCAACTTCACTGTGCCCATTGCAGTCTCACTGTGCCCATTGCAGCCTCACTGTGCCCATTGCAGCCTCACTGTGCCCATTGCAACCTCACTGTGCCCATTGCAGCCTCACTGTGCCCATTGCAACCTCACTGTGCCCATTGCAACCTCCCTGTGCCCATTGCAACCTCACTGTGCCCATTGCATTCTCACTGTGCCCAAGTAGCTGAATTCTTGACAGCTTCCTCCTGGTGTTCTGTTCCATGATAGGCATTTGACACTGTGTTCCACCTATCACGGAGGTCCTCTCATCCTCTGACTCAGTTTCCCAGCAGACACAGTGTTCAGTGTTCCGCCAATCACAGACATTCTTTCACCCTCGGACAAGAGGACGTCCGTGATTGGCAGAACACTGAACGTAGTGTCTGCTGGGAAACCGAGTCCGAGGATGAGAGGACCTCCGTGATAGGCAGAACACAGTGTCAAATGTCTATCACGGAACGGAGCACCAGGAGGAAGCCGCGACTTTTAAAAAAAATGGACGCCTGTCGAGAATTCAGTCACATGAGTATAAGCCGAGGGGGTGAAAAACTCGCCTTATACTGGAACATATACAACAGCTTCTTTTTTAAATAACGGCATTTATTTTGAGAGAGGCTGTCCAGAATTTTGTCCTCATCCAATCGCGATGAACGAAGCCTTAGGCCCCTTTCACACTGGGGTGGGAGGTGCGGTGTTTTTGCGCTATTTTTAGCCGCGCTTTACCGTCGGAATTGCGGTGGTATTCGGAACAAAAAAAAGGGTTAATACCGCCCATGACGCGCCTCTGTAGAGGAGTATAGCCGCGGTTTCCCATTGGGAATTTTTACATTTTTTTTTAATAAAGGACTTTTCTTAAACTGTCTCCTGTGATTTTTAAAATTTTCACACTTTTTCTTTGTGAAATGGTAAGGCTACAGTGTACCCCGTTACCGATTCACATGGGGGGGTGGGATCTGGGGGTCCTCTTTGTTAAAAGTGGCTTCCAGATTCCCCCGCCCGCAGACCCCCACAACCACCAGGCAAGGGTTGTGGGGATGAGGCCCTTGTCCCCATCAACATGGGGACATCCTTCCCATGTTAAGGGCATGTGGCCTGGTACGGTTCAGAAGGGGGGGGGGCGCTCTCTCATCCCCCCTATTTTCCTGCGGCCTGCCAGGATGCGTGCTTGGATAAGGGTCTGGTATGGATTTTTGCGGGGGAACCCCACGCCATTTGAATTTGGTATGGATTTTGAGGGGGGCCCCTACGCCATTTAAAAAAAATTGGCGCAGAGTTCCCCTTAACCACTTCCTTACTGGGCATGTAAACCCCCTTCCTGACCAGGTGAAATTTCAGCTTGCGGCACTGCGTCGCTTTAACTGACAATTGCGCGGTCGTGCCACGTGGCTCCCAAACAAAATTGGCGTCCTTTTTTCCCCACAAGTAGAGCTTTCTTTTGGTGGTATTTGGTCACCTCTGCGATTTTTATTTTTTGCGCTATAAACAAAAAAGGACGACAATTTTGAAAAAAAATGCAATATTTTTTACTTGTTGCTATAAAAAAATAGCCCAATTTAAAAAAAAAAAAATTCAGTTTAGGGCGATACGTATTCTTCTACATATTTTTGGTTAAAAAAAAAAACGCAATAAGCGACTGGTTTGCGCAAAAGTTATAGCGCCTACAAAATAAGGGACAGAATTGTTATTTTTTATTATTTTTATTTTTTTACTAGTAATGGCGGCGATCTGCGAATTTTATTGCGACTGCGACATCATGGCGGACACATCGGACACTTTTGACACATTTTTGGCACCATTCACATTTATACTGCAATCAGTGCTATAAATATGCACTAATTACTGTATAAATGTGACTAGCAGGGAAGGGGTTAACACTAGGGGGTGAGGAAGGGGTTAATGTGTTTCCTGCATTGTGTTCCAACTGTGGGGTAAGGGGGGGTGACTGGGGGGGTGACCGATCTGTGTCCCTATGTACTAGGAACACAGATCGGTCTGCTCTCTCCAGTGACAGGATGCTGTCATTGTGAGAGCCGGCAATGAGAAATGATCTCATATGTTTAAATATGAGATCATCTCTCATTGGCCGCACAGATCGCATCGCAAACGGCCACTCTGATTGGCCGTTCGCGGCGATCTGTGATTGGCTGTGTCCAAGGGACACGGCCAGTACACAAGTTCCCCGCTGCGTGCTCTGGAGCGCGCGCTGGGAACGAGGAAAGGAGATTTAGAGCCGCCCCGCGGCCGTATATACTCGTACGGCCGTAGGGAAGTGGTTAATAACAATGCGTTTTTTTTTTGGTTTGTGGTTCCCCTTAATATTCATACCAGACCAAAAGGGCCTGGTAATGAACTGGGGGGGGGGGGGGGGACCCATGCTGTTTTTTTCAATTACTTTTATCTGTATTGCCGGGACCCAACAATTCATTATAGCTCGCTTCCTGTATGTGACAGCCGTGACGAATCACAGCAGTTCACATGACTGTTGTACACAATGGATGGCTTCCTTTCATGCCATCATTGTGTACAAATGTATTGCTAGCTGTGATTGGTCAATTTGATCACATGGTACAAACCGGGCCAATCACTGCCCATCTGTACCATGTGATTAGCTTTGACCAAAAACATTTTTTTTTTGCTAAATAAACAAAAAATAAAGGCTTGGATTTACAAAGCACTTGCGCCGACGTATCTCCAGATACGCCGCATAAGTACAAATGTGCGCCGTCGTATCTGTGCGCCGGACCCACAAACTAAGATACGCCTAAAAACATACTTCATTCTGCTCAAAACCTGCTCCAGATTCCGAAAGCCAACTACAAGTCCAAAGGAGAAAGAAGATTCGCGGTCCAAGGTCCCAGACTATGGAACGCTTTACCAACCACCATTCGGTTGGAGGAGAACCACTTGGCCTTCAGGAGAAAGATCAAGACTCATCTCTTTTGATATCAAAGGAGATGGAACAACAAGCGCCCAGAGGCGATTAAGTTCGCATGTGCCGCGCTATATAAGTTTTCATTAATTTATCCCACCGACGTAACTTGCCTACGCCGGCGTAGAGTGGGCGCATATTTACTCTGGACGCATGTGGCGCTCCCATTGATTTTCTATTCAAATATGCAAATGAGGGAGATACGCCGATTCACAAATGTACTTGCGCCCAGCGCATGATATACGCGGTTTGCGTAAGTTTTACGTTCGGCGTAAAGTTATTCCCCATAGATGAGGCCAGGGATGTATTCTGGCCTAGGCCAACAAGGCCCAGGCCTAGGGCGGCACTTTGTGGGGGGCGTCCCTCTGTCCTCTTCCCACGGCATCCCTCTGTCCTTCTCCCAGGGCGTCCCTCTGTCCTTCTCCCAGGGCGTCCCTCTGTCCTTCTCCCAGGGCGTCCCTCTGTCCTTCTCCCAGGGCGTCCCTCTGTCCTCTTCCCATGAATATGACAGGGATGTGGCTTTGACAGGAAGGCGTGGGTCATATTTAAATTAGAGGGTGCGCAAGTTTAGTCAGGCCTAGGGCAGCACAAAACCTAAATACACCTCTGGATGAGGCGCAACCCATGCAAAGGTATGGACCAGGGAACACAAGCCTACGTATTGTACGTTGGACGTCTGTGAATATGGGCCGACGTGTGGCTGGGCGTAGGTTACGTTCACGGCGTAAACAGTGATCCGGCGTGATCCGGCGTATCTTAGGCAGGTGTTCTGACGTGGTTGTGCGCATGCGCACAGGGATACGTTCACATCTCGACACATGCGCAGTTCGTTTTTAAGTTCTTGTCTGGCGCCCGGCCCATCATTTGCATGGGGTCACGCTTAATTAGCATGGATCAGGCCCACCTCCAGCCCACCTCCACCTACTTCTACTTACACCTACAAAATATACTCTACGCCGGCGCAGAGTTGGGAGCAATAGCTTCCTGAATTCAGTGCATGCCTCTCCGCGCTGCGCCGGCGTAGCGTACTGTGTGTGTGCTACGCCGGCGTAAATATGCGCCCATTTCTTTATAAATTTAGGTCAAAATGTATTCTGCTACATTTCTTTGGTAATGCATAAAAAGCCAACCATGCCCCCAAGCCTCCCGCCATCACACAGCTCCGGGGGGGGAAGCTTGGTGTATGGTCATTTTATTTCTATTTTTTAGCATTTAGCTATCTACTTTTATGGACATTTTGTTTTGAAGTTTATGGCACAGCATTCAACTTGGGTGGCTGTTCTTTTCAAGTATGTGCGCCAGTGATGTCATCGGCTGCACGTACAGTAAATATCTCCTAAACAGTGCATGCCTTTTTATAGGCTTACCTATCGGGAAAAGTCAGGAGGTGGAGTTTACTCCCACTTTAATATGGCTGTTAATATGGTACTCTTTCATGTTTAGGGACGTGTTGGTCCTCTTAATGAAGGGGCACACCTAGCCACAGGGGAACATGCCCTCTGATCTTTGATATTGGGATAGACAATCATCAGCCGGTGATCTTACAAACCGTGAACAAATTAGGTGGTCTTCTAGATTTAATGCTCGAAGCACCACCTTTTTTTAGGTACAGGACCCACAATTTCAGGCAGAAAAGGGCAGCTGGTCAAGACCTTCAAATGTTTTTGGAGTACTTCTCTGACCTTCCGCCATTGTGTTCCATATTTTGTGAGCAACCTGACTGGTTGATTTGCCGACTGTGATGGGGATGGTTCACTTTGTTTAACCACTTAAGACCCGGACCAAAATGTAGGTAAAGGACCTTGCCCCTTTTTGCGATTCGGCACTGCTTCGTTTTAACTGACAATTGCGCGGTCGTGCGACGTGGCTCCCAAACAAAATTGGCGTCCTTTTTTTCCCACAAATAGAGCTTTCTTTTGGTGGTATTTGATCACCTCTGCGGTTTTTATTTTTTGCGCTATTAACAGAAATAGAGCGACAATTTAAAAAAAAATGCAATATTTTTTACTTTTTGCTATAATAAATATCCCCCAAAAATATATAAAAAAATTTTTTTTTCCTCAGTTTAGGCCGCTACGTATTCTTCTACATATTTTTGGTAAAAAAAATCACAATAAGCGTTTATCGGTCGGTTTTCGCAAAATTTATAGCGTTTACAAAATAAGGGATAGTTTTATTGCATTTTTATTAATTATTTTTTTTACTACTAATAGCGGCGATCAGCGATTTTTTTCGTGACTGCGACAATATGGCGGACACTTCGGACAATTTTGACACATTTTTGGGACAATTGTCATTTTCACAGCAAAAAATGCATTTAAATTGCATTGTTTACTGTGGAAATGACAGCTGCAGTTTGGGAGTTACCCACAGGTGGCGCTGTAGGGGATGTGTGACCTAGTGTGTTTGTTTACAACTGTAGGGGGGTGTGGCTGTAGGTGTGACGTCATCGATCGCGTCCCCCTATTACAGGGATGACGCGATCGATGCTGCGGCCACAGAGAAGCACGGGGAAGCCATGTGTACACACGGCTCTCCCCGTTCTTCCGCTCCAGGGACGGATCGCCGCACTCCATCGTCGATCGGGTCCGCGAATCCCGCGGTCCCGGTCCCGGAGCTTCGGACCGGGTCGCGGGCGCGCGCCCCGCGCCCCACGGCTGGGTACTAAAATCAACGTATATATACGTTGATGAGCCCAGCCGTGCCATTCTGCCGACGTAAATGTGCAGTAGGCGGTCCTTAAGTGGTTAAGGAGACTCAGCCTATGCCACATGGCTGCCTTCTTCCTAGCAGTTCTAATCTGCTTATGTGAGCATCCTCGTTCCCGGAATCTTGGGTACATCAGTTTTGCTTCCTCCTGATTGTCTGGAGGGAATTGACCTCTTGGGAATCCATATTTCAGATGCACTGGGTGGAAAATGTCTGCTCTTAATAGTGTATTAGTCACTGTTTTCTTTTGTGTCCAAAGTGTCAGGAAAGGATCCATCCGCTGGTAATATCTATCATTTGGCATGCAGTACTGAGGTCCACCAGCAGGTGTCTCCTGCCAGTTTGAAACTGTCAGGCCGCGTACACACAATCAGTCCAAACCCAATAAAAACGGACTGAAGTTCATTTTCATCGGTTCACAGACTGATGGTCTGATGTGCGTACACACCATCAGTTCAAAAACCGATCGTGGCAGAACGCAGTGATGTAAAACACAACGACTTGCTGAAAAAAAAGTTCAATGTTTCCAAGCATCTTGATTCTGAGCATGCGCAGGTTTTTGAACCGATACTTTTGCATACTAACCATCGGTTTGGACCGATGGTCAGGTGTCCATCAGTCCGATTTTAAAGCAAGTTTTAAAACTTTGGACTGAAGGACAAAAGACCGATGGGCCATACACACGGTCGGTTTGGACCGATGAAACTGAACTTCAGTCCGTTTTCATCTGTTTGGACTGATCGTGTGTACGGGGCCTCAGGGGAACTTCTCCCTGCTGGTGTTATGTATTCTGTGGGCCGCAGTACTGCCATCCACCAGCGGATAGATCATGGCAGTATGGAGCAGACAGCACCTCCTGCGGTCAGGCGTCACCTAAACCTAATTACAAGCATACACATAAATACCCGGAAAGCCCTCACATGCTTGCCCTGGCATTGTCCTCATGCCTTGACCTGCAGCCTGTTTACCCGTGAACCGGAACCCTGGATCCTGTATCCTGTATCTGTTGTATCATTTCCTGTATCCCTGGATCCTTGCCCTGCAGCCTTAGGCCGAGTACACACGATGAGAATCTCGACGGGCGAAACACATCGTTTTCCCCGTCGAGTTCCTTGTTCGGCTGTCAAAAAACTCGTCAAGCCAAATTTTCCCATTGTCCGTCAATAGAGAACATGCTCTCTTTTTGGCTTGACGAGTTCCTCGACAGTTTTTTCGGCGAAAAGTGTACACACGACCGGTTTTCTCAGCAGAATACGTCTCCCATCGAGTTTCTTGCTGAATTCTGCCGAGAAAACCGGTCGTGTGTACTGGCTTTATTCTTCCATCTTGTTCCTGTCTGTTTACCCCTGGCCCCCCATCTGCTGATCTCCTGTTTATGATCCTGGACTGGCTTGACTCTGATTCTGGAACTCCCTTTTGCTATATATGCTGGTTGGTTTGCTATCACTGTTTTGGTTGTTTGGTTTTCTCACTCTGTTTGAATTGGTGGTGTTTTCAAATTTATTTACCTTAATAAACTTACTTTCACTTATTCATGTTTGGGTTTCCTCTGTTGCAGTCCACGCAGTTCTGGTCTTCTCTGATACATGACACAAAGTGTTATTCTCCACTGCTATCCTCAAAACAAAAAAAAGATCTCCTTATCACTAAAATTGTATTTGAGCCTAATATTGCTCAGGTAATCAATGAATGTCTTCAGTTCTTCACTGTTGCCTTTCTAGACAATCAACACGTCATCGATGTACCTTAGCTTAGCTTACATGGCTCAGGAACATTTCTGACACATAGATCTCCTGTTTGTCCCAGTAACCCAAGTGCAGTCAGGAATATGCTCGTGCCCATTATTCAAATTCGCCCTGGTGAACAACTATTTCCAGTTCTTGGGCAAAAACTATATACAGATAAAAAGAACCTCAATGGGGGGAGGTTCTTTTTATCTGTTTATAGTTTTTGCCCAAGAACTGGAAATAGTTGTTTACCAGGGCGAATTTGAATAATTCCAAGATAAATTAATGTTGTGCTACCATCTGTGGAAAATATTGCTCCAAGAAGAACCAGGCTGCTTTTAATCCACAATGGCGAGGCATGGATGTATATGTAGCGCCCCCTTACTTTTAGTACGGGCACTATGCTAAAGTTAGTGGGTGAATGGGAGAGTTATTTGTCTCCCATTCGTAATTTGTTAAAATTTAGGCTGCTGTCTTCCAGAACTGTCTTCCAGATGCAATCCCATCCCTGGGTGGCAGGTGGTGCTAGAGGGGTTCTGGCAGAGCCACTTTTCCCCAGCAGCCAATTAGAGGAGTTGGGCCTCGCAAGGCATGCTGGGGGAGGGTATAGTTGTGACAGACACCATGATTCTTGGTTCTCTTCTCTTCGCGGGGTCCAGGTTCCGGGTACGTCATCCACCTTCAGGGTGTGCGCGTCCACAGACCCCGCCAGCATGGCCCACCTGGCTGTAATTGCATCCCACGCAAGGCTCCATCCTGACATTGCGGGTGGTCTCAGTGGCTACTGGGCCCCCAAACTTTATTGAGAGGATCCGGTCACCAAGGCTTGACAGGTATATGGCAGCTGTCAACCAGTGACCCTTTATCGCATCTACTGGGAGGATTAGCTCAATGCAATTTTGTCCATTTGAGTACTGAAGTACTAGGCCTGTGGCAGAGGCCCGAGCCAGGTCTGTTCCTCCCAGCAACCTAAAGTGATGATTCGGCTTCGCCGGCTTCTGTCTGTTTGAGAAGCGAAGTCCTAAGAGGGACCTCTTTCACCATTGCTACATGTTTGCGTTTCAGGATCTTCCCCTTCCAGCTTCCTTCAGAGATCCTTTCAGAGAGAGTTCCCAAGATATCTTTTCAGAGTCAGCTTCCTTCCAGAGATATAGTTCTCCAGAGACAGCGTGCCTTCCGAGATCAACCTCCCTCGTGTCCTCTGCAACTACGTTTTAACACACCTAAGAAGTGGGTGTGTATCTCGCATTAATACGTCACTGACGACGTCAAATGATGCTATGTTTAGGTAGGCTGCCATAGCAATCAACTATGCGGCCATCTTGAACAATGCCAATTTTAGCCTGTAGGGACAGTCTTGGATCAGGAATAATTTCTAATGTTGATTGACGTGACCTCTGCCCCTAGATTTGTGGAACACCATTACTGGTGACAACAAACCCAGACACACCGGCAACTTTTTAAATTTATAGTTGAGATAATGTTTAGGATCAACACTACCACGCACCATCAGCTTAGACCATTCGTTAAATTCCTAGCCAAGTGAGATCATTGGAATATAACGATTGGGCCCCGTACACACGACAGGTTTCCTCGACAGAATCCATCAAGAAACTCGGTGGGAGAGCTTTATTGCCGAGGAAACCGGTCTGGTGTAAGTTTTTCATCAAGGAAACTGTCGAGGAACTCGACGAGCAAAAAAGAGAGCAAGTTCTCTTTTTCCTTGACGGGAGTCTCAAATTGTCTCGTCGGGCTGGTTTTCGACGAGAAACACGTTGATGTGTATGCTTAGAAACCCGCACCTTCGGTAAAAAGTAGCGTTTGTAATGGAAATAGCACATTTGTCACACTGTAACAGACTGAAAAGTGCAAACAGAGGCGGACTGACAACTCATGGGGCCCCCGGGCAATAGAAGATTTTGGGGCCCCTGGACTTACAGATGGCCACCACGCCAGGAGGCAGTGCAGTGGCTGGGTAGCTAAAATCTCAGTATTTTCATATCAAAAGCATGTCGGTATCGGACATATCAGGGATAGATGTAAAAAAAGTAGCCCCTCACCGCGTTTGAGAACGACGAGATTTTGTCTTTAACGTGTGTACACAAAGCAAGCTTGTCGAGTTCCTTGACAAGCCTAACAAGGAACTCGATGAGGAAAACGATGTGTTTCACCTGACGAGTTCCTCGGTCGTGTGTACGAGGCCTTAAAGCGGGGTTCCAACCACAATTAGCATTTTTTAAATGTATGTCCTTTTATCATGCGTTTTTAAAATATAAATCCGGTCACTTACTATTTTACAATCCGCCGCCGCTCCGCATTGTTATTCAAAAAAGATTGTTTATAAACTATGGGCCAGATTCTCTAAGAAATTTGCCGGCGTAGCGTAAGCCATTTACACTACGAGGCCGCATCGTACTAGAGCAAGTGCCGTATTCTCTAAGCATTTGCTCCGTAGTTTGCTTTGGCGTAGCGAAAATGGCCCAGCGTAAGCCCGCGTAATTCAAATTGGGCGGCTTGTATTTAAATTAAGCGCGCCCCCGCGTCGAACGAACTGCGCATGCGCCGGCCGGGGAAAAAGCCCAGTGCGCATGCTCCAGCTCACGTCGGAAAGCGTCGTTGAAACCGACTTCAAAACGACGTGATCGTCACTTACGCAATGCCCTATTCGCGAACGAGTTAGTAAAACGACGTAAGCGACGGAAAAAGCCGACGCTAACCCGACGCCATACTTAACATGGCATCCGACGGCACCCGACGGCATCCGACGCAACTTCGTAAGGTTACTCCTCATAGAAGCAGGGGTAACCTTACGTGGACGAAAACGATGTACGCGACGACGGGGCGGCGTAAAAGCGATCGGGAATCGGCGTACTAGCCTCATTTGCATAGGCAAATGAGAAAACAACGTAAAGGCCACCTAGTGGCCGGAGTTGTCATTACAACTACGATCCGCAAGTGTAATGGTATTACACTTGTCGGATGTTGAAGCGTATCTATGCAAAAGTGATGCTCAGCATCACTCGCATAGATACGAGCCAAAAAAAACGTCGATACGACGGGGTATCGGAGATACTCCATCGTAGCGCCGCTGAGAATCTGGCCCTATGACCCGGATTCACATAGACTTACACCAACGTAAATCACTTTACACCGACGTAGTGCAAATGTGAGTCACAAACCAACATACGTCCAAAAACAGGCCATCCTACCCCAACGTATCTTACTTAGGCCAGCGTAGCGTGTGCGCAAATATGGTTTGGACGCATGTTGCCTCTCCCATTGATTAGAAATTTAAAAATGCACAAGAGGGAAATACGGCGATTCACGAACCTACGTGCGCCCGACGCATCTATGCGATGTTTGCGTAAGTCCGGCGTAAAGTTATTCCCCATAGATGAGGCGCAACCCAGCAATTAGACATGCAAAGGTCTGCCCCAGAGAACACAGACCGGCGTATTGGGCGTACGTTACGTTCACAGCGTACGTAGTGATCCGGCGTAGCTTAGGCAGTTGTGCCGGCGTAGTTGTGAGCATGCGCATAAGGGTGCAGTTTCATGTGTCCACGTCACGACTACGTCACAGCGCATGCGCGTCCGTGATACGCCGGGCGTAAAACACTGCACCATGCTGAGACCATCATTTGCATGGGGTCACTCCCACTTCCACTTACGCTGGCCTGTGCCTTCAAAAATACGCTACGCCGGCACATCTTGGTGAGCAATAGCTTGCTGAATACAGTGCATGCCTCTCCGCTAGACATGTGCATTTCGTTTCGTTACGAATTCGAATTCGGACAAATTTTTCATTATTCGGAAATTCGGATGCATCCGAATTTCCGAATTACAAAATTAACGAATTTAAACAAATTCGAAAAAACGCGAACGAAATTCGAATTCGAATCTAATTCGAAAAACATTTGAATCGAATTCGAAAAGTATTCGAATCGAATTCGAAAAGAATTCGAAAAGAATTCGAATTGAATTCGGAAAAAAAATATATATTCGAATCGAATTCGAAACCAATTTGAATCGAAAACAAATTCGAATGAAAATTGAAAGCAAGTTTTAATCAAAATCTAAAAAATATAAATCGATGTCTAAAAAAGAATACAATAAAATAGAATATAAAATGATAAAACAATAGAATGACAATCAAAGAATAGTAAAGAACAGAATAGAATGTAATAGAATGTAATCAAATACAATAATACAAATACAAATACTTACAATAAATAATTTCAAATTCGGTTGAAATCATTTCCAATTTGGTTGAAATAATTTCCAATCCGGTTGAAATAATTTCCAATTTGGTTGAAATAATTTCCAATCCGTTTGAAATAATTTCCAATCCGGTTGAAATAATTTCAAATTCGGTTGAAATAATTTCAAATCCAGTAGAAATAATTTCAAATTCGGTTGAAATAATTTCAAATCCAGTAGAAATAATTTCAAATTCGGTTGAAATATCATCGAATTTGGATGAAATAATGTTGAATTCTGTTGAAATATCAAATATCAAAATATGATCGAATTCGAATCCGGTAGAAATATTATCGAATCCAGTAGAAATCTTTTCGAATTCGACCGTTTTTCGAATTTGGTTGAAAACGATCGAATTCGACCGTTTTTCGAATTCGGTCGAAAACGATCGAATTTGACCGGGTTTTTTCGAATTTTTATCAAAAACGATCGAATTCCGAAAACGAATTTAACGAATTTAACTTAACGAAATTAATTAAATAACGAATAAAAAGGAAACAAAACACATTTTTTCCTTTTGCACATGTCTACTCTCCGCGCTGTGCTGGCGTATGTGTGTGCGATACGCCGGCGTAAATGTGCGCCCACTCTCTGTGAATCCGTGCCAACGTTGTTTTGGGTTAGTCTGTACCAGTCCTTTTATCTTATTTATCTTACTAAGTGTCCAAAACCTTTGTGTTATAACCTTATGCCGCGTACACACGATCACTTTATGTGATGAAAAAAAATGACGTTTTTAAAAACGTCAATTTCATTGACCGTGTGTGGCGGAAAACGTCGTTTTATGTCTTGTAAAAAACGAGCATGCTTCAATTTTATGTGTCGTTTTTCAAAATGTCGTTTTTTTGTTTCACAAAAAGTCACCGTGTGTTGCAAAAAACGTCAAAGTTTTTCAACCCGCGCATGCCCAGAAGCTAGTTATGAAGCGAGCTTCAATGGAAAAGAGTGGTGAACGTAACCTCGCTTTTTGTGAAAAAAAATGATGGTGTGTAGGCAACATCGTCTTTGAAAAGTGAAGTTTCAAAAATGTTGTTTTTTACTTCACAGAAAACGTCAGTAGATACCAGTAGATACGCCGTCGTAACTCAGAATCTGCGCCGTCGTATCTTTAAGCGTATTCTCAAAGTGAGATACGCTTAAATGTTGCTAAGATACGACGGGCGTAAGTCTCCTACCGTCGTATCTTAGCTGCCTATTTACGCTGGCCGCTAGGGGCGTGTACACTGATTACGCCTAGAATATGTAAATTAGCGATATACGCCTATTCACGAACGTTACGCCCGGCTGTCGCAGTAAAGATACGCCTTTTACGTAAGGCGTTTTCAGGCGTAAAGGTAAAGCAATAAAAAGATGGGGCAGCCAATGTTAAGTATGGATGTCGGGGCCGCGTCAAATTTTTCACGTTTTACGTCGTTTGCATAACTCGTCCGTGAATGGGGCTGGCCGTAAATTACGTTCACGTCGAAAACCAATGAGTCTTAGTGGCGTAATTTGGAGCATGCGCACTGGGATACGTCCACGGACGGCGCATGCGCCGTTAGTAAAAAACGTGATTTACATGGGGTCACATTGAATTTAAATAAAACACGCCCACATCAAACACATTTGAATTAGGCGGGCTTACGCTGGCCCATTTACGCTACGCCGCCGTAACTTAGGGAGCAAGTGCTTTGTGAATACAGCAATTGCCTCTCTAATTTACGGCGGCGTAGCGTATCTGACATACGCTACGCCCGCACAAATATACGCCGCTCTACGTGAATCTAGCCAAGGGTCTGCAGGTGAGTCATCTGTACAGAGCTGGGCAGCATTAGTAAGATAATTTCACACTGATATCGGGACACAGCACGGGACTATAACTTTAAGTGACAGGGGAATTTAAACCAGGATCGTTGGCAAGTATGAGGCAGCTGCTTTAGGCACCACAACAATGGCAGGGCCCAGGGCAGCTTCCCTTTTTTCCCTGCCTTTCCTACATGTCAGCAAGATTGTGCAGCTCCTCCAGGCGTTTTCAGGCGTAAAGATAAAGCACCAAAAAGATGGCGCAGCCAATGTTAAGTATGGACGTCGGGACCGCATCGAATTTTTCACGTTTTACGTCGTTTGCGTAACTCGTCCGTGAATGGGGCTGGCCGTAATTTACATTCACGTCGAAACCAATGAGTCTTAGCGGCGTAATTTGGAGCAAGCGCATGCGCCGTTAGTAAAAAAACGTCATTTATGTGGGGTCACACCTAATTTCAATAAAACACGCCCACATCAAACAAATTTGAATTTGGCGGGCTAACACCGGCCAATTTACGCTACGCCGCCGTAACTTAGCTTTGTGAACACAGCACTTGCCTCTCTAATTTACGGCGGCGTAGCGTATCTGAGATACGCTACGCCCGCACAAAATTACGCTGCTCTATGTAAATCTAGCCAATCATATGCATAGTATAAAGGCCTATATGTATATTCTTTTAGCACCAAATGTTCTGACAGGTAAATATATTGGCAAAGGTGCTATTGACATGAAATGTTCACCACATATTGGTAACAACTCATGTAATCCATACGTACAAAGACACCAGAACAAATGCTTTCAGAAATGAAATTATGTGTAATAAAATGGAAAAGGTATTGAAAACACGAAGAAAGCCAAGACACCGTCTAAAATCTATCAGTTATTAGAAAGCAATCCTGCCCTTTGTGAGTGTAAATTTAAAATCAGCTGGTTCAGTCTCACCTGACGGCCTATAAAAAAGGTGTCTCATTACCAAGGTGTCACACAAGAAATATCTCATGATGGGTAAAAGCAAAGAGCTCTATCAAGACATTCTCAAATTTATTGCTGCAAAACATACTGATGGCATTGGTTACAGAAGGACTTCCAAATGTTCCAGGGAGCACTGTAGGGGCCATAATCCGGAAGTGGCAAGAACATCATTTCACCATGAACTGGCCACGGCCGGGTGCTCCTCGCAAGAGGAGTGAAAAGAATTATCAGAAGAGTTGTCCAAGAGCCAAGGACCACATGTGGAGACTGGAGAGCTTCAGGAAGACCTGGAATTAGCAGGTACAATTGTTCCAAAGAAACCAATAAGTAATGCACTCAACCGCCATGGCCTGTATGCACGCACACCACGCAAGTCTCCATTGCTGAACCTTATCAGAACCCAACCTCCCATTACTATTATGGCTGCAGACAGGAATGGACAGACAATAAACATGCTTTTCATTGGATCTTTTTCACAGGTATGGAATAGTCGGCTGTATATCTCAGCAGGTCCATGCTTTCTCACATATGTAGCCAAGCTTGTCCTCACAGTCCCGGTCATTCATTGATTGTGACCCTCCTAGGATCTCAGCACAATGTTCTCGGCCTTTGTCATTGTTGGGTTCTCCCGTATTCCAAGGACTGTAAAAACAAGAACAATGACCTTTAAGAATATGTTTTTATATCAAATCTGTCTCCAAATCACTCATTCACTTGATTTAAAAATTGGTTTATTTTAGTCAATGGCGACGCGGCAAGATTAACCAAAATCTCTTCAGTAGCTTTGTCATGGCCTCATTGTGGTGGTTGAGTGATCTCCGGGGTGTTTTCTGAGATGATTCAGAACCAATGTTATTTCAAAGTTTTTGCCACACTGCCACTTTAACCACTTGATGACAGCCTACCATCATTGTACTGCAGACAAGGGTCCATCAGTGGCAGCTGGTGCTCAAAATTTTTGGGGGGCACAAACAAACCGTAGAATTGTATTTAAAAAAAAAACACATCAATTGCAGCCTCAATATGCCATCAATTGCAGCCACTGTGCCCATCAAACGCTGCAAATGTGCCCATCAAACGCTGCAAATGTGCCCATCAAACGCTGCAAATATGCCCATCAAATGTTCCCACTGTGTCCATCATCTGCAGCCTCAATGTGCCATCAATTGCAGCCACTGTGCCCATCAAATGCTGCCACTGCCCTTCAATTGCAGCCATAGTGCCCATCAAACTCAGTAACTGTGTACATCAAACACTGCAACTGTGTCTATCAAATGCCGCCACGGTGATCTCCCCTGCCCGCTCGCATCCTCCATGGCATGGGTCTTCTCTCCACCTCTCCTCCCATCCTCTCCTATAGGCGTTTGGACACCTGGTACTAGGTGTCCAATCACAGTGCCTGTCATCTCAGCCAATCAGGTGACGAGTAACAGACCCATGCACCCAATTGGCGAGGAGGTTCAGTGTTAGAAAAGCAAATATTAATTTGCTGTTCTAACACAGCTGGGTCACCGTATTTGACACTATTAGTGCCTATGGCTCTAATCAGGTGCTTCAAAAACCCCCACCAGAAAAGGGGCCAGGTGCCTGAATAGGGGGTGTCAGCGGCGGCCATGGATAGATTCATGCTATGCACGCACGCCTTATGGACGCACCGCCACTGAGGACCATTGTAGGCAAAGCAACATACTGGTACATCACTGCCTATCTCTATGTTTAGGGAGAGCACATGCGCACCCTCCACCCGGCATCCACTCTGATTGTACAGCGGAAGCCTGTCAGCAAGTCCCGGCTGGGACCTGCTTATCGCCTGTGTCCAATCACAGCCCAGAGCTCTGTGTTGACAATCAACACAAAGCTCTGTACAGAGGGAACAATCTCTCTGTTTCTCATCCCTGCAATGAAAAAAGTGTGCATAAGGATAAGCAGCCTGCTGACAGAGACAGCATTGACGGTGGCTGATGATGGGGACTCTGGTAGTAAGGGGACAGTTCAGTACTTCATGTTCCCCACTTAGTGGTAGGGTCTCCATGTTGGTACAGATCACCTCTAGGGATTAAACCTGAAAGTCACAATGTGCAAGGCTTTGCAATTTGAAGTACAGGAGCTGGTTCAGTTAAGTAGAAGATGATGGAACAAGTGTGTGCTATGCGCAACTTGATCAAAATGACTTCATAGTCAAATGTTGGGGCAAGTAGGAACAGGTGGCACCACTGGCTGAAGAGGAGATGCTACTTTCTGGAAGTGTGTGGGGCCAAAGAATATAGTATGCCCTAGGGCCTGCAGGCAGCATCAGCCCCTACTGGTCATTAATGAATGTCATGGCTGGTAACTCTCTCAAGGTGCTCCTAGACCTAGAGGGTGACTTCCCAACATGTTTGGGGCCTACCATGTGCTTACTAATGGAGGCTGGGGCTGGATCACAAGCTGTCCTTGCTGGGAGTAGATGAAAGGTGACCAGGAATGAGAGCCGGGGATGGAGACTCTGATGGAGGAAGGAGCTTGATTCCATGCCATGACAGCTTTTGTCCGAGAAAACTGGATGGTGTATGCTCCATACCAGTTTCCCCAACATGAAAACCGACGGGAATCGCAGGAGGAAAAATTAAAACATGTTTCCTTTTTTCCTGCCACGATTCCTGGCGGTCTTTTTCCCGGTAGTTTCCCTATGGGAAACACTGCAGTGGAGCATACACATGGCCAGGATTCCCTGCCAAAGCTCTCAACGCAGTTTTCCTGACGGGAAAACCTCTGGTGTGTACAGGGGGAATGGACCAAGCAGGTTCTCGGTTCTCTCCCCGGGATTCCTGGTGGACTTTTTACCATCGGGAATACCGATTGTGTGTACAGGGCATTAGTCTATAATCCAGCAGAAGGTGGTATTTATGATGTCAGAGTTTAAGCTTATGTAGTGTTTCTATCACACCTGGAAGACCTCACCTGAATGTAAGAGGGCTCCCATCTGCCCACAGCCAACGATTGATATCTCCACTGTCTCTCCTCAGTCCTAACCAGAATCTCCCACTTCCTATGGTTGGCACAAGAGAATCCTGGGTCAATAAATAAAGAAACGGTCATCAGAAATATATAAAACACATACACTAGAATGAAGAAGAGGAATCACTATTACATATACTACAGTGGAACCTCGGATTACAAGCATAATCCATTCCAGGAGAATGCTCGTAATCCAATATCAAAGAGAGTTTCCCCATTAAGTCAATGGAAACAAAAATTATTTGTACTGCATTGACTTCAATAGCAAGCAATACCACATGTGGCCAGAGGTGTGGGGGCACCAGAGAGCTTCGGAAACACACGGAAAGGCCTGAGGACAGCTCGAGTTAGGATTTTTTTTAAATACAGTGCTCGTATTGCATGACGCTCTTTAACCGCGTTACTCGCAATCCGAGGTCCCACTGTACTTCTTTTTCTCCTGTTGTGCCCTCCTATGATATTAGATAAAGAGTAAATTTAGGCAGAAGCATCACATTGCAGGTTTTTTTATTTAAATGTTTCAGTGTGTAACTGTAACGGCTCTTGCCATACAAGAAGAAAAAAAAAACAGGCCGCTAAACGCCAGTGACGTCACTTGAATCCTGATTTGTTGGAAATAACAACCACAAAGACAAATGCCTCGTTTCCACTGAGTGGGACGGTTTGGGTCGGTACAGTTTGGAATGATTAGAATGGACCGGTCAATTCTGGTGAGCATTTCCACTGCAAGTCGGACCGTCAGGGGCCATACAGGGTTTAGAAAAAAAGCCTAGCGTGTCCACCAATCAGTGGAATGTATTGTAGCTCCGCCCTAACAGAACCATTCCATTCCTCCGCCCTAACAGAACCATTCCATTTTCTATGTCCCCACATCTGTCCCCACATCTGAAGCAGGACCCAGAATGGTGCGGTACGGTTCAGTTTTATGGCACACTTTCATAATGAAAACACCCAAAATAGCGTACCGTACTGAACCATACCGAACCGATCAGCTCAGTGGAAACGAGGCAAAACTCTCCGTCCATGGGACCTCCCCTTTAATGTGTGTTGCCCAACAGGGCTTATTCATAGAGTAGGGTGACCAGACATCCCCTGTTTCCAGGCTTACTCCTGGTTCTCTCGCTGTAACGAGCGATCGCGTGTGCTCGGCGCTGATCGTGCATCGGGACCAGGGGAGAGCGGGGGCGCGCCCCTATTGGCTGCATAGCGAGATGATGTATAGCTACGTGATCTCGCACAGCTGAGCTGACCTGCCGCCATATAACTGTGACGGCTGGTCGGCAAATAGTTAAGACCACATGATAAGCCGGGTCTCAAGTCTTCTTTCTATTGGAATTCAAAGTGGCAGGGTCCTTTGGACATCCCCATTGCAGCCTGAGGATGTGGTCACTTCCCACTGGCTGCCCATTAATGGGTCCCCGAAGACTCAATGTTTGTGAGTTGGCGCTATGAGGGGTGGGGAAACATTTCTTGGGGTATTTCGCTTAGAAATAAACACCAATGTTTGTTCCCTACAGCTATGGTAATGAGGGCAGGGTGGAAATACATTGCAGACAATTTCCAGTCAGCCTAAATACACAAATAAAATACATACTGTACATGGAAGTTGTTTTACCTACCTAAAGGATTTGTATTTCTGTCCATCCATTCCCGAGATTTATACGTCAACCCTGACCTGACTTTTCTCTATTGCAAAATTACAGCAATCAAACAGCTTGGTCAATGCCCCACCCCCCGCCTGTGAGTGGACAGTGAACGAGCAGCAGAAGAGTAATGAGGACTTCTTTGCCAGCAAATTTGTTGGCAGAACCTCAAACTGCAGCACACTACTGCACAAGTTTAATGTACATACATACATACCTGCCTTTTATTTAATGGCTCACAGTCTCTAATTCATCCCAAAGGTGTTCTATTGGGTTGAGGTCAGCACTCTGTGCAGGCCAGTCAAGTTCCTCCACCCCAAACATTCTGATCCATGTCTTTATGGACCTGAATTTGTGCACTGGTCCAAATCATTTGGTGGGGGGGGGATTATGGTGTGGGGTTGTTTTTCAGGGGCTGGGCTTGTCCCCCTAGTTCCAGTGAATGGAACTCTTAAGCATACCGAGACAATTTCATTCACCCAACTTTGTGGGAACAGTTTGGGGATGTCCACTTCCTGTTCCAACATGACTGCTCACCAGTGCACAAAGCAAGGTCCATAAAGACATGGATGAACACGTTTTGGGTGGAGGAACTTGACTGGCCTGCACAAAGTTGGGAGCATGAAATTGTCCAAAATGTCTTGGTATTTCTTGGTATGCCGAAGCCTTAAGAGTTCCCTTCACTGGAACTAGGGGACCAAGCCCAACCAATGAAAAACAACCTCACACCATAAAACCTCCTTCACCAAATGATTTGGGCCAGTGCACAAAGCAAGGTCCATAAAGACATGGATGAGCGAGTTTGGGGTGGAGGAACTTGACTGTCCTGACCTCAACCCGATGGAACACCTTTGGGATGAATTAGAGCGGAGACTGCAAGCCAGGCCTTCTCGTCCAACTTTAGTGACTGACCTCACAAATGCACTTCTGGAAGAATGGTCACACATTCCCATAGACACACTCCTAAACCTTGTGGACGGCCTTCCCAGAAGAGTTGGAGCTGCTATAGCTGCAAAGGGTGGGGCCAACTCAATATTGAACCCTACGAACTAAGACTGGGATGCAATTGAAGTTCATGTGTGCCTAAATGCAGGTGTCCCAATACTTTTGACAATGTAGTGTATGTATGTATATAGATATAGATATGTAGTATGTACATACAGATCTGGGCACAGGGGTTAATTCTTTGAGCATTATTTCACTAGCCTGCCTCAGAGAAATGTAGAATCTGATTGACTATTGGTGATGAATAGTAGACTCCCCTCTGCCCTTTTCCATCCAGAGGTAGGTGTGGCACTTACCAGTTCAGGTCTGTCCTTCAGGATCAGCATGATGCCATTACGCTTTTCACATGCCTCCCGACTCTTAGTCCAGGTTTCTACATTGGCCTGGAAATAGTAGCAGTTGGATTTAATTAGTTGCCATCCACTGGGGCAGCTGGTGCAGGAACCCTCTGGGAAGAGAAGAGAACACAATGAAGTCAGTTCTGAGATCTCAAACCCAAAACAACGCTGGGAAAAAACTGAAACTGAATTACGGTTATACCAAACACAATCAGAATGTAACTTTCTGAATATCATACTTAGGACACTCTATAGTTTTATTTTCTTATACATAGACCCCAAAGTGTTATCTCACAGTGTGATGATGTGCAATCATGAGTTTCTGCATACTACATCAATTGAGACGTGATGAAACTTTGAATGGGCAAAGTCAATGTGTAATCATCTATCAATGATGCCTCTACCAATGATGCCATGGAATAAAGGGTCCAAGTTGTACATTAGGAGAGGGAGGACATTTATAGTTAAATAATATCTTTGGATTGCAGTGGGAAAACTACTGGGGTTGGCAAAGGTCCACTTTTGACCAGTCCCTGGCATTGCACCACCATGGAGGGCCACAGGACCAAATAGTGTTGAGGGGCCAAGGCGGGCATGCAGTGAGATCTGTAGAAAGGAGGATGGGAGGCCAGCACACAACTACACTCTGCACACAACAGCTGCTGAGATGAAAGTCTTCCAAAATGTCTGCACTCCAGACACCAGCCTGGACAGGACATCTCCCTCTCAGATCTCTGTTACCAGGAGCTTGACCCCCACGCCAAGCCAATTTCTCTATTACCGGCACCATTTTATTGAAGTCTGCCCATATACACAGATCAGAGTTAGTCTTTAACACAATGGTTTTCAGAGCCGCAAATATGGAATAAATGTTACTTGTTTTTCAGCATCTCACCAAACAGGGCGCTAGAGATGATAAACTACACTGAATGGGCGTGTTATATGAAGAGGGGGAGTGGGAGCACCAAGAGGATAAGAGAAGAGGTGATGGATCAAAACCAAGGTCTGTTTAACTGAGCCTGCCCTGCATCTGAGCAATGGAAGAGGTGAGGTCAGTGTGACATCTCCAACCAGGCCACATAGGGTCTATGGGGGGTCACTGTGGTCACCAGAGTGCCACCTTCACATGATCACCTTTACATCAAACTGTACGGGATTCCCCTCTACAGTGCATGGGGGAACTCTGCGGATCCTGATGTAAAGGGGAACTCTGATGTAAAAAAGAATGTTACAGACATAAGTGGAAACCCTAATGTGTTTTATATAACTGTAAAAAGTTAAGTAACTTGATGTTCTCAGTCTGAGGACCTCCCTTTCCTTAGAGCGGTGAAGACATTAAATGTTTCAGTTAAATTTAACATTGAACAACAGGTAACCGTAAGAATTTGCATGTGAAGGAACCTACCTGTTCTATTGTAATGGGCACCCTGGAGCACAGTTTGGGAAACTAAGATACGTTTTGACATCCCTACAGCTTCATCAGTGCCACCTTAACCAACAGAGATGAGTGCAATGCATGTAGAGGAAAGATTCCAAATCCATTATTTGTTTACTGAATGCTCTGGATGAACAAAGGTCCATGGTGGGTTTCCATTAATAAAGGTTGATTGTGGGACCCTCTAAATAAAGGTAATTGTGGGACCCTCTTAATAAAGGTTTACGGTGAGACTCTAAAAAAAGGTCAATGGTGGAACCCCCATGAAATAAAGGTCCATAGAGGGATGTCTGAAATAAAGGTTGATGGTGGGACACTAAATAATGGTCCAGGTTGGGATACCATAAATGAAGGTCTATGGATTGCCCCCCTATAAACAAAAGTTCTTGGTGGGACTCCATAAAAAAAGGTCCATGGTGGGACCCCATAAATAATGATTCATGGTGAAAGACCATAAATAAAAGTCCTTGGTTGGACCTCATAAATAAAGGTTCATGGTGGGACCCAATAAATAAAGGTCCATTGATGGACCCCATAAATTAAAGTTCTTGGTTGGACCTGATAAATAAAGGTTGATGGTGGGACCCATAAATAAAAGTTCCATTGATGGACCCCATAAATAAAAGTTCCATTGATGGACCTCATAAATAAATATTCATGGTGGGACCCCATTAATAAAGGTTAATTGTGGGACCCCGTAAATAAAGATTCATGGTGGGACCCTAAACAACAGTCAGTGGTGGAACCCCCATAAGTAAAGGTCCATAGAGGGATGTCTGAAATAAAGGTTGATGGTGGGACCCTAAATAATGGTCCAGGTTGGGATACCATAAATAAAGGTTCATGGTGGGACCCTAAACAACGGTCAGTGGTGGAACTCCCATAAATAAAGGTCCATAGAGGGATGTCTGAAATAAAGGTTGATGGTGGGACCCTAAATAATGATTTATGGTGGAAGACCATAAATAAAAGTACTTGGTTGGACCTCATAATTAAAGGTTTATGGTGGGACCCCATAAATAAAAGTTCTTGGTTGGACCTCATAAATAAAGGTTCATGGTGGGACCCCATAAATTAAGGTCCATTGATTGACCCCATAATCAAAGGTTTATGGTGTAACCACATAACTAACGATCCATGGTGGGACCCCTTGCTACTGGATTTTAGAGCACATATAGCATTAGCTCTGCATTAGACCAGGGGGTGAGAAGGAGGGTGGAGCTAGCTACCACTTTCTGGGCTTCTGTTTCTTAATTTATTTCAGGTACTTATATAGCACTGCCAATTTATGCCTTGCTTTGCATTGATAAATATTATACATTCACATCAGTGCCTGCCCTCAAGAAACTTACAATCCATGGTCCCTACATACAGACAGAAGCCAATCAATCTGCCAGCATTTATTTGGAGTGTATTAGAGTATTTAAAGGAAATACAGGCAGGTAGTGTTGTGGTTGGCATTCAAACCGATGACCCTAGTTCTGCTCGGCGGAAGTGCTAACCACTTATGCCGCGTACACACGATCAGAATATCGGAGGAAAAACCTTGGAAGGTTTTTCCGTCGGAATTTCGCTCAAACTTGGCTTGCATACACACAGTCACACAAATCCTGTCAGAAATTCCGACCGCCAAGAACGTGGTAACATACAACACATACGAGGAGTCGAAATCAATTAAGTTCAAAAGGCAGTTTGGCTCTTCTGCTTGATTCTGAGCGCGCATGTTTTTTTTTTGCACGTTGGAATTGCATACAGACGATGGGAACTTTTCCCGTCGGAAAAATTTGAGAACCAGCTGTTAAATTTTTCTTGTCGGAATTTTCCGACAGAAAATTTAAGATGGAGCCTACACACATTTTCCAACCAAAAGCTAACATCGGACTTTTCTTGATGGAATTTCCGATTGTGTGTACGCGGCATAAGACACTGTGCTGCCCAATAAAGAATGCAGAATGTTTACCTTTATTTATAATCAATTTTATCTTGTTCAGATCATCCGTTATATTGGCAACTGGAAAGAGAAAACACAAAGCTGAATAGAATAAACATTGTAACAACATTACTCATCACTAGGGATGAGCTTCGGGTTCGAAACAAACGTATGTTCGACTCGAACATTGTCTGTTCGTACGTTCGACGAAATTCGAACAAAAGCGGTCGTTCGCGCCAAATTCGAGTGACGCAAAACGGCCCATAATTCACTGCGGCATTGCACACTGATGATTGGCCAAGCATGCTGTATGTCCCGCATGCTTGGCTAATCACAGAGCGCAAAAAACGAAGAGCCATAATTGGCCAAAGCCTGGCTGACTTTGGTCAATTATGGCTCAGGGCTTTAGCACACGCCCCACACTATATAAGGCCGCCTGCTGGGCGGCCTCGTGTAGTGTTTTCCGGCTTGTTGATGAGAGCAATCAGAGAGACAGAGAGATTGTCTTTTTATATAGCTAGATAGAGCAGGCAGGCTAGTCAGTTTAGCTTAATTTACAGTGTGTAGAGGATATATATACATCCCAGGAGTTGTACATATATTTATACACTGTATAGCTCAGATAGATCAGTTCCTCCTAATTTACTGGCAGGCAGGTGATTGTGCTATTTAAAGACGTTATCACAGGTATAGACACCCAGCAGGTACAATATTTAAAGGAATTTAATTTTCATTTTTTTAACCGCTTCAATACCTGGCTTTTATACCACCTCCATACCGGGCCTATTCTGACACTTCTCTCCTACATGTAATAATCATCATTCTTTGCTAGAAAATTACACAGTACCCCCAAACATTATATATGTTTTTTTTAGCAGACACCCTAGGGAATAAAATGATGGTCATTCCAGAGTTTTATCTTGCACGGTATTTACGCAATTATTTTTCAAACGCCTTTTTTTGTAAAAAAAATTGTTTTATGAATTAAAAAAATAACAAAACAGTAAAGTTAGCCCAATTTTTTTGTATTATGTGAAAGATTATGTTACACCGAGTAAATAGAGACCCAACATGTCACGCTTTAATTATGCGCACACTCATGTAATGGCGCCAAACTTCGGTATTTAAAAATCTCCATAGGCATCGTTTTATTTATTTTTTACAGGTTACAGTTTAGATTTACAGAGGAGATCTAGTGCTAGATTAGTTGCTGGCACTCTAACGCACGCGCCGATACCTCACATGTGTGGTTTAAACGGCGTTTACATATGTCGCGGGACTTGCGTGTGCGTTCGCTTCTGCACGCGAGCTATCGGGGACAGGGGCGTTTTAATTTTTTTTTTATCTTTTATTATTTTTTTTGACTTATTTTTTATTTATTTTTACACTTTTTTTCATTTTTTTTTTCCACTTTTATTCCTATTACAAGGAATGTAAACATCCCTTGCAATAGGAAATGTGTGTGACAGGTCCTCTTTATGGAGAGATGTGGGGTCAATAAGACCTCACATCTCACCTCAAGGCTGGAAACCATGAGATCGGTGAAAAAAAAAATTCACAGATCTCATGAATGGTGACTTACAGCCGCAATTGCGGCTTTGTTTACATACGGGGACCCGGGCGTGACGTCATCAGATCACGCCCGGGTCCTCCGACGGTCATAGAGATGACTGGTGACCATCTGGTCACCAGTCATCTCTATGCTTCCTGCCGCCGCTGACGATTCGTTCTCCGGGCCCCCGAAGGCACAGGTAAGCCCGGAGAAGCACCGGAAGGCGGCGGGATGTCCCCTCCCGAGGCCTGTAAGAACGATCAAGCGGTGGAACCGCCGATATGATCGTTCTTACATTGTGCAGAATCGTCGGCTGAAGAAGAGGATATCTGGATGATGCCTCTGGCTGCAGGCATCATCCAGATATTCGCCTGCAATGCCCAGGCCGTCAATTGACAGCCACTTAGGATGGTAAATCCCATCCCAGGCCGTCAATTGTATATGGCTGGGTTTTGAAGTGGTTAATTTAAGCATCAATAAAATCACTGCTCCTGGAGCAGTGATTTTAATAATGTTTAAATAAAAAAAAAAAAAAGATTCCTTTAAATATTGTACCTGCTGGGTGTCTATAGTTTGCCTGTGAAAACGTCTTTAAGAACCCGGGTTTTGCCCGAGGGAACATGTATCAATGGAAAAAAAAAGGTTTTAAAAACTGTCGTTTTTTCAGTCCTGCTCCATTGATACATGTTCCCTGGGGCAAGACCCGGATTCTCAAAGATGTTTTCACAGGCAAACTATAGACACACAGCAGGTACAATATTTAAAGGAATCTTTCATTTTTTTTTATTTAAACATTATTAAAATCACTGCTCCAGGAGCAGTGATTTTATTGATGCTTAAATTAAAAAAATTAAAATTAAATTCCTTTAAATATTGTACCTGCTGGGTGTCTATAGTTTGCCTGTGAAAACATCTTTGAGAACCCGGGTCTTGCCCCAGGGAACATGTATCAATGGGAAAAAAGTTTTAAAAACGATCGTTTTTTCAGGAGTCCTGCTCCATTGATACATGTTCCCTGGGGCAAGACCCGGGTTCTCAAAGACGTTTTCCAACAATAACTTGAATATTGATCTTTAAAATTAGCGTTTTTGAATTCGAACGTTCGAGTTCCATAGACTTCAATAGGGTTCTAAATGTTCGTGCGAACGATCGGACTGTTCGACGGTTCTGGTGCGAACCGAACGCGGGTATTTTCTGCTCATCCCTACTTATCACTTCCTATCTAAGTGACAATGATCGCCAGGACAGATATGGAGGGTGGAACTCCTCAAGCGGGACACAGACCGCAAATAAATAAACGCACAGAGATTCTAATCGTTCCGTTTTCTATCCCAAAAAAATGCTTTCGCTTTTCATACACTTTAATAGATTTCCTATAATTACCTGATTTCTGCAGATCAGATACATCCTTTGTCAATCTAGATACTAAAAAAAATATATATATATAATTAATAAATAAAAAAATAAGTAAATAGAAATCAGAAACATTGGAAAAGAAGACTATGCAGAAAACATGTGACTGCTCAGGACGACAGCCGTGCAGAACATGGCCCACGTTAAAGCTTTACAATAGATTCAGAAAGTGACATTAGAAGGGTGAGTCACTATCCTAACGATTTCAGTTGTGTATGTACAGTATATTTAAACTTGAGCTATTGAGCTCTGTACAAAATTGTTTCCATGAAAATAGACAAAAAGAGAGCCTAGAAAATCATGAGGAAAGGAGCAGAGAGAGAGAGAGAGAGAGATAATCTTAATAATTACCTGATTTCTGCAGATCAGATACATCATTTGTCAATCTAGAATCTAAAAAATATATATATATATATATAATTAATAAATAAAAAAATAAGTAAATAGAAATCAGAAACATTGGAAAAGAAGACTATGCAGAAAACATGTGACTGCTCAGGATGACAGTCGTGCAGAACATGGCCCACGTTAAAGCTTTACAATAGATTCAGAAAGTGACATTAGAAGGGTGAGTCACTATCCTAACGATTTCAGTTGTAAATGTACAGTATATTTAAGCTTGAGCTATTGAGCTATGTACATATTTTTTTTCTATGAAAATAGACAAAAAGAGAGCCTAGAAAAACACAAGGAAAGGAGCAGAGAGAGAGATAATCTTAATACTGGCTACAAGGCCTGCCTTGTGTATCTGCACTTGCCAATAATTTATCAAGGGTACTAGCACTGCATGTGTGGTTTGTTTTCCATACACAGAGATGGAGGGTGCAGGGTATTGGGACCTGCATTGATGGTGGGGGAGGTTCTCTGGCCTTTAACCACTTCCCACCACTTCTCACCAAGTACTTGACTGGATTTGGCCTAGGTAGACTTTTGTGTGCCTTGCTCCCCAGGTTGTTAAAAGTTAGAGGTCCCTTTTTTTGCAGGCTTGGACATTTCTCCACCATCTATGTATTTATTTGTGTGCTGCAATTTCATGGTTCACAGGAAAGTCGCAGAGGTCAACTTTTGCATTGGGGCCCACAGGCTTTAAGCTATGCCTTCTACAGTAGGTGACTGGGATATTGTGTCAATCTCGCTCCCTTTCTCGGCGAGATTGAGCACTTGTGAGCCCCATCGCGGGAGCCAGTGCCGAGCTGGCTTGCCGCGATGGAAACAAAGCCGTCATAGAAGCGACGGGGATCCGACGCAGATTCCCACCAATTCTACACGTGGGCGGAGTTTGTTATGAATCCCGAAGGAGAAATCCCCGCCGGATTTAAAAAAAAAATCCGGCATGGGTTCCCCCCTCAGGAGCATAACGGGCCCTTAGGTCTGTTATGGGTTGTAAGGAGACCCCCTACGCCGAAAAAACGGCGTGGGGGTCCCCCCACAATCCATAACAGACCCGTATCCAAAGCACGCCGGCCGGCCGGTCAGGAAGGGAGTGGGGGCGAGCGAGCGCCCCCCCCCCCCCTCCTGAGCCGTACCGGGCAGCATGCCCTCAACATGGGGGGGTTAGGTGCTCTGGGGCAGGGGGCGCACTGCGGCCCCCCACCCCAGAGCACCCTGTCCCCATGTTGATGAGGACAGGGCCCCTTCCCGACAACCCTGGCCGTTGGTTGTCGGGGTATGCAGGCGGGAGGCTTATCCGAATCTGGAAGCCCCCTTTAATAAGGGGGCCCCAGATACCGTCCCCCCACCCTAAGTGAATGAGTATGGGGTACATTGTACCCCTACCCATTCACCTGCAAATAAAAAGTGTAAACACAAATAAACCACACAGGGTATTGAAATATTTTATTAGTTGGCCGCCGGGGGGGTGTGTATGATCGCTTTTATAAAAGCACCCCCCTCCGGCGGGCTTCTGTGGGGGGTGGGTGCCGCCGTCTGGTTCTCTTCCGCCGCCGGGGGGGGCGCTTTGATAAAAGCGCCCACCACCCGGCGGGCTTCTTTCGACATCTTCAGCGGCTGGGGGGTCTTCTCCCACTCTCCAGGGTCTTCTCCTGCTCTCCGGGGGTCTTCTCCGCTCTCCGGGGGTCTTCTCCGCTCTCCGGGGGTCTTCTTCTTCTTCAGGACTCGCCACCGCTAACTTTGTGTTTTAGCTCAATTACTAGCGGCGGCGAGTCCCCTCTTCTGTGACGTCGTCTTCTTCTTCTTCTTCTGTTCTCCAGATGTTGACGCGACGCTTCCTTCCACTGTTATGCCGGGCGTGCGGCTCGCAGCGAATTATATAGGCCTGTCTTGTGACGTCGCAGTCCCATCATGCTCCGGTAGGTACCACGTGGTACCTACCGGAGCATGATGGGACTGCAACGTCACAAGACAGGCCTATATAATTCGCTGCGAGCCGCGCGCCCGGCATAACAGCGGAAGGAAGCGTCGCGTCAACATCTGGAGAACAGAAGAGGAAGAAGAAGAAGACGACGACGTCACAGAAGAGGGGACTCGCCGCCGCTAGTAATTGAGCTAACACACAAAGTTAGCGGTGGCGAGTCCTGAAGAAGAAGAAGACCCCCGGAGAGCGGAGAAGACCCCCGGAGAGCGAAGAAGACCCCCGGAGAGCAGGAGAAGACCCCGGAGAGTGGGAGAAGACCCCCCAGCTGCCGAAGACGTCGAAAGAAGCCCGCCGGGTGGTGGGCGCTTTTATCAAAGCGCCCCCCGGCGGCGGAAGAGAACCAGACGGCGGCACCCACCCCCCACAGAAGCCCGCCGGAGGGGGGCGCTTTTATAAAAGCGATCATACACACCCCCCCCCCCCCCGCCGGCCAACTAATAAAATATTTCAATACCCTGTGTGGTTTATTTGTGTTTACACTTTTTATTTGCAGGTGAATGGGTAGGGGTACAATGTACAATGTACCCCATACTCATTCACTTAGGGTGGGGGGCCGGTATCTGGGGGCCCCCTTATTAAAGGGGGCTTCCAGATTCGGATAAGCCTCCCGCCCGCATACCCCGACAACCAACGGCCAGGGTTGTCGGGAAGGGGCCCTGTCCTCATCAACATGGGGACAGGGTGCTCTGGGGTGGGGGGCCGCAGTGCGCCCCCTGCCCCAGAGCACCTAACCCCCCCATGTTGAGGGCATGCTGCCCGTTTTTTCGGCGTAGGGGGTCTCCTTACAACCCATAACAGACCTAAGGGCCCGTTATGCTCCTGAGGGGGGAACCCATGCAGGATTTTTTTTTTTAAATCCGGCGGGGATTTCTCCTTCAGGATTCATAACAAACTCCGCCCACGTGTAGAATTGGCGGGAATCCGCGTCGGATCCCCGTCGCTTCTATGACGCACTCGCTGGAATGTGCTTTTACTATTCCAGCGAGTGCGAGATATCGGCAGCCTGTCGCCGAGATTCAGCGTGATGCTGTCATGCTAAAAACACATTCTCGGCGGCAGGCACTGTATGTATTCAGGAAATCGTATTACTCAACTGAATTGATGAAAAGACAGAGGCATTAAATACTTACCTTTACTATTTAGCTGTGAAATTGCATCTTCAAGATTTTTATCTGAGAAGGAAAAACAATTCACAGCAATTCATTTGTATGTTGCTTAAGGACCCACATAAGCAAATGTTTAGAAACAAATCTAAAGATATAGCCAGCCAACTGGACAAAAGTGAATTGAATATAGGATCTCCTTCCACTACCTCCTCCTCCACAGAATTATGTATACAGGATCTCCTTCCACTACCTCCTCCTCTACAGAATTATGTATACAGGATCTCCTTCCACTACCTCCTCCTCCACAGAATTATGTATACAGGATCTCCTTCCACTACCTCCTCCTCTACAGAATTATGTATGGAGGATCTCCTTCCACTACCTCCTCCTCCACAGAATTATGTATACAGGATCTCCTTCCACTACCTCCTCCTCCACATAATTATGTATGGAGGATCTCCTTCCACTACCTCCTCCTCCACAGAATTATGTATGCAGGATCTCCTTCCACTACCTCTTCCTCCACATACCGTATTTTTCGCTCCATAAGACGCACCTGACCATAAGACGCACTTTGGTTTTAGAGGAGGAAAACAAGAAAAAAAAGAATTCTGTACCAAAATATTTACCAGTGCCCATGAAATGCAGCCTGACTTGTGCCCAATAAATGCAGCCTGATTTGTGCCCATTAAATGCAGCCTGACTTGTGCCCATTAAATGCAGCCTGACTTGTGCCCATTAAATGCAGCCTGACTTGCATCCTTACCTGTGCCCATTAAATGCAGCCTTACCAGTCCCATAAAATGCATCCTGACTTGTGCCCAATAAATGCAGCCTGACTTGTGACTATTAAATGCAGCCTGATTTGTGCCCATTAAATGTAGCCTGACTTGTGCCCATTAAATGTAGCCTGACTTGTGCCAATTAAATGCAGCCTGACTTGTGCCAATTAAATGCAGCCTGACTTGTGCCCATTAAATGCAGCCTGACTTGTGCCCATTAAATGCAGCCTGACTTGCATCCTTACCTGTGTCCATAAAAAGCAGCCTGTTCTGTGTTCATTAAATGCAGCATGTTCTGTGCCTGGCGACTGGCAAGGACGTCATCACAGTCGCCTGTCCATCTGTCACTCAAAAGACAGAGCAGCCCGAGCGGCAGTACTCCATTCGGCCACTGGGGCTGCTCAGTTTTCTTTTTACTGTGAGTGACATAAGATCGCCCAGCGCTCGAGGGAGACGGCCGCCCTGTGTAGGGAGATGGTGGCGGCAGCAGCGGCGACAACGGGCGGGGTTTTTGTTAGTATTCACTCTATAAGACGCACAGGTATTTCTCCTCATATTTTAGGAGGAAAAAAGTGCGTCTTATAGAGCGAAAAATACGGTAATTATGTATGCAGGATCTCCTTCCACTACCTCCTCCTCCCCAGAATTATGTATACAGGATCTCCTTCCACTACCTCCTCCTCCACATAATTATGTATGGAGGATCTCCTTCCACTACCTCCTCCTCCACAGAATTATGTATGCAGGATCTCCTTCCACTACCTCCTCCTCCACAGAATTATGTATGCAGGATCTCCTTCCACTACCTCCTCTTCCACATAAATATGTATGCAGGATCTCCTTCCACTACCTCCTCCTCCACAGAATTATGTATGCAGGATCTCCTTCTACTACCTCCTCCACAGAATTATGTATGCAGGATCTCCTTCCACTACCCTCCTCCTCCACAGAATTATGTATGCAGGATCTCCTTCCACTACCTCCTCCTCCACAGAATTATGTATGCAGGATCTCCTTCCACTACCTCCTCCTCCACAGAATTATGTATGGGAGGATCTCCTTCCACTACCTCCTCCTCCTCCACAGAATTATGTATGCAGGATCTCCTTCTACTACCTCCTCTTTCACATAAGTATGTATGCAGGATCTCCTTCCACTACCTCCTCCTGCACAGAATTATGTATACAGGATCTCCTCCCACTACCTCCTCCTCCACAGAATTATGTATACAGGATCTCCTTCCACTACCTCCTCCTCCACAGAATTATGTATACAGAATCTCCTTCCACTACCTCCTCCTCCACAGAATTATGTATGCAGGATCTCCTTCTACTACCCACCTCCTCCACAGAATTATGTATGCAGGATCTCCTTCCACTACCTCCTCTTCCACATAAATATGTATGCAGGATCTCCTTCCACTACCTCCTCCTCCACAGAATTATGTATGCAGGATCTCCTTCTACTACCTCCTCCACAGAATTATGTATGCAGGATCTCCTTCCACTACCCTCCTCCTCCACAGAATTATGTATGCAGGATCTCCTTCCACTACCTCCTCCTCCACAGAATTATGTATGCAGGATCTCCTTCCACTACCTCCTCCTCCGCAGAATTATGTATGGGAGGATCTCCTTCCACTACCTCCTCCTCCTCCACAGAATTATGTATGCAGGATCTCCTTCTACTACCTCCTCTTTCACATAAGTATGTATGCAGGATCTCCTTCCACTACCTCCTCCTGCACAGAATTATGTATACAGGATCTCCTCCCACTACCTCCTCCTCCACAGAATTATGTATGCAGGATCTCCTTCCTCTACCTCCTCCTTCACAGAATTATGTATGCAAGATCTCCTTCCACTACCTCCTCCTCCACAGAATTATGTATGCAGGATCTCCTTCCACTACCTCCTCCACAGAATTATGTATGCAGGATCTCCTTCCACTACCCTCCTCCTCCACAGAATTATGTATGCAGGATCTCCTTCCACTACCCTCCTCCTCCACAGAATTATGTATGCAGGATCTCCTTTCACTACCTCCTCCTCCACATAATTATGCATGCAGGATCTCCTTCCACTACCTCCTCCTCCACAGAATTATGTATGCAGGATCTCCTCCCACTACCTCCTCCTCCACAGAATTATGTATGCAGGATCTTCTTCCACTACCTCCTCCTCCTCCACAGAATTATGTATACAGGATCTCCTTCCACTGCCTCCTCCTCCACAGAATTATGTATGCAGGATCTCCTTCCACTACCTCCTCCTCCACAGAATTATGTATGCAGGATCTCCTTCCACTACCTCCTCCTCCACAGAATTATGTATGCAAGATCTCCTTCCACTACCCTCCTCCTCCACAGAATTATGTATACAGGATCTCCTTCCACTACCTCCTCCACAGAATTATGTATGCAGGATCTCCTTCCACTACCTCCTACTCCACAAAATTATGTATGCAGGATATCCTTCCACTACCTCCTCCTCCACAGAATTATGTATGCAGGATCTCCTTCCACTCCCTCCTCCTCCACAGAATTATGTATGCAGGATCTCCTTCCACTGCCTCCTTCTCCACAGAATTATGTATACAGGATCTCCTTCCACTACCTCCTCCACAGAATTATGTATGCAGGATATCCTTCCACTACCTCCTCCTCCACAGAATTATGTGTGCAGGATCTCCTTCCACTACCTCCTCCTCCTCCACAGAATTATGTCTCCTGTATTTTTCACTAAACTTCACTACAATGTATTCAGGAAATCTAATTATAAAATTTAGCTGAGTTCATGACACAGGCAATAAATACTTACCATTGCTCTTCAGTTGTGAAATTGTGTCTTCAATTTTTTTGTCTGAGAAGAAAGCATAAATCAGACCGAGACAGAAGTACAGTTAAATCACACTTGTTTAATAATAATAATAAAAAGATAAACAGAGTAAGCGTAGTCAAAACATAGCCAAAGTTCAGGAACCAGATCGGAAAGTCAGCCAAGCCAAATGTCAGAGACCCAGAGATATACTGTACGTAGTGGAACAGCAACCAGGATCAGAAGCCAGAAGGGATGTCAGCCAAGCAAAGTCTTCAAAAATGGAAAACCGCGCTGTTGGTCCCTCCCACCTAAGGCAGCAGCTGGCGTGTGATACACAAGTGAAACAAAGGAAAAAAAGGAAAAAACAAGCCGCTCCAAGCGCGGCTTGTTTTTTCCTAAGCAAAGTCTTCAACAGGAATGTAGGAGAAAGTCTCTGTGATGTTTACCAAGGCGAATGCAGAGATCATATGAACTGGAAGGCTTAAGTAGGCAGGTCTGATGAGCAGGATCATCAACAGTTGAGTAACTGTAGAGAGATTAGCTGACATCTGAGTGGTCAGCTTAGAGAAGGAAGGGCTGAGCCCAGTCCTGACAGTACCCCCTCCTCAATGACCCCTCCACCTCAAAAGGTCACCAGGCTTGAGTGGAAAACATCTATGGAAATCACGGAGGAGGACAGGGGCATGTACGTAGGAGGATGGGACCCAAGATCGTTCCTCCGGACCATACCCTTTCCAATGCATGGTTCTCAACCTGTATAAGGTGAGGACGTGGCACCGAGATGATTAAGCGGTTGCAGACCAAAGGTTTAAATAAGGAGACATGAAACACATTTGAGATACGCATCGAAAAGAATGAAGGTCCATCGCATAAGTCACTGGGTTATTCCTGCGAAGGATACGTTAAAAGCCCAATAAACCGAGGTGCGAACTTCAGAGAAGGAACACAAAGTTAGAGGTTGCGAGATTACAGCCAGACCCTGTCCACAACTTGTTAGGAAGGCCCAAGGAGGCGTCTATGGTCAGCATGGAGTCTGTGCCTATCGTTAGCATGTAGAAAAGCCTCTTGGACTAGTGCCCAAGTGGATCAAAGACCATGGAGATGCTCCTCTAATGCAGGAATGCTCTGCAGAAAAAACAAGTCAGGCAACATGGAAAGTTGAATACCATAGTTCACCATAAACGGGGACAATCGGGAAGCAGAATTCAAAGAACTATTGTAAGCAAACTACGGCCACGATAAGAGGTCTGACCAGTTGTTATGGTGGTCAGAAATATATTGCAATGTAGGAATTGCTCCAAGGGATGATTGGCTCATTCTGCGGCCCCATTAGACTGCAGGTGATACACAGAGGAGAAAGCAAGCTCAATTCCCCACTGTGCACAAAAAGCTTGCCAGAATCAGGACACAAACTGACTACCCCTGTCTGAGACAATCGCCTTGGGTAGCCCATGTAAGCGAAGGATCTCCCAAACACAAATATGGAAGCCAGTTCCTTAGAAGTGGGCAACTTCTTAAGTGGAATACAATGAGACATTTTCAAGAACTGGTCTACCACCATAAGGATAACTGTGTTGCCCTGGAAGTTGGGTAACTCCACAATGAAATATATAGGCAGGTGGGTCCAGAGCCTCTCTCCATTGGGTATGGGTTGTAGGAGGCCCACTGGAAGGTGTTGTGGAGTCTTACTCTGAGCACACATGGAACAGGCAGCTACGGAGGCGGTTACATCAGCACGTAGACTAGGCCACCAGAATTTTGGGGAAATGGCTCAAATAAATTGATTCTTCCCAGGGTGGCCAGCAGCCTTGGGAGAATGGCAAGTCTGGAGCATGGCAGTATGGAGACTCTCTGGGACAAGCAGCGGTCACAAGGTTTCTCAGGAGGAGCATCGACCTGAGCAGCAAGAATTTTGTCACCCAAAGAAGAAGTGAGACTGGTGCGAACCGTAGCCAGGATACCATCAGGAGGAATTACAGGAACTGCAACCGGCTCATCTTGAAAGTGGAGGAAAATTGTTGTGACAAAGCGTCAGCCCTTACATTCTTTTTTTTTTTTTCACAAAGAATAAGCTCTTACATTCTTAGTACAGGGTAAGAATGAGACAATAAAATTAAAACTTGACAAGAAAAGAGCCCAAATACCGGTTCTGTCACGGGAGGAGAGAGAGATCTACTGTTCCAATGATCAGGAAAAGCGATCTGTCTCCTCCTCAAGTTAATCCTACCCCCCCATAGTTAGAAACACCTCCCAGGGAACACTTAACCCCTTGATCACCCCCTAGTTTTAACCCCTACCCTGACAGTGACATTTACACAGTAATCAGTGCATTTTTATAGGTAAAAGCAAAGGGTGCAATCACTGTGCAAAAAAAAACAACTCAATAATATTATAGTAATATTAATAATGATCCCCCCTCCCCCCCCAATGCAATCTGAACAGCTCAACACTGAAGGGAATTCACAAAAATCCAATAGATACATAAAATGAAAGTGTTAAGCGCAGCACCAAAATATAACTATAAAAGAGTGTACAAAAATCCAAATGATGCAACAAATCCAAACTTTGTGAAACAAAAGTCCAAATAATAAAAGTAAAATGAAGTCCAAAATTGTGTAACGACAGGTTCCAGAAAGCCTTCACCAGTGACGTTAAATTAAATTGGTGATCCCTCCACCTCTATTAAGGTTGGCTACTCTCTCCTTAACCACAATATACGTCGGCAGAATGGCACGGCTGGGCACAATCACGTACCTGTACATGATTGTTAAATGACCAGCTGGTCCGAAGCTCCGTGACTGCGGCCACGGGACCCGCGGACACGATTGCCGCCAGAGTCCTGCGATCGGTAGGGATGAGCTTCATGTTCGATACGAACCTATCTTCGACTCGAACATTGTCTGTTCGTACGTTCGACGTAATTCGAACAAAAGCGGTCGGTCGTGCCAAATTCGAGTGACACAAAACGGCCCATAATTCACTGCGGCATTGCGCGCTGATGATTGGCCAAGCATGCTGTACGTCCCGCATGCTTGGCCAATCACAGCGCGTAAAAAACGAAGAGCCAAAATTGGCCAAAGCCTGGGTGGCTTTGGCCAATTATGGCTCAGGGCTTTAGCACACGCCCCACACTATATAAGGCCGCCTGCTGGGCGGCCTCGTGTAGTGTGTTCCGGCTTGTTACTGAGAGCAGTCAGAGAGACAGAGAGATTGTCTTTTTAGATAGCTAGATAGAGCAGGCAGGCTAGTCAGTTTAGCTTCAATTACAGTGTGTAGAGGATATATATACATCCCTAGGAGTTGTACATATATTTATACACTGTATAGCTTAGATAGATCAGTTCTTCCTAATTTACTGGCAGGCAGGTGATTGTGCTATTTAAAGACGTTATCACAGGTATAGACACCCAGCAGGTACAATATTTAAAGGAATTTTTCTTTTTTTTTTATTTAAGCATCAAAAAAATCACTGCTCCTGGAGGAAAAATTCCTTTAAATATTGTACCTGCTGGGTGTCTATAGTTTGCTTGTGACGTTTTTGAGAACCCGGGTCTTGCCCGAGGGAACATGTATCAATGGAAAAAAAAGTTTTAAAAATTGTCGTTTTTTCAGTCCTGCTCCTGAAAAAATTACCGTTTTTTTTACTTTGTTTCCATTGATACATGTTCCCTGGGGCAGGGACCCGGGTTCTCAAAAACGTTTTCCAACAATAACTTGAATATTGGGCTTCAAATGATCGCTTTTGAATTCGAACGTTCGAGTCCCATAGACTTCAATGGGGTTCTAAATGTTCGCGCGAACGGTCGGTCTGTTCGACGGTTCTGGTGCGAACCGAACGCGGGGGTGTTCGGCTCATCCCTAGCGATCGGTCACCGGAGCTGAAGATCGGGTAGAGGTGAGTGTAAACTCACCTTCCCCGTTCTTCACAGTGGCAGTGTCACTGATCGTCTGTTTCCTGATATAGGGAAAGGCGTTCAATAACGTCACATGTCCAGCCCCGCCCCCTACAGTTAGAAACACACATGAGGTCACACGTAACCCCTACAGCGTCCCCTAGTGGTTAACTCCCAAACTGCAATTGTCATTTTCACAGTAATCAGTGCATTTTTATAGCACTTTTTGCTGTGAAAATGAGAATGGTCCCAAAAATCTGTCAAAATTGTCCGATGTGTCCGCCATAATGTCGCAGTCACGAAAAAATAGCTGATTGCCGCCATTTGTAGTAAAAAAAAAAATATTAATAAAAATGCAATAAAACTATCCCCTATTTTGTAAACGCTATAAATTTGCGCAAACCAATCGATAAACGCTCATTGCAATTTTTTTCCCAAAAATAGGCAGAAGAATGCGTATCGGCCTAAACTGAGGAAAAAAAATGTTTTTTTTATATATATTTTTGGGGATATTTATTATAGCAAAAAGGAAAAAAATATTGAATTTTTTTTCAAAATTGTCGCTCTATTTTTGTTTACAGCGCAAAAAATAAAAACCGCAGAGGTGATCAAATACCACCAAAAGAAAGCTCTATTTGTTGGAAAAAAAGGACGTCAATTTTGTTTGGGAGCCACGTCGCACGACCGCGCAATTGTCAGTTAAAACAACGCAGTGTCGTATTGCCAAAAATGGCCCGGTCATTAAGGGGGTAAATCCTTCCGGGCTGAAGTGGTTAATACGTACATGGAATATTTATTTTTTAAATCAAATATTTTTATTATTAATGTTTATAAACAATCAATACAAAACACATGTGATTGTTTATAAAATGAATACAAAAAGGGAATTGATTTAAAAAATAAATTTAAATAAAGAGACCATTTGCAGACTCAATGGCGGTCCGGATTCCTCACACACTCACCATTCATCTGAGAAATTTCTTCTCTGATACTTTTGTCTGAGGAAGAAACAGAAAATTCTGTCAGATTTTGAAGAAATCTTTAAAAAAATATTTTTTAAATAAATACCTAAAGAGATACAGTAGATTACACATTGCACTGAAATTGTCTAGATGTGTTTCATCTTTATTTTGGCATTTCAAATAAAATACAAATACAAATACGCTTACTCCGACTTGTTCATTGGGGTGGGTGGTACAATTTGGTGGGGGTGGGTCAGCCATGTCCTGTGACCTTTGACCTCTGGGAACCCACCTTATGACCTTTGACCTCTGGGGGAGGTCCCTGTTCCAATTCCTGAGTCCTAGCCATATTCTTCAATGGGTAACCCTAACCCTAACCCAAAGCCCTAAACCTAACCGTAGCCCTAACCATAAACCTTAGACCAGGCATCCTCAAACTACGGCCCTCCAGCTGTTGCGGAACTACAAATCCCATGAGGCATTGTGAAACTGACATTCACAGACATGACTGAGCATGATGGGAAATGTAGTTCCTGAACAACTGGAGGGCCATAGTTTGAGGACCCCTGCCTTAGACCCTAACCCTAAACCCTAAACCCTAACCCTCTGGGGGAGGTCCGTGTTCCAATTCCTGAGTCCTAGCCATATTCTTCAATGGGTAAACCCAACCCCTAAAGCTAACCCTAGCCCTAACTATAAACCCTAGCCCTAAACCTAACCCTAGCCCTAACTCTAAACCCCAACCCTAACCCCTTAACCTAACACTAAACCATAACCCTAAACCCTAAACTCTAACCCCTAAACCTAACCCTAGCCCTAACCATAAACCCTAACCCTAAACCTAACCCTAAACCCCAACCCTAACCCCTAACCTAACCCTAACCCTAAACTCTAACCCCTAAACCTAACCCTAACCCTAAACCCTAACCCTAAACCCTAAACCTAACCCTAAACCCTACCCCTAAACTCTAACCCTAACCTTAAACCCTAACCCTAAACCTAACCCCTAACATCTAAACCTAACCCTAACCCCTAACACCTAAACCTAACCCTAAACTCTAACCCTAACCCTAACCCTAACCCTAAACCCTAACATCTAAACCTAACCCTAACCCCTAACACCTAAACCTAACCCTAACCTCTAAACCTAACCCTAACCCCTAACACCGAAACCTAACCCTAAACTCTAACACTAACCCTAACCCTAACCCTAAACCCTAACATCTAAACCTAACCCTAACCCCTAACACCTAAACCTAACCCTAACCTCTAAACCTAACCCTAACCCCTAACACCTAAACCTAACCCTAAACTCTAACCCTAACCCTAAAACCTAACCCTAACCCTAAACCCTAACCTCTAACCCTAAAATAATAAAAGATAAATAAAGAAATGGAAACCTTACAATGTCAGCCATGAAACCAAAGCACAAACCTTTTCGCCGGCGTCGCGTAAATCGCCCAGCGTAAACCCACGCAATTCAAATGGGGCGGCTTGTAATTAAATTAAGCGCGCCCCCGCGTCGAACGAACTGCGCATGCACCGGCCGGGGGAAAAAGCCCAGTGTGCATGCTCCAGCTCACGTCGGAAAGCGTCGTTGAAACCGACGTCAAAACGACGTGAGCGTCATTTACGCAACTCCCTATTCGCGAACGAGTTAGTAAAACGACGTAAGCGACAGAAAAAGCCGACGCTGACCCGACGCCATACTTAACATGGCATCCGACGGCACCCGACGGCATCCGACGGAACTTCGTAAGGTTACTCCACATAGAAGCTGGGGTAACCTTACGCGGACGAAAATGACGTACGCGACGACGGGGTGGCGTAAAAGCGATCGGGAATCGGCGTACTACTTCATTTGCATAGGCAAATGAGAAAACAACGTAAAGGCCACCCAGTGGCCGGAGTTGTCATTACAACTGCGATCCGCAAGTGTAATGGTATTACACTTGTCGGATGTTGAAGCGTATCTATGCCAAAGTGATGCTAAGCATCACGCGCATAGATACGAGTCAAAAAAAACGATACGACGGGGCATCTGAGATACTCTGTCGTATCGCCGCTGAGAATCTGGCCCAGAGTCTTTATCAATATGGTACAATACTGTATACATTGAAAATAAAATAAAACCTCCAAATTTCACCTTCTTATACAAAAGGAAAAACCTTTCAGTATATATATATATATATATATATATATATATATATATATATATATATATATATATATACATACATATATGCAGAAAAACGCATTTCAAAACAAGTTATACCGTATATACTCGAGTATAAGCCGAGTTCTTCAGCACATTTTTTTTGTGCTGAAAATGCCCCTCTCGGCTTATACTCAAATCACCTTTTTGCACCTCATCTCCCAGACTGTGAGGACCCAGTACTGGCCAGCTGTACACATGTAGCCCCACTCTTCCTCTACAAGTGTGCATAGTTTGTTGTCTGGGGGACCTACGGCCGGGGAGCACCAATTTATCAAAGCCGGGCACCCCTTCCATAGACTCCCATGTTAAACGGTCATTTCCCCGGTGATTTTGGGGAACCAGTACCGGCCGGTAGGGATGAGCTGAACACCCCTGGGTTCGGTTCGCACCAGAACCTGCGAACAGACCAAATGTTTGTGTGAACTTTAGAACCCTCTTAAAGGGTTCTAAACCCTCTTACTTCTCACTCTCACCAGGCAGGGCCTCTAGTAATTTGGGGCTTTGCGGGGGCCTAAGCGGCTTGCATAGTGAGCCTATATGGGGGATCGGCCCTGTCTGCTCCCTCCTCCCCCCCTGAAAGGTGCCAAATGTGACACAGAGGGGGGAAGGAATTCCGGAAAAGCGGAAAGTTCCATTTTTGGGTGGAACTCCGCTTTAAGTCAAGGGGGGGGGGGGGGTGATGTGTCTGATCATGTGACCACTCTGATTAGCTGCCTCTGAAGGAGAAGTTCAGACATTTCCCTTTTTGGGTTCTTACTCCTTAAAACAAAAGTCAAGTTCTAGGTGACTTTCCCATTTTTAACCCATTTACTAGGTCACCCGATCACTTCTACAATCTGTCCAAGTGCTTGTCAGCCTCTTTGTCACAGAAATAAAGTTACCGATCCTGTCACCAACTTGAAAAACATTACACTTAAAGGATAGCAAAATACTGATTTTGTTTTTTCTTAAGTTCTAATATATTAATATTTAATTACCTGAAATATGCCTTGGATTTTGGTAGTAAATCTCCAGGAAGAGTCAGTTCTCTAGCCCAGGACTACTCTTCTTGCACCTCGTAGTCCTCTCTTGTCCCGCAAGTGTCTAATTCCTGTGTGTGCCGGCTCAGCTCATCCGTCCTTCTCCCCACTAGGGATGAGCCCAATCAGGTGTTCGCCGAATAACGAACATTATGGGGCATTCGCAGGAAATATGAGCGCCCGCGGAACGCCCCATAATGAACTGCAAGACCGTCAATGCACTGCCAATCGCAGTGCATTGAAGACTGCCGATTGGCCAAAACAGGCACCTGACCTGCATGCCTTGGCCAATCACAGCGCGCTTTGCTGTGAGAGCCATGATTGGCCAAAAGAAGGGTGCCTTTGGTCATTCATGGTTCAGGGGGCTGAGTCCACGCCGCACACTATGTAAGGCTGCTTACACAGAGTTTTATGAATGAGAGCAGCAAAATGACATTTGTTAAGAAAAAAATGTATCTCGGCAATATAGATAAAATCATTGAAAAAAAATGGCATGGGCACCCCCCCAGTCCATTACCAGGCCCTATGGGTCTGGTATGGATAATAAGGGGAACCCTGCACCAAAAACAAATTGTGTGTGGGCCCCCCCCCCCCCAAAATCAATACCAGACCCTTATCCAAGCAAGCGACCTGGCAGGCCACAGGAAAAGGTGGAGACGAGAGGCCTCCCCCTCCTGAACCATACTGTACCAGGCCACATGCCCTCAACATGTGGAGGGTGTTTTGGGGTCCCTCAAAACACCTTTTCCCCATGTTGATGGGGACAAGGGCCTCTTCCCCACAACCCTTGCCTGATGGTTGTGGGGGTCTGTGGGCGGGGGGCTTATCTTTAACAGGGGAACTCCCAGATCCAGGTCCCCCTCCTATGTGTGAACGGGTATCGGATGGGCACAGTGGCAACAATTGATGGCACAGTGGCTGTGTTTGATGGCATGGAACAGTGGTGACAATTGATGAGCACAGTGGTTGCATTTTATGGCATGGCACAGTGGTGACAATTGATGGGCACAGTGGCTGCATTTAATGGCATGGCACAGTGGCAACAATTTTATTGCACAGTGGCAACAATTTTATGGCACAATGGCAACAATTTTATCTCACAGTGGCTGCGTTTGATGGGCACAGTGGAGGCAATTGATGGGCACAGTGGCAGCATTTGATGGGCACAGTGCGGCTGCAATTGATGTTTTTTTTTTTTTTTGTTTGTTTGCGCCGCCCCATAAATTTTGAGCACCAGCCGCCACTGCTCCCAGCCTTGTTCTTTATCTCACTCCAGCTGATGCTGTTCCTCAAGAATATGCAAGGAACATCACTTGTCTAGTCCCCATTTGCTACCTACACTCAGCAATCTTCACCCAAGAGACTATTGGTGGGTTTCCCGGAGGCTCTAATTGGATTTAAAAAAAGGGTGGGCTCCCCCCAGGGCACAGCATGCTCCCTTCTCTTGCCTTCCTTCATTCCTTAAAGTTAGCAGCCAGTGAACCTAAATAGGAAGTTGTTAGCTAGACTGTTCCATTTTGTCTCTTGGCTTTATATTGTTCAAGCTGTACCATATTCACGTGTATTCCAAGATTGTCTTCTGTCTCAACATTGGGATCATTTCAATAAATAAAAAAAATTGAAAGAAAAAAAGGATGTGTTCGGGGACCCTGAGCCCACCCAGTTGTGTGACAATAGCAAATTAATATTCACTATTGTCCCACTGATTCTCCTCCCAACCAATCAGGAATCAGGTTGTGAGACCAGTTTCCCATTTGGCCGAAAGGAGAAGCGATCTTATTGGCCAAGGAGAAGGAGGAAGGAGACGCACGGCCGGAGGAGAAGCCGGGTGATTCCCAACTGACTGACCCACCAGCCGCTACTGTGACTCCAGGGATGGCTCGCCCGCAGAGGCTCAGCCATCAAGCACTCCCCAGCTCGGACAGGGGAGGGAGGAGGAGGGGAGATCGGAGTCATCCTGGGCAGGATATCTGCCTCCTGACGTAAGGAGGACATCCGCCTCCCGCGGGGGGCAGGGGTGTTGCTGATGTTCCCGTGTTCCCCACATTTCTGTCCGTCTCCTGTCGAGAGGGGGGGGGTGTTATTGGTCACCAGCTACCACTGCTTTCTGCCCTAGGTGCTGACCCCCCCCAGATCACAACATAAAGAGAGTGCAACGTTTCGGAGCCACGCAGGGCCCCTTCGTCAGGCATGTGATGCCACACGCCTGACGAAGGGGCCCTGCGTGGCTTTTTGCCCCCTTCACGCTGCGGGCAAATATCTTAACTGTAACTTGTACCAGTATCCAACTGGTTGCTGCTACAACACCCGAATCCAAGAGCTCATCCAGGAAAGTGTGCGATGGGAATATGAAGTATGACCCCCCCAGGTGCCTGATCCCCCATAGGTGCCATTATAGAAAATACATCCCAGTCTGTCAGAAAAACAATGCGTTTAAACCAATGTTCTGATAATACATGTGTCCTTTATTTTTTAATGCAATCACAAGAATTTAAATGATTCCAGTATAATAGAGATACTCACAGTAACTGAAGAGGACACCGGTGAGGATGAACAAAATGAGGAAGGCTAATATGAGGAGGACCCCCAGGATCAGTATCACCCGGTACTTTCTACTCCTGACAGCCAGATTTGCTACAGACAGAGAGGATAGTGAGTAATCCTGAGTGTATCAGGCGGTATAATAATCATCCAGAATTCTTATCTCATGTAAATACATTTTATATTCAACCCGAATCATCTGTGTGCCCCACCTCACCAGACAAACCTTTAATATGAGATTATTCTGCTGATTGAATGTGATATGGATGTGATTAGGGATGAGCTTCAAGTTCGAGTCAAACTCATGTTCCACTCGAACATTGCCTATTCGGCGAACAGCGAACAATTTGGGGTGTTCGCGGCAAATTCCAAAAGTCGCGGAACACCTTGTTACAGTCTATGGGAAAAATCTAAAGTGCTCATTTTAAAGGCTAATATGCAAGTTATTGTCCTAAACAATGTTTGGGGACCCGGGTCCTGCCCCAGGGGAGTGTTTGGGGACCTGGGTCCTGTCCCAGGGGAGTGTTTGGGGACCTGGGTCCTGTCCCAGGGGAGTGTTTGGGGACCCGGGTCCTGTCCCAGGGGAGTGTTTGGGGACCCGAGTCCTGCCCCAGGGGAGTGTTTGGGGACCCGGGTCCTGCCCCAGGGGAGTGTTTGGGGACCCGGGTCCTGCCCCAGGGGAGTGTTTGGGGACCCGGGTCCTGCCCCAGGGGACTGTTTGGGGACCCGGGTCCTGCCCCAGGGGACATGTATTAATGCAAAAAAAAAGTTTTACAAACGGACGCTTTTTTGGGACCGATCACGGGACTCCAGTGGCGGTCGGGTCCGCGGGTCCCGCAGTCACGGTCATGGAGCTTCGTACCGGGTCGCGTGTGCGCGGCTGGACTTAAAAGGCAATGTACAGGTACGTTGATGTGCCCAGCCGTGCCATTCTGCCGACGTATACCCGCAGTATGCCGTGTTTTTTTTTTTTTTCTGTACATACGCCCAGTCCCGCGGGATCGCCGGAGGGGAAGAGAGCCCGTAAAAAGGTATGTACAGAAAAAAAAACACCAGCATACTGCCGGTCGGGTGGCTCCATGGCATGCTAAAAAAAAATTTTGGAGGGTGAACCTCCACTTTAAGTGGTTAAAGAGGTTGTAAACCCTGGTGAAAAAAAAACAAAAACAAAAAACCTCATACTTATTCACATGAGGGGGGGCAGGACCTGAGGGCCCTCTTTTTAAAGGGGGCTTTCAGATTCCAATAAGTTCTCCCCGCACCCCCACAACCACTGGATTAGGGTTGAGCGGAAGAGGCCATTGTCCCATCAACAGCAGCAGAATGTAAACAAAATAAATGGCGGTTTAAAAAAAAATGTGGGGGTCCACCCGAAATCCATACCAGACTCCTAGGTCTGGTATGGATTTAAAGGGAAACCCCAAACCAATATTTAAAAACAACAGCATGGGTTTTATAGTTTTAAAACCTGAATTTTTTTCAGGAATTTCAGTGATTTTAATAATGCTTAAAGTGAAACAATAAAAGTGAAATATTCCTTTAAATTTCATACCTGGGGGGGGGTGTATAGTATGCCTGTGAAGTAGCGCACGTTTCCCGTGCTTAGAACTGTCTCTGCACAAGGGTCTGGAATCGATATTTGGGGGGAACCCACGTCATTTTTTTTTTAATTGACGGCGGGGTTCCCCTTAATATCCATACCAGAACTGAAGGGCCTGGTAATTGAATTTGGGGGACCCCCACCCTTTTTTTTATGAATGAATTATCTCTGTATTGCCCGGAGCCGACAATTCATTATAGCCGCAAGTGATTTTTAAATTACTTTTTTCCTTCAGAAATGACATTTTGTGCAGAGACAGTTCTAAGCATGGGAAACATGCGCTACTTCACAGGCATACTATGCCCCCCCATGTACGAAATTTAAAGGAATATTTCACTTTTATTGTTTCACTTTAAGCATTATTAAATTCAGTGATATTCCTGAAAAAAATGTTTTTAAAACTATAAAACCCATGCTGTTGTTTTTAAATATTGGTTTGGGGTTTCCCTTTAAATCCATACCAGACCTAGGAGTCTGGTATGGATTTCGGGTGGACCCCCACATTTTTTTTTTTAAACCGCCATTTATTTTGTTTACATTCTGCTGCTGTTGATGGGACAATGGCCTCTTTCGTTCAACCCTAATCCAGTGGTTGTGGGGGTGCGGGGAGGACTTATTGAAATCTGAATGCCCCCCTTTAAAAAGAGGGCCCTCAGGTCCTGCCCCCCCTCATGTGAATAAGTATGAGGTTTTTTGTTTTTGTTTTTTTTTCACCAGGGTTTACAACCTCTTTAACCACTTAAAGTGGAGGTTCACCCTCCAAAAAAAAATTCTAGCATTCCATTGGGCCCACCCACCCGACCGGCAGTATGCTGGTGTTTTTTTTTTTCTGTACATACCTTTTTACGGGCTCTCTTCCCCTCCGGTGATCCCGCGGGACTGGGCGTATGTACAGAAAAAAAAAACACGGCATACTGCCGGTATACGTCGGCAGAATGGCACGGCTGGGCACATCAACGTACCTGTACATTGCCCTTTAAGTCCAGCCGCACACACGCGACCCTACACGAAGCTCCATGACCGTGACCGCGAAACGCGCGGACCCGATCGCCACTGGAGTCCCGTGATTGGTCCCCGGAGCTGAAGAACGGGGAGAGTTGTGTGTAAACACAGCTTCCCTGCTCTTCACTGTGGCGCCGTCATCGATCGTGTGATGACTTTTATAGAAATACACAACCGAAGACGTCACATCTACAGCCACACCCCCCTACAGTTAGAAGCACGCCTTCAGCGCCCCCCTTGTGGTTAACTCCCAAACTGCAGTTGTCATTTTCACAGTAAACAATGCATTTTAAATATACAGAAGGGTTGGAATCGCGCTAATCGTGAATGTATGGCCAATAAAGGGCACGGTGCATGCTGTGAATATTCTACGCAAATTAAATATATATCATGTGATCACACAGAAATAATCAATTATAATAGATAACACACAAGTGTGGATACAAATGTGAATCCACCAAATACCACAAAAACGTGTTAAGTAATCTATGTGAAAGAAAACACCACACTTAAGTGTAGTAAAACGTTGGACTACTGAACCCACGCAGGTATTGAAATAAATGAAAAATAAATCAAAAATAAGATTCCACCTGATGGGCATAAAGAAAACACATTCAAAGTCTACGATATGCCAAATAAAGTCAATGTGGTAAAAAACCTCAAATAAAATGAAAAATGAGAAAGTAAAAATAAATGTAGCGTCTCCACCTTTCTGACATGTATGTAAATGAAAAACCACAGGAGAGAAGGAAGTCTCAAGCTGATATAGATGCGTCAATCTTCTGAGTGTCGATCACAAATGGACTTGTATAGATAAAACCGCAGAGCCTCAGCGCCATGAAACAAAGAAGAAAACAAAAAAGACTCCCATAGTGTAAAACCTTATGGATAACTGATATAACTACACCCGTGTGAGACAGTCTTGCGACCGGGGGAGGGATTAGTGCGAACCCACCACCACTGCACACACTGACCCTTACCAGATCTGGACCCCACGGGGTAGGTATAGGCACTCAGAGGAAGGGATCGTAGTTTCAGCAACCATAGGATATCAACCGATAACAGTATTGATGATGTCATGTAACAACAAAAAAACCGCACATAGTGTAAAATCCAATGGTGTTTAATATAAAAAATAAAAGTTGCACTTACAAAAGATGAAAATCAATAAGGCATGTTAAAACAAAGTGCCGGCCGGCTGGATGGAAAGCGTGCGTCCTTCCGTCTGGATGCGGTGACGTGAGAACGCATCCAGACGGAAGGACGCACGCTTTCCATCCAGCCGGCCGGCACTTTGTTTTAACATGCCTTATTGATTTTCATCTTTTGTAAGTGCAACTTTTATTTTTTATATTAAACACCATTGGATTTTACACTATGTGCGGTTTTTTTGTTGTTACATGACATCATCAATACTGTTATCGGTTGATATCCTATGGTTGCTGAAACTACGATCCCTTCCTCTGAGTGCCTATACCTACCCCGTGGGGTCCAGATCTGGTAAGGGTCAGTGTGTGCAGTGGTGGTGGGTTCGCACTAATCCCTCCCCCGGTCGCAAGACTGTCTCACACGGGTGTAGTTATATCAGTTATCCATAAGGTTTTACACTATGGGAGTCTTTTTTGTTTTCTTCTTTGTTTCATGGCGCTGAGGCTCTGCGGTTTTATCTATACAAGTCCATTTGTGATCGACACTCAGAAGATTGACGCATCTATATCAGCTTGAGACTTCCTTCTCTCCTGTGGTTTTTCATTTACATACATGTCAGAAAGGTGGAGACGCTACATTTATTTTTACTTTCTCATTTTTCATTTTATTTGAGGTTTTTTACCACATTGACTTTATTTGGCATATCTTAGACTTTGAATGTGTTTTCTTTATGCCCATCAGGTGGAATCTTATTTTTGATTTATTTTTCATTTATTTCAATACCTGCGTGGCTTCAGTAGTCCAACGTTTTACTACACTTAAGTGTGGTGTTTTCTTTCACATAGATTACTTAACACGTTTTTGTGGTATTTGGTGGATTCACATTTGTATCCACACTTGTGTGTTATCTATTATAATTGATTATTTCTGTGTGATCACATGATATATATTTAATTTGCGTAGAATATTCACAGCATGCACCGTGCCCTTTATTGGCCATACATTCACGATTAGCGCGATTCCAACCCTTCTGTATATTATTATTTATGTTGTATAACATTTTTGAATCGCAGCTTTTTTCTTATTGTTCACTGGGTAAGCGCAATATTTTCTTCTTGTTATTTAAATGCATTTTAAATGCATGTTTTGCAGTGAAAATGACAATGGTCCAAAAATGTGTCAAAATTGTTTGATGTGTGCGCCATAATGTCGCAGTCACGAAAAAAATCGCTGATCTCCGCCATTAGTAGTAAAAAATAATAATAAAAATGCAATAAAACTATCCCCTATTTTGATAACGCTATAAATTTTGTGCAAACTAACCGATAAATGCTTATTGCGATTTTTTTTTTACCAAAAAGATGAAGAATAATACGTATCGGCCTAAACTGAGGGAAACAAATATATATTTTTGGGGGATATTTATTATAGCAAAAAGTTAAAAAATATTGTTTTTTTTTTCAAAATTGATGCTCTATTTTTGTTTATAGCGCAAAAAATAAAAACCGCAGAGGTGATCAAATACCACCAAAAGAAAGCTCTGTTTGTGGGAAAAAAAGGACGCCAATTTTGTTTGGGGGCCACGTTGCACGACCGCGCAATTGTCAGTTAAAACGACGCAGGGCCGAATCGCAAAAACTGGCCGGGTCCTTTAGCTGCCTAAAGGTTCGGGTCTTAAGTGGTTTGTCCCCCAAAGAAGATCCAACATCAACTACGATGCCTGCAGCTACTGCCAACCAAAAAAAAAGGCTCCTGCCATCTGACAGCTCCACTGTCTGACAGTTCCTAAATAACTAAGGGGCGACCCCCGCCACCTTGTGGTGTCATCGACCCAGCTTGCCCCAGGAACCCCATGCCCTGGGAGCATTCATTGTAACTGGAGAGTTTTTTTTCTTTCTGTATTCAGGTTGGCAGTGGTGGCGGGTGTCATGATTGACTATGTATCTACACCAGGGGACATTTCTTTTGATTTTTGATTTTTTTAACCACTTCCATACCAGGCACTTACGCACCTTCCCGCCCAAGCCAATTTTCAGCTTTCAGCACTGTCGCAATTTGAATGACAATTGCGCGGTCATGCTACACTGCACCCAAACAAAATTGGCGTCCTTTTTTCCCCACAAATAGAGCTTTCTTTTGGTGGTATTTGATCACCTCTGCGTTTTTTTTTTTTGCGCAACAACTAAAAATAGAGCGAAGATTTTGAAAAAAAAATATGTTTTTATTTTTTTCTGTTAATTTTTTTGTAAATGAGTATGTTTTCTCTTTCAATTATGGGCACTGATATGGTGGCACTGATGGGCACCGATGAGGTGGCACTGATGGGCACCGATGAGGTAGTTCTGATGGGCACCGATTAGGTAGCACTGATGGGCACTGATAGGCGGCGCTGGTATGGGGCACTGATGGGCACTCATAGGCTGCACTGATGGGCACTCATGGGCGGCACTGATGGGCACTCATGGGCGGCACTGATGGGCACTCATGGGCGGCACTGGGCACTCATAGGCGGCACAGGTGGGCACTCATAGGCGGCACAGGTGGGCACTCATAGGCGGCACAGGTGGGCACTCATAGGTGGCACAGGTGGGCACTGATGGGTGGCACAGGTGGGCACTGATAGGTGGCACAGGTGGGCACTGATAGGTGGGCACTGGGCATGGATTGGCACTGACAGACACTGGGGTGGCACTGATGATCACTGAGGGGTGGCACTGATGGATCACCTGTTGCCAATCAGTGCCCATGTGTGGGCACTGATTGGCATTATTTTTTTTTTACTGCCCTTTTTTTTTTGTCCTTTTTTTTTTTTTTTGTAAGTACCCTGGTGGTCTAGTGTGGGCACTCCCTGGTGGTCCGTGTGGCGATCCGAGGGGGGGGCTGCGCTGATAAACAATCAGCGCGAACCCCCCCTGTCAGGAGAGCCGCTGATCGGCTCTCCTGTACTCGCGTCTGTCAGACGCGAGTGAGGAAGAGCCGTCGGCGGCTCTTCCTGTTTACATCGTGATCAGCCGTGATTGGACACGGCTGATCACGTGGTAACGAGGCTCCGCCGGAGACTCGTTACCGAGATCGGAGGTGCAGGGTGTCAGACTGACACCCCCCATCACCGATCGCCGTGCTGCGCGCCCCTACGGGCGCGCGCGGCATTGAAATCGTGCTAAGCCGTTTGAGAACGGCTAGTCACGATTTCATAACCACTTCCCGGCCGTAAATCGGCTATTGGCCGGGCGGGAAGTGGTTAATAAAGGACTTGTCAAAAACTTGTGTTGTTTTTTTTTTTTTTTTTTTTACTTTTTACACTTTTTTGGTGAATGAGCAGGGGTACTGTGTACCCCCATACTTTTTGTAGGATCTGTGGCCCCCTTTTTAAAGGGGGATTCCAACCGATAAGTCCCCTGCCCACAAACCCCCACGACCACCAGCCAGGGTTATGGGGATGAGGCCCTTGTCCCCATCAACATGGAAACAAATTATTATTTCATTTGGAGATTCGGATACATCCGAATAACCAAAAATGCATCCGAATTTATATTCGTACCGAAACAAATTGCACCTGCCTATATCACATCCTATAATTATCCTATACTATAACTCTATGGGCCAGATTCCCGTACATTCTGCGGCGGCGCCGCGTAAGCTATTTTACACTACGCCGCCGCAATTTACAGGAGCAAGTGCCGTATTCTCCAAGCACTTGCTCCGTAATTTGCGGCGGCGTAGTGTAAATGGCCCGGCGTATCCCCGCGTAAATCAAAGGGGGCGGCTTGTATTTAAATTAAGCGCGCCCCCGCGCCGAACGAACTGCGCGCGCGCCGGCCGTAAACGTAGCCCAGTGCGCATGCTCCCTAGTATGCCGCAAATACATTGGTTGCGACGTGAATGTAATTAACGCACAGCCCTATTCGAGTTACGTAAACGACGTTAACGGCGGAAAAACCCGACGCTGTCCCGACGGCCATACTTAACATGGCGTACGCCGGACCTACGCAAGGTTACCCCTCATATAGCAGGGGTAACCTTACACTTACGGAAACAACGTAAACTACGGGGACGCGTCGCAAATACGTTCGGGTTTCGGCGTATCATGCTCATTTGCATATACGCCACCTAGCGGCCAGCGTAGTATTGCATTTAAGATCCGACGGTGTAAGTGACTTACGCCAGTCGGATCTACGCCGTATCTATGCGTAAATGATTCTAGGAATCAGACGCATAGATACCCGGGCTCAGAAATATAGATCCAGAATATCAGTATTAGTAGACATGGCCCAGATTCATAAAGCAATTACGCCTGTCTAACTGAGTAATTTCAAATTTCGCGTGCCGTATCACTAGTTTGAATCCTCAAACCATGATACGGCGGCTTCGGGCTTCGATCCGAGAGGCTTACGTCTTCGTAAGCCTTCAGATCTACGCTGCGATATTTTTGGCGGCCGCTGTCGTTTTGATGCGTCGGGATGTGCAAATGTGTTTTTACGGCGATCCACGAAGATACGAGCGGTCTTCGCAATCGCTTACGTCTGTTTTTTTTTTTACGTACTGTTAGACCAGCTTTTTGCTGGTCTAACGGTGCGTAGCCCATGTTGTTAAGTATGGCCGTCGTTCCCGCGTCGAATTTAATTTATATATATATATTTTTTTTTTACGTAACTCGTTCGGGAATAGAAATGTCCGTAAACGACGCTACTCAAACAACGAATGACGTAACGACGTGATTTCGCGCAATGCACGGCGGGAAATTTGCGAACGGAGCATGCGCAGTTCGATCGCCGCGGGAACGCGCCTATTTTAAATCCTTCACGCCCCCTACTCGCGTAGATGGATTGCGACGGGAGAAATACACTACGCCGCCGTCGTTTACTGGACAAAATCTACCTGGATTCCACGTAGAGCCAGGTAAAATACGGCGGCGTAGTGTATTTCTGATACGCTACGAGAATCCAATTCTCTCTGAATCTGCCCCATGTGTCCTATAAATGGAGACTCAGGTCCTCAGCTGTCTATAATGGATGAAGAGGATCCCCCCTCATTATAACAACTTACCTTTGGCTGTTGATGTATTCCTCCTCCTCCGTACATCAAGATCACACGTGTTGGCATAAATATTGTCCTCACAAGGTTGATCTATAGAGGAACAGAGACCTTCATATGAAAACCTAAACCATGGGTATTCAGAGAATGAAAATCAGATAGAATGGAGCTCTGTGAATGTAATGCTTCTTATGATCTCTGTGACAGACTCACCCGGAACATCCCTGAACCATCTTATGTCTAAAATCATCCTATGTCCAATAGGGGCATAGGATGACTGAGAAATGATATCTTGGACTACATGAGATGGGATTATTATGTATTTATTATCAACAATATTCCAGGATATCTGTAGCACTATTTAATGTTTGTTGATTCTGAACTCAAAGGGTTAATTGTAGAGTGACTCATTCATAGATGCTAACGCCGTCACCTCCAGCCATCTGTCTGTTCTCTGTGCTAATTGACCCTGCTATTGTGTGTGAAGATGCCCTGTGTTTACACTTAAGATAATGGGCCAGATTCAGAAAGCCCGGCGTAACTTTGTGCGGGCGTAGCGTATCTTGCTTACTCTACGCCGCCGCAACTTATGAATGAATAAATGATGAAAACTTATAGGGCCAGATTCAGGTAGATTGGAGCATCTTTGCTCTGGAGTAACGCTTCTCATTTACGTTACTCTGCCGAAATTTTAGGAGCAAGTGCTGTTATTCATGAAGCACTTGCTCCTAAAGTTGCGGCAGCGCATCGCAAATGAGCCGGCGGAATTCAAATTGGGCGGGTACGGGGCGTGTAGTATTCAAACTAAGCGCGATCCCGCGGCGAACGTACTGCGCATGCGTCGAGTGTCAATGCATCCCAGTGCGCATGCTCCAAATTCTGTCAGTGAACGTCAATGACGTCACATTCCCATTCATGAATGTTTTACGCAAGCGACGCGATTTGTTTTTTTTTCCGACGCGATGACGACGCCTATACTTAACATAGGATACTCCACTAGGGGGCTGCTTTATTTATACGCCGCGTATCGCTTCCGGAAACGTCGTAAAGTCACTGTGTCGCTCACGAATACGATCGTGAATTGCCGATTCCCGCTCATTAACATATTTTTTGAGCGTAAATCGGCGGGAATGCCCCCGGCGCCATTTTTAAGTTGAAGTAACGATGCGATGGCGAAATTCAATTGCGCCGATCGCATCGGAACTCCAACCCGGCGTTTCTTGTTTTCTGGTTGCAGAAAACAAAAACGCCGGCTTAAAGTGACAGTTAGGCTGGCGGATCCATTGATCCACCAGCCTAACTCTACCTGAATCTGGCCCATATAGCGCAGCACATGCGAACCAAATCGCCTCTGGGCAACTTAGTGAGGCAAGTGCTGTATTCACAAAGCACTTGCGTCCTAAGTTACGGCGGCGTAGAGTAAATGTGCCGGCGTAAGTGCGTGTAATTCAAATTAGGCAGGTAGGGGGCGTGTTGTATTGAAATTATACGTGACCCCACGTAAATGACGCGCCGAACGAACTGCGCATGCGCCGGCCATGGACGTATCCCAGTGTGCATGCTCAAAATCACGTCGCAAATAGTCATTGATATCGACGTGAACGTAACTTACGCCCAGCCCCATTCTGAATCGGCTTACGCAAACGACGTAAACGCCGTACAATACGACGCCTTCCCGACGTCCATACTTAACATTGCCTGCGCCTCATATAGCAGGGGTAACTTTACGCCGGTCCGACGCCTTACGTAAATTACACAAATAGATACGCCGGCCGCAACTACGTTTGTAAATCGGAGTATCTACCTTATTTGCATATCCAATGCATAAATCTACGGAAGCGCCACCTAGCGGCCAGCGTAAATAGACATGACGGCGTAAGAGACTTACGTCGGTCGTATCTTAGCTAAATCCCGGCGTATCTGATTCTTTGAATCAGACGCCGAGAAACAACGGCGCTCATTCGGACTTACGAAGGCGTATCTGGAGATACGCTATCATAAGTCTTTTTGAATCTGGCCCAATGTGTATTGTATAGGAGGTGAATGAGGAGACGTGACGTCTACTCACCTCATTTGGGCAAATGATTAGTTAATTAGCTCATGTTAATTTATGTTCTGGTTACCTCCTCTTTACTGTATATAAGGTTGTATTCTTGGTTCTAATAAAGACTCCATACTTAGCACACAGACAAGTCTCGTCTCGTTGTGTGTTGAGGGCAGCTGGAATATCTGATATCTATGTCCAGACTGATAGGAAGCGGTATATGACGGGAGGCACTCAAGCAGAGTGTGGGACGTTCTGTTACAATCGCCATGTATAAATACATAAGGGGGGATATGATCTCCATGTATAAATACATAAGGGGGGATATGATCTCCATGTATAAATACATAAGGGGGGATATGACCTCCATGTATAAATACATAAGGGGGGATATGACCACCATGTATAAATACATAAGGGGGGATATGATCTCCATGTATAAATACATAGGGGGGATATGATCTCCATGTATAAATACATAAGGGGGGATATGACCTCCATGTATAAATACATAAGGGGGGATATGACCACCATGTATAAATACATAAGGGGGGATATGATCTCCATGTATAAATACATAAGGGGGGGATATGATCTCCATGTATAAATACATAAGGGGGGATATGTTCACCATGTATAAATACATAAGGGGGGGATATGATCTCCATGTATAAATACATAAGGGGGGGGGTATGATCTCCATGTATAAATACATAAGGGGGATATGATCTCCATGTATAAATACATAAGGGGGGATATGATCTCCATGTATAAGTACATAAGGGGGATATGATCTCCATGTATAAATACATAAGGGGGGATATGATATCCATGTATAAATACATAAGGGGGGATATGTTCACCATGTATAAATACATAAGGGGGGGATATGATCTCCATGTATAAATACATAAGGGGGGTATGATCTCCATGTATAAATACATAAGGGGGGATATGATCTCCATGTATAAATACATAAGGGGGGATATGATCTCCATGTATAAATACATAAGGGGGGATATGATCTCCATGTATAAATACATAACGGGGGATATGATCTCCATGTATAAATACATAAGGGGGGATATGATCTCTATGTACAGTATAAATACATAACGGGGGATATGATCTCCATGTATAAATACATAAGGGGGATATGATCTCCATGTATAAATACATAAGGGGGGATATGATCTCCATGTATAAATACATAAGGGGGATATGATCTCCATGTATAAGTACATAAGGGGGAATATGATCTCCATGTATAAATACATAAGGGGGCATATGATCTCCATGTATAAAAAAATACAGGAGGATATATTCACCATGTTTAACAGTGGTGGTTAAATACCACCAAAAGAAAGCTATACTTGTGTAAAAAAAATATATCAATTTAATTTGAGTACAGCGTTGCATGACTGTGCAATTGCCAGTTAACCACTTAAGGACCGCCGCATGTACATTTACGTCGGCAGAATGGCATCTGCAGGCACATCAACGTATATATACGTTGGTGCCTTGGGGGGGGTCGTGGTCCGATCGCACCCCCCCCGTACATGCGGCGGTCCGCGCGGCTGCAGGAGCGATCCGACAAGAGGGGGCGGCTATTCGTTTTTGTCCGCCCCCTCCGGATCGCTCCCAGCCAATGCGCGCACCCGCCCGCCCTGTCACTTCCTCCTCCTGTGTAAACGCAGGAAGGAGGAAGCGATGTGATCTCTCCCTCTGCGTTTTTTTCAACCACCGCTGAGGAGAGATCACCACACAGTAAGTCCTACACTAACACTACACTACACACAGACACATTTAACCCCCCCCGATCGCCCCCCCTCCCCCCTGTCACAGTGTCACTGAATGCAGTAATCATACATGTATGATTACTGTATTTAGTGTCAGTGTGACAGGCAGTGTAAAAGTCAGTTAGTGTTAGGTCCAGGGTAGCCCTGTACCCCCCCCCCCCCCTAATAAAGTTGTAACCCCTTGATCACTGCCCTAGTTAACCCTTTCACTCCCTATTGCCAGCGTCACTAAGCGATCATTTTTCTGATCGCTGTATTAGTGTCGCTGTTCCCGCTAGGTAGCTAATGTTTTTTTTTATTGCGTTTTTTTTTTTACTAAAGACATGTGGCTAAATAAATTTTGGCCTAAATGTTTGACTAAAATTTAGTTTATTGATTTTTCTTATAACAAAAAGTAAAAAATATTGTTTTTTTTTCAAAAATTTCGCTCTATTTTTGTATATAGCGCAAAAAAAAAAAATCGCAGAGGCGATCAAATACCACCAAAAGAAAGCTCTATTTGTGAGAAGAAAAGGACGCAAATTTTGTTTGGGAGCCACGTCGCACGACCGCGCAATTGTCAGTTAAAGCGACGCAGTGCCGAATCGCAAAAACCCCTTGGGTCATTTGGCAGCATATTGGTCCGGGTCTTAAGTGGTTAAAGTAGTGCAGTGCTAAAGAGCAAAAAATTGCCCGGTTACGCAAATATAAAATAAAAATGTTCACACAGGAGATAGAGAGATACAAAGTAGAATTGTTTATAAACATCGATCAGACGGGAGATGAAGAGATACAAAGTAACATTGTTTATAAACATTGATGAGATGGGAGATGGAGAGATAAAAAAGTAACATTGTTTATAAACATTGATGAGATGGGAGATGGAGAGATACAAAGTAACATTGTTTATAAACATTGATGAGATGGGAGATGGAGAGATACAAAGTAACATTGTTTATAAACATTGATGAGATGGGAGATGGAGAGATACAAAGTAACATTGTTTAGACACAAATTAGAGAAGTTACAGTTACTTAGGAAACTACCCTGATCCTTCCATCTGCAGATGCTGTTAAAACAATGTGACACATAATATATATATATATATATATATATATATATATATATATATATATATATATATATATATATATATATATATATATATATATATATATATAACACAGTATATGTATATATTTAAACTTGTCTTTGTATTGACCCTTAGTTTACCCGTATTGCCTTTAATGCACCTACTTTCCCTTCTCTCTTCAACCTATTATTTAATACTTTTATAAGCCTTTAGAATGTAAACTTTTTTTTTTTTTTTTTTAACATCTTATTTAAGAAAAAAAAAATTACAACATTGAAAAAAAAATCACTCCTTAAGTGTAAATTGCTTTGCTTTTTTTTTTTGCCTACTTTGCTTTTCTCTGTACCTCTGTACTTCCTGTAATTTTAAACAGGGCAATTTGTAGAACAACATTTACAATTTTTACCTATAATAATACTTTTTCTTTTTTTTTTTAAATAGGAAAACAACTCCACGCCCTGGGCTAATGTAACAAAAAAAAAATATATCAAGACACACTGATGGGCTATTGCTGCCACCATACAACATAAAAAAAATACTCTATTTATGTAATTTATATATATATATATATATATATATATATATATATATATTTTAACTAACACTGGCCAAAAAAGAAAAAAAAAAGTGTGTATTTTTCTGTTTTGTTTCTTTTGTTGCATAAAATAATTTTTCACATATTATAGAACTCACTTGATATTTTTTTTTTGAGTATAATATGATGTCCCTCCACTTTTTACATTTTTTGGTTTTACATCTTGACACTGATAATGAGGAAATTTTTCCCCTTCTTTATTTTTTCTCTCTTTTCCTTTCCCCTTCACACATGCTCACTGCTCACTTAATAGGCACTTTTTAGAGGGTAATATGATTCCCCTCTATCTTGCTTTAATTTTTGTTCTACACTTTGGCACTGACAATGAGGAATTCTGGTCAGGGTTCCTGTCTTCCTCAATACTTATCAGTTATCACATCTACCACCTACCTGGCTCCATCTCCAGATTTTCAGTCCCCCTCATGGCACGCTGTGAACAAGCTCAATTCGGCGTTCTGTGGGATCTGCGTCTCCAACCTCTGCTGTTGCTTCATTTATAGTCTTCCTATAGGAAGATGTTGCCTCATTCTGTATTTTAGGAACTTACAAATGCCACAATGAAGGGGAAGTGTCTGAAGTGTCTGCACTACTAACTATTTTTCAGAAATAAAAAAATGATAATTGGCACGTGCGTAAGTATTCACCCCCTTTGTTGTTATGAAGCCCATAAAAAGCTCTGGCGCAACCAATTACCTTCAGAAGTCACATAATTAGTGAAATGATGTCCACCTGTGTGCAATCTAAGTGTCACATGATCTGTCATTACATAGACACATAGGGCCAGATTCAGGTAGATGGGCGCTTCTTTACTTTGGAGTAACGTTTCTCATTTACGTTACTCCGCCGACACTTTCGGCGCAAGTACTGTTATTCACATAGCAAATGCGCGTAAACTTGCGCCAGAGTAACGATAATGCGCTGGCATAACCCGACGCAAGTGGAAGTGGGTGTGATCATATGTAAATGATGGGCGGAGCCCAGTGCAGAGGCTTACGTTCAGCGCATCATCCATGGAGCATGCGCAGTAAGTGAGGCTTCACTCGCCCCCTTTGTGCGCATGCTCACAACTTCCGTCGGCACCACTTCACGGGAAACGTCAGCGCAATGCGTTCCGTTGGGCGTTTAAATGCGCCTGTAGATGCGCCATTCCGGCACTACAGTATATCCTGTTCCCCCTCCCCGCAGTGAAGTTACTTTTGTTCTGAGATGGCTGCTCCCGTTCCCCGCAAACACACAGGAGAAAGCTGAACTCTAAAGGCCAGGAGCTGTCAGCCGTCATCTCGGCTATGGAGACCTATGATGTCTTCCTCCATGGCTGTATGACAGACAAGCATGGACAGAGGTGTTGTCCTGCAAGTGGGGGTGCTCAGCTAGCTCTTATCGTCGGTAACGCTGCTGTAGCTGCTCTCCTGCTGACCTGAGGCCGTCTGGAGTAAAGATAAAGCAGCCTTTTGTAGAAATAACTTTGCGCCGGACGGACGAGATACGCACGGCGCATGTAGCCAGCGTATGGTGCTAATCCATTCACGAATCGGGAAATCTCCCTCACTTGCATATTTGCAGGGGAAATCAATAGGCGCGACTGATGCGCCAAGCGAAATTATGCGCTGACGAGACTCTGGCGTCGGAAAGTTAAGCCGATCGTAAATGGCCCGTTTTCTGTCGCATCTAGTTTGGTGGGTACGGCCACATAGAAACGACGGCGCATAATCACAGTTACGCGGCGCATATCGAATTACTCCAGCGCAAGTCTTGCTGAATCTGGCCCCCTGTTGTGAAGGCACCACTAACCAAACACTGCCATGAAGACCAAGAAACTCTCCAAACAAGGAAGGGACAATGTTGTTGAGAAGTACAAGTCAGGGTCGGGTTATACAAAAATATCCAAATCTTTGATGACCCCTAGGAGCCCCATCAAATCCATCATAACCAAATGGAAAGCACACGGCACAACAGCAAACCTGCCAAGAGACGGCCACACACCAAAACTCAGGGACCGGGAAAGGAGGGCATTAATCAGAGCATAGAGACCTAAGGGAACCCTGGAGGAGCTGCAGAGTTCCACAGCAGAGACTGGAGTATCTGTACATAGGGGGACAATAAGCCGTACGCTCCATAGAGTTGGGCTTTATGGGGGAGTGGCCAGAAGAAAGACATTACTTTCAGCAAAGAACAAAATGGCAATAAACCAGGGTATTGCCAGAGTATTTTGGGACTTATTATTCACCGAACTTTATCTTCACTTTCTTGCCAAGCAATGTGTCTTTTTTTGGGGAGTTAACCCTTCACGGATTTGCTTTTGTAATTAACTCTTCACAGACTATGTTATGTTCTTTTTGGACTCTGCATTAGTTTTTCTTTTAATACATTTTTCACATATCATTGGTTTACACTTCAAGGTATAACATTTATTTCACACATGGATTTAACCACCACATAGCGCTGCACTCTTTCCATGTTTTGAACACAGGTGACCTATCTGACCCCCTGACACACACACTGATCCATCTGACTCCTACTTTCTGCACTACTCACACACTGACCCCCCCCACACAGACACTGACCCCCGACAGACACTGACCCCCCCACACAGACACTGACCCCCCCCCACATAGACACTGACCCCCCCTCCCACACACAGACACTGACCCCCGACAGACACTGACCCCCCCACGCAGACACTGACCCCCGCCAAAAACACTGACCCCCCCCCACACAGACACTGACCCCGGACAGACACTGACCCCCCCACACACAGACTGACCCCCCCACACAGACACTGACCCCCCCCACACAGACACTGACCCCCCCCACACAGACACTGACCCCCCCCACACAGACACTGACCACCCCACGGACACTGACCCCCCCCACACAGACACTGCCCCCCCCCACAGACACTGACCCCCCCCACACACAGACACTGATCCCCGACACCTACAGTAAGCAGACTACTTCCTGCACTTCTCACACCCCCCTCCCCACAGCTCGGTGCAAATCCGTCCTCCTTACCTCCTCCTTGTTTCTGTCCCGACTCCCCGCCAGCGCCATACACCCGCAGCCCGCTCCATGGTGCAAGACGCTGCACCTCCATGACCTCTACCAAGCCGTAGCTCTGCATCAGGACACACCGCCGCAGGGGGAGACACCGCCGCAGGGGGACACACCGCCGCAGAGGGACATTGCCGCAGGGGGACACCGCCGCAGGGGGACACAGTGCAGGGGCAGAGGACACAGTGCAGGGGGACACACCGCCACAGAGGGACACCGCCGCAGGGGAACAAGCGAAGGAGGGGAAGATCTCCCGCCAACATATTCCATATTTCATGTCGCCCTGTGATTGGGCGTATAGCGGTCATGTGCGGAGGCGGGACTTCTAGACGATCGCAGACAGGCCAGCCCCACGCCGCACATGACCCCCATACACCCAATCACAGGGTGCCGGACTGTACACCAAACATGGCGCTGCGGGCGAGATCAGGGACTGGTCCCTGCTCGGCGGTATTGACTCGGGGCTCGCAATTAAACATTGTAAGCCCGAGACTCGGGGTTTTTCGGTGGCACATTCGGGGCTCCGGCCTCCTTAGCCCACCCCTAAAAACGCCTCTGAGACCAAGATAAACGTATTTGGTGTCAGGCGTGTGTGGCGGCAACCAGGTGAGGAGGACAAAGACAAGTGTGTCTTGTCTACAGTCAGGCATGGTGGTGGGGGTGTCATGGTCTGGAGTTGCACTGGGAGCTAAACCCTATTGAGCATCTGTGTGGTATTTAACTGCTAGAAACAAGCAAATGACAGGTGACCGGTTCTCTTTATGGAGACATCAGAGGCCTATTAGACCCCCAATGTCTCCCCTGACCTCCCCAGATGTTTATATACAACCTACTGATTAATAATGGTCAATGATAAAAGAAGGGGGAACTCTAAAAGAAATGATATTGATGTATATGGTGATAGGGTCAGGAATGTATTTGTGGAGTGGTGTGAAATTGCTGATGTTCCTCCTTATTATATCATCAATGACACATCCCATGATATACAGATCCTCACAGTTACATAGTAGTGTTGCTCACGAATATTCGCATTGCGAATATTCGCTACGAATATTGCATATTCGAGTATTCGCGAATAACGCGAATATCGCGGCGAATATTCGCTATTTCGAATATTCGAATGTTTTAAATTTTTTTTTAGAACAGATCACATCCTAGAGATCCCCATCGACGTCTAAAAGCATTGCTGGTATGATTAGAGACCTTGGGCCGAGTAGCTGCAGCGCTCATTTTATATTGCCGAAAAATCGCAATGCGATTATTCGGCAAATAGCGATATCGCGCGATTATTTTATATTGTAATATATCACGAATATTCTGAGCCAATCAGAGTACTCCATTCCGCATTTCTCGAAATTTCGAAATTATTTTGTATTGTAATATATCACGAATATTCTGAGCCAATCAGAGTGCTCCTTCCGCATTTCTCGAATATTCGCAATTATTGTGTATTGTAATATATCACGAATATTCTGAGCCAATCAGAGTGCTCCTTCCGCATTTGCCGAATATTCGCAATTATTTTATATTGTAATATATCACGAATATTCTGAGCCAATCAGAGTGCTCCTTCCGCATTTGCCGAATATTCGCAATTATTTTATATTGTAATATATCACGAATATTCTGTGCCAATCAGAGTGCTCCATTCCGCATTTCTCGAATATTCGCAATTATTTTATATTGTAATATATCACGAATATTCTGTGCCAATCAGAGTGCTCCATTTCACATTTCTCGAATATTCGCATTCGCAATTCGCAATTCGCAATCGCATTCGCATTCGCGATAGCGAAAATTCGCAATCATTTCATTTCGAAAATATATCACGAATATTCGTATTTAGCGAATATCTGTCGAATATTCGACTATATATTCGAGATATATCGCGAATTCGAATATGGCATATTCTGCTCAACACTATTACATAGTAGGTGAGGATGAAAACAGACACAAGTCCATCAAGTCCAACCTATGTGTGTGATTATATGTCAGTATTACATTGTATATCCCTCTATGTTGTGGTCGTTCAGATGCTTTTCTAATAGTTTTATGAAGCCATTGATGCTCCTCACTGAGACCCCCGCCTGTGGAAGGGGATTCCACATCCTTGTCGCTCTTACAGTAAAGAACCCTCTATGTAGTTTAAGATTAAATCTCTTTTCTTATAATTTTAGTGAGTGGTCACGTGTCTTGTTAAACTCCCTTCCACAAAAAAGTTTTATCCCTATTGTGGGGTCACCAGTACGGTATTTGTACATTGAAATCATATCTCCTCTCAAGCGTCTCTTCTCCAGAGAGAATAAGTTCCGTGCTCGCAACCTCTCCTCATAATTAATATCCTCCAGACCCTTTATTAGCTTTGTTGCCCTTCTTTTTACTCTCTCTATTCCCAGCACATCCTTCCTGAGGTCTGGTGACCAGAACTGGACGGCATACTCCAGGTGCGGCCGGACCAGAGTCTTGTAGAGTGGGAGAATAATCGTTTTATAGTTGATCCCCTTTTTAATGGATGCCAATATTCTGTTTGCTTTGTTAGCAGCGGCTTGGCATTGGTTAGCCTATCATCTACTAGGACCCCCAGATCTTTTTCCATCCTAGATTCCCCGAGAGGTTCTCCCCCCAGTAATTAGATTGCATTCATATTTTTGCCACCCAAATGCATTATTTAAATTTTTTTCTACATTGAACCTTATTTGCCATGTAGCCCCCCCCCCCCCCCCATTCATTTGTTCAGATAAAAACATATGTGTCATGGACATGCAATAATGTCTGGCAGCTTACCTTCTCCTCATGTGTCCATTAGAGGCCTGGTTCTCTTCTGGCTGCCTTTTTATCATCTCTCCTCTTTGTATGGCCCCACCCCAGGCCATCCCAGGAAGTCTATATTAATGGGAGATAAATTTGCCCCCAGTTTGGCAAATCTTTTCATGGCCCAATGGGAGGAGGATGTCGTCTATGCCCTTCAACGTCCTGAACTGGTGTTGTGGGCTCGTTATGTAGACGACATCCTCCTCCTATGGCATGGTGATGAGTAGGGGTGCAACGGATCAAAAAACTCACGGTTTAGATCGTTCCTCGGATCAGGAGTCACGAATCGGATCAGGGAGGAGGATGTCGCCTATGCCCTTCAATGTCCTGAACTGGTGTTGTGAGCTCGTTATATAGGCGACATTCTACTCCTATGGCATGGTGATGAGTAGGAGTGCAACGGATCAAAAAACTCACGGTTTGGATCGTTCCTCGGATCAGAAGTCACGGATCGGATCATTTTTCGGATCAGCAAAAAAAAAATCTCCCCCACTGTAATATCCACATCCCCCCCCCACACTGTAATATCTCCATCCTCCCCCCCCCCCCACACTGCAGTGGCGTCACTCGGTGCAAAAAAATAAAAATGGTGTCACCCCCCCCCACCCACTATGGTCCCCCCCTCAGTACAGACCCCCCCTCAGTACAGACACCCCACAGTAGTGCAGACCTCAGACGGTAACCCCCACAACAGTAGTGCAGACCCCAGACAGTAACCCCCACAACAGTAGTGCAGACCTCAGACAGCGGCGTGTGTTTCCCTCGAGCGCGGGCTCCTCCTCCTCTGTGGGTGTGAACAGAGAGGAGGGTCGCTGCCGGGTGTACCAAGATGGCCGCCGCTCCGGAGCTAGGCCGAAGCCGGGGACTTTCCTAGGCCGAGGGGTGTGCCGATCCGAACGGGGTGACCCGTTCGGATCACGGATCGGTGACGATCCGTTGCACCCCTAGTGATGAGGAGTCATTAGATGATTTCATGGTCACTCTGAATGATAATGAAATGGGCATTATTTTGACGTACGAGTTGAGCCACACTATGATCCATTTTTTGGATCTGGAAATATCTATTGTAGCTCAGCGGTTAGTGACCAAAACCTTCTTCAAGCCGACTGACCGCAATGGATATATTCCTACGGACAGTTTTCACTATAGTTCGTGGCTCAAATCTGTACCCTATAGCCAATTACTCCGCATCAGGAGAAATTGTACTTATTTAACCGATTTCTACCTATAAGCCGACATTTTAAAATCTCGATTTGTCGAGAAAGGCCATACACCAGCCGTTATAGCAGATAAAATCGCACGTGTTTCCAAACTTGATAGGCACACCATTATTTCAGAAAAAAACGAAACGTGTTCCTGATAGTAAATTTAAGTGGTCATTTACCACCCAATATTCCGTGCAACACAAGCAGGTGACAAACATCCTTAATTGCCACTGGAATGTACTTCAAAGTGACCCCTATCTCAGTGCGGTACTTCCTGACAAAGCGGGTATTGTTTTTAGGGGAGATATGTCTCTCAGGAATAAACTTCCCCCTAATGTGTCTGACCCTCCCACCAAACTCACGTTTTTTTCCAGAATATAAGGGATTGTATGCTTGCCGCAGGTGTAATGTGTGACTTCATAATACTCTGACAAACAGGAAAATAGAGTTTTACTTCTACGGTAACGTTTACCATCTATCAAATGAAATAATTTGTTACATGTGACACTCCGTACGTGGTATACCTTCTAACCTGTCCATGTAAAAATCAGTATGTCAGTTGAACTATCCATACATTTTCTATTAGGGTCAACGTACACATTAAAAGTATAAAGAAAGGCAAGACCAATCACAGTGTGCCTTAGAGGTCCAGAGGTCCCCAGGGCCCCAGGGCCACAGATGGCAACCCCCCCCCCCCATTTTTTTATTTATTTTTTATAAAAAATAAATAAAAATTAATACATTTTTATTTTATTTTTTATTAATATTTTTAGGGGTCCGGAGGTCCCCAGGGCCCGGGTGACAACCCCCCTTTTTGTATATAAAAAAATATTTGTTTTATATTTTTTTTATTTCTTTTATCTATATATATTATTATTATTATTATTATTATTATTAAAGGGATAAGAGGTCCCCAGGGCCCCATGTGGCAAACCCCCTTTTTTGTTTATAAATGTTTTTATTTTATATATATATTTTTTTTTGTTTATTAAAGGTCCCAGAGGTCCCCAGGGCCCTGGATGGCAATTTCCCCTTTTTTTTATTTATATTTTATTTTTTTATATATTTTTTTATTTATTTTTTATTAAAGGGCCCAGAGGTTTCTTTTTTTTCTTTTTTATTAAAGGGGCCAGAGGTCCCGGATGGCAACCCCCCTTTTTTGTAATTTCTTTTTATATAAAACAAAAATTATTAAAGGGTTATTAAAGGTCCCCAGGGCCCCAGATGGCAACCCCCCTTTTTAAATATATATATATATATATATATATATATATATATATATATATGTATATATATATATATATATATATATATATATATATATATATATATATATGTATTATATATATATGTTTTCTTTCTTTTTTCTTTTTATTAAAGGGCCCAGAGGTCCCGGATGGCAACCCCCCGTTTTTGTAATTTATTTTTATATAAAAAAAATAATTATTAAAGGGTTATTAGAGGTGCCCAGGGCCCCAGATGGCAACCCCCCTTTTTAAATTTTTAAAGGCGATCAAATACCACCAAAAGAAAGCTCTATTTGTAGGAAGAAAAGGACACACATTTTGTTTGGGAGCCACGTCGCACGACCGCGCAATTGTCTGTTAAAGCGACGCAGTGCCGAATTGTAAAAACCCCTTGGGTCATTTCGCAGCATATTGGTCCAGTCCTTAAGTGGTTAACTGCAGGTCTGCTTTGCTGTTCAACATTGTTTGTTAGCTTGTGTTCCTGTCTGCCGTGTGCTACGTTTACCTTTCTGTGTACCGATTTTGGCTCGTCTCTGACTACTCCTGTTTGCCTGTGACCCTGACCTTTTGGCCTGTCCCTTGGTTACCCTCGTCTGCCTGTTGCCCCGACCTCGGCTTGCCCATCACTATCCTTTGTGTCCTCGGTGGCTGCTTCCCCTCTCTCCCTACGGAGCGTGACCCGGGGGACCCCAAGGGGCCGTGACCTGGGTTCAGTTGCAGCGAAGGCCATCCTCACCACTAGAGGTTCTGTTGAACACCTGCTTAGACTCCGTGCCCTGAGGAATCTTGGGCTCACGTTTCCTGTCCATCTGCAGCAGTCGGCTATTAGGTTCACTACCTTGCGGTACACCCCTGTCTCCAATGGGGTGCATTTGTTACCTGGCCACAGGTGACCTGACAATATGTATGTATTTAACAGAACTACAAAGATTATCACAATTTAATTGTATTGTTACAAAACATGTGGAAACTCTGCCCCAAACTAATGTGAAAAGAGGAGACCATCTGAAGAGCTGACGCATTTCCTAAAAACCTAGAAGGATCTATAATATTCGATGGAAGAGGAAGAGAGAAAATATGAAGGAAAGAAAAGAGGAACTGGGGGAAATGAAAACTGAGAGAAACGAAACTGGGAGAAACGAAACCAAGTGCCATGTGACCGTGAAATATACGAGAGGATCCCGTTGTGTGAGAAAGGAAAGCAGAAGTTCGAATGTCATCTATGGAAACAACAGAATCTATGTGACGTGTCAGGAATTTATTCATGTTGAGTTGTAAAGTTACTCAACATTGTTGGATAACTCAACAGAGCTATTCAACAATTTTACAACATCAAGAAGAAATCTTAGTAAAAGCACAATAACCTCCATTGGTCAGAATGGTATCAAGAATTTCTCCAACCCCCCTGCAGAGAATGTAATGTGAGGAGATCACAAAGATCACATGTTCCCCCCATACCCAGAAATAGGGGGGGGGGTTCTCAGGCTGGATCTAGGTCAGGGGGGCTGGATATCCAGTGGGCTCTGAGGAAGAAGGTAATCCTTCGAAACGCGTCAGCCAGCAGTGGCCCTTGTTATTTCCTCTGTGACCACCTGGAGTTCATATTTTTTTACAACTTAAGGACCGCCTAATGCCGATATACGTCGGCAGAATGGCGCGGCTGCGCACAATCACGTAAGGGTACGTCCCCTTTAAGTCCCCTGCCGGGACACTCATGCAGCCCCAGACCATGACACTCCCACCACCATGCCTGACTGTAGACAAGACACACCTGTCTTTGTCCTCCTCATCTGGTTGCCGCCACACACGCCTGACACCATCTGACACCAAATGCCTTTATCTTGACCACAGGACATGGTTCCAGTAATCCACGTTCTTAGTCTGCTTGTCTTCAGCAAACTGTTTGTGGCTCTTTCTTGTGCTTCATCTTTAGAAAAGGCTTCCTTCTGGGACAACAGCCATGAAGACCGATTTGATGCAGTGTGCGGCGTATGGTCTGAGCACTGACAGGCCGACCCCCCACCCCTTCACCCTCTGCAGCAATGCTGGCAGCACTCATACGTCTATTTCCCAAAGACAACCTCTGGATATGACGCTGAGCACGTGACCCTTCTTTGGTGGACCATGGCGAGGTCTGTTCTGAGGGGAACCCGTCCTGTTATACTGCTGGATGGTCTTGGTCACCGTACTGCAGCTCAGTTTCAGGGTCTTGGCACTCTTCTTATATCCTAGACCAGTGATGGCGAACCTCGGCACCCCAGATGTTTGGGAACTACATTTCCCATGATGCGCAACTACACTGCAGAGTGCCTGAGCATCATGGGAAATGTAGTTCCAAAACATCTGGGGTGCCGAGGTTCGCCATCACTGTCCTAGGCCATCTTTATGTAGAGACACAATTCTTTATATCAGATCCTCAGAGAGTTCTTTGCCATGAGGTGTCATGTTGAACTTCCAGTGACCAGTATGAGAGAGTGAGAGCGATAACACCAAATTTAACACACCTGCTCCCCATTCACACCTGAAACCTTGTAACACTAACGAGTCACATGACACAGAGGGGAGGGGAAAATGGCCAATTGTAGAGGATCATTTTTCTAAATGCTGCGATCTCGCAGTGCAGTATAGGGCGTTCCACGGCGCTCAAATTTCCCACGAACCCCCCCGTAATGTTCAGACTCTTAACTCCCGTACACACGCTTGAGATTTCTGACGGGGGAAAAAGTCTGTCGGGAATCCCGACGGGAAAAAAAAGAGAGCCGGTTCTTTTTTTTTGCCGGCGGGTTTGGCAGTTTTCCCGTCAGAAAAACTGTGAAGGAGCGTACACACGGGCGGAATTCCTGGGCGAAAAGCTCTCCTCGCAGTTTTCCCGTCTGAAAACCCGGTCGTGTGTACGGGGCTTAAGGTCTGGTATGGATTTTAAAGGGGAACCCTACACCCAAATTTAAAAAAAAATGTTGTGGGGTCCCCCTTCCCAAAATCCATACCAGACCCCATATCCGAGTACGCAGCCTGGCCAGGAAAGGAAGAGAAACTCCGTGAGAAAGAGAAATCTCGAGACAAATCCTGAAAGTTCTTGCCACATCCCATAAATATTTGGAACAAATAAAGGGCAGTGCCCCAGGGATGGTGGGGGCAAGAAACCAAGACAGGATAAATAGGAAAATGGTTCAAAGAATACATAAAAAATATACATTTAAATCCCACACCCCCCCCATGTGAATGAGTATGGGGTACTTTCAGTGCCGCTTCATCGGTGCCACCTATCGGTGCCAATCAGTGCCACCTCTTAGTGTCCTTCAGTGCTGCATAACAGTACCACCTATTGGTGCCACCTATCAGTGTCCTTCAATGCTGCCCATCAGTGCCACCTCTCAGTGCTGCCTCATCAGTGCAGCCTATCAGTGCCCATCAGTTGTGCCTCATCAGCGCACATCAGTTAGGGAGAAAAATTGGCTGTTTGCTCGATTTTATAAAAAAAAAAAAAAAAATATGAAAATTTTTTGGTGTTTTTTTTTTTTGTTTAGCAAAAAATAAAAACCCCAGCAGTGATTAAATACCACCAAAAGAAATCTCTATCTGTGTGAAAAAAATGGCCGCCGGCCACCCGTGTTTGCCAGTGAACACAGCAGGACCATGGATCTGTGTGTGTAACACAGATCCACGTCCTGTCAGGTGTGAGGAGACCGATGTGAACACCGATCGGTCTCCTCCCCTTGTGAGTCCCCTCCCCCTACAGTTAGAATCACTCCCTAGGACACACATTTAAGACCTTGATCGCCCCCAGTGTTAACCCCTTCCCTGCCAGTCACATTTACACAGTAATCAATGGCTATAATTAGCCCTGATCACTGTATAAATGTGAATGGTCCCAAAATAGTGTCAAAAGTGTCCAATGTGTCTGCCGCAATGTCGCAGTCACAATAAAAATCGTAGATTGTCGCCATTACTTGTAAAAATAAAAAATAAATAAAAAAATTCCATAATTCTATCCCCTATTTTGTAGACGCTATGGGCCAGATTCACAGAGCCCTTACTCCGGTGTATCTCCTGTTAGACCGGCGTACTTTCAAATTACCCGCGTCGTGTCATTAGTTTGAATCCTCAGACCATGATACGGCGGCTTCGGGCTTCGATCCAACAGGCTTACGTCTCTGTACGCCGTCGGATCTACGCTGCAATCTTTTTCCGCCCGCTGGGTGGAGTTTGCGTCGTTTTCAACGTCGGGGTGTGCAAATTAGCTTTTTCCGGCGATCCACGAAGTTACGATTGTGCGTCGCATTTTCTAACGGCATCTGTAGTCATCTTTTTGCTGCGTAAAGTTAGGGAAGCAAAAATGTTGTCTAATGTTAGACAGCCCATGTTAAGTATGGCCGTCGTTTCCGCGTCAAATTTCTAAGTTTTCCGACGTCTTTTATTTTTTTTTACGTAAGTCGTCCGGGAATAGGAATGTTCGTAAACGACGCTACTCAAACAACGAATGACGTAACGACGTGTAAGTCGTCCGGGAATAGGAATGTACGTAAACGACGCTACTCCAAAAAAATCTGACGTAACGACGTTATTTCGCGCAATGCACGGCTGGAAATTTTGTGAGCGGAGCATGCGCAGTTCGATCGCCGCGGGGACGCGCCTAATTTAAATGCTTCACGCCCCGTAATCGCGTATTTCGATTCCGCCGAGAGAAATACACTACGCGGCCGTACCTTACGGGCCGAAATCTACCAGAATTCGTCGTAGAGCCAGGTAAAATACGGCGGCGTAGTGTATCTCTGATACTCTGCGCCGAGGCAATTGTACCTGAATCTGGCCCAATAACTTTTGCACAAACCAATCAATAAACGCTTATTGTGATTTTTTTTACCAAAAATATGTAGAAGAATACGTATCGGCCTAAACTGAGCAAAAAAAAAAATGTCGTCTTTTTTTTTAATTGTGATATTTATTATAGCAAAAAGTAAAACAAATATTGTGTTTTTTTTTCCAAAATTGACGCTTTTCTTTTATTTATTATTTATTTATAGCGCAAAAAATAAAAACCACAGAGGTGATCAAATACCACCAAAAGAAAGCTCTATTTGTGGGAAAAAAAAAAAAAAAAACGTAATTTGGGTAAAGTGTAGGATGACCGCGCAATTGTCATTCAAATTGCGACAGCGCTGAAAACAAAAAATTGGTCTGGGCGGGAAGGGGGTGGAAATGCCCGTTAACCACTTAAGACCCGGACCAAAATGCAGGTAAAGGACCTTGCCCCTTTTTGCGATTCGGCACTGCGTCGCTTTAACTGACAATTGCGCGGTTGTGCGACGTGGTTTCCAAACAAAATTGGCATCTTTTTTTCCCCACAAATAGAGCTTTCTTTTGGTGGTATTTGATCACCTCTACGGTTTTTATTTTTTGCGCTATAAACAAAAATAGAGCGACAATTTAAAAAAAAATGCAATATTTTTAACTTTTTGCTATAATAAATATCCCCCAAAAATATATAAAAAAACATATTTTTTCCTCAGTTTAGGCCGATACATATTCTTCTACATATTTTTGGTAAAAAAATCGCAATAAGCGTTTATCGGTTGGTTTTCGCAAAATTTATAGCGTTTACAAAATAAGGGATAGTTTTATTGCATTTTTATTAATTATTTTTTTTTTACTACTAATAGCGGCGATCAGCGATTTTTTTCGTGACTGCGACATTATGGCGGACACTTCGGACAATTTTGACACATTTTTGGGACAATTGTCATTTTCACAGCAAAAAATGCATTTAAATTGCATTGTTTACTGTGGAAATGACAATTGCAGTTTGGGAGTTAACCACAGGTGGCGCTGTAGGGGATGTGTGCCTATGTGTTGTGTTTACAACTGTAGGGGGGTGTGGCTGTAGATGTGACGTCATCGATCGCGTCCCCCTATTACAGGGATGACGCGATCGATGCTGCGGCCACAGAGAAGCACGGGGAAGCCGTGTGTACACACGGCTCTCCCCGTTCTTCCGCTCCAGGGACGGATCGCGCCCGCGACCCACGGCTGGGTACTAAAATCAACGTATATATACGTTGAAGTGCCCAGCCGTGCCATTCTGCCGACGTAAATGTGCAGTAGGCGGTCCTTAAGTGGTTAATAAAATGCGGTTCAAGTGATAACAAAGTCTTGTTTTTTTTTTTTTATTAAAAATAAGGGAAAATGTATATGAAATACTTACCGTAATTTTCCTTTCCTGATGGACTCCATGGCAGCCTACGTGTGGGTTAATCCCGCCTCTCATACCTCATAGGACCCTACTCCCATAAAGCTTTGCGTTTCCCCATAGACTGTGTTCCGTAATATAGCCTACTCCAGCAAAGGGAGGGAAACTCCTGCTGCCATGAAGTCCATCAGGAAAGGAAAATGACGGTAAGTATTTGATATAAAATTTCCCATTTCCCTTTTCCTGACAGACTCCATGGCAGCCAACGTGTGGGAAATAACTAGCCGACACACCCGGGTGGGAAATTGCCGATTAAAGAAAAAAGGTTTAATTGACATTGTCAACAGATAAAACATGTAAACCAAAATCAACCAACGACAAAGAGGCCGGTTCTACGCAGTAGTGCGTCATGAATGTGTCTAATGACGACCAGGAGGCCGCCGTACAGATTACTTCCGGGGAAACATGCCGGGCGGCTGCTCACGATGTGGAGATGCTCCGAGTCGAATGCGCTGTTACCGCTTTAGGAGGAGCCAACCCTTTCGCTTTGTATGCCCCTTGGATTACTTGAACTATCCATGCAGCGATGGTTCTAGGGGAAGCACGCATTCCCTTGTTTTTCCCATGGAAGGAAATGAACAGGTGGTCAGATTGACGGAAGGCTGCTGTGGCTTCCAGATATTGTCTTTTTTTTTTCTTTTTTTTTTTTTCTTTAAAGTGTATTTTGTGCGTGTACTCGAGAGAGGGGCCGGACTGCAGGAGTTGGGAGTAGGCAGGCCTCCCCCAGAGGCAATCTGCCACCTTTCTCCATGCCCCGGGTGGCAATGGCGGGTGTGAGGGGGTCCTCCCATACAGCCCGTCCTACCTGCTCCGCTTTGAAGCCCAACGGGGCAGAGGGACTCCCTATAAGGGAGTGAGAGGATTTGCCCGCTCAACCAGCCCCGTTAGTCCTTCGCCTTTCTTTTTAGAGACCGCGTAGTCAGAGTGCGTGCATGTTAACCCAATTTAGAGTGCGTGTGTAAGTGTGGTGGTTTTTGTGGGAGGGGGGTGGGCGTACTAAGCGCAGGCTTACCTCGCATAGCACACCCACCGGGAGCCGGGCTGAGATCACCAAACTCAATTCACATGTAGCCGAGAGCGGGATCCGAACCCCTAGCTGCAGAGGTGAATGGCTTGTCAGCGCAGTGCCAATCGTGTTGAGCCACCGCAGCTCCAGATATTGTCTTAACACATCACCGACATCTAGAGGATGAGCATTAGAGCTCTCAGGAGACCGAAAAGTGGGGAGGACGATTCCCTGGTTTTCGTGAAAGACCGATGTTACCTTTGGATTGGATCCCAGCATGGGAATTAATACGACCTGATCAGGGAAAAAAGTAAGAAACGGTTCTTTGGATCCCAGTGAACCTATCTCTGAGACCCTTCTGGCCGATGTTATGGCCACAAGGAAGACAGCTTTTAAGGAAAGATCTTTGATAGATAAGTTATCCGAGTGCGTAGTTTCTGAGAGGAAGTCCAAAACCAGGGGAAGGTTCCATTTGGAGAACCTTGGTTTCCTCTGTGGTCTAAGCCTCATGGCACCTTTGAAAAATTGCTTGACAAGGGTGTGTTTAGCCCATGAAAACCCAGTGAAGGCCGAAATGGACGAAACTTGGACTCTCAGGGAGCTGACCGATAAAGATAGATCCAGACCTGTCTGAAGGAAACCTAGAACATCCTGAATCCTAGGATTACTAGGGGACCCATCCATGGAAGAGGCGTAATCTGAAAATTTTGACCATATTCTCTGGTAGACCTTGTTGGTGCTTGATCTCCTCGCACTTAACAGAGTGGAGATGGCTTGACTTGGACAGCCTAGCGCTATAAGCCTTTCCCTTTAAAAAACCAGACTATCAGATGTAGATGGGACAGACATGGATGAGGGGTTACCCCTTGTAACCGGAGGTCTGCCCTGTTTGGAAGCGGAACCGGATCCCGGAAGCTCAGATAAAGCAGCAACGGAAACCATGGTCTGTTGGGCCAATAAGGAATTATCGCCACCACCTCGGCCGCCTCCCACCTGAGTCCCGCCAAGAACCGGAGGATGACCGGGACTGGAGGAAAAGCATAGGCTCTGTAAAAATACAACTGATCTGTTAGAGCATCCACTCTGAAAGCTTGGGGACAGCGACCTCTCGTGTAAAATTTCTCCAGTTTGAAGTTGCATGGAGATGCAAATAGGTCCACTTCCGGCACAACTCCCAGGGACAGGACCCAGCTGAAAACTTCGCTGTGGAGAGACCATTCGTTGTTGTCGAGTGTCGTCCGCGAGAGGTAGTCTGCTTGAAGATTTTGCGATCCGGGGAGATACACAGCTGTCAGGTCTGAGAGATGAACTTGTGCCCATGACATGATTGGATCCACTTCCCTCAGTAGGGATAAACTGCGGGTGCCTCCCTGTATCTTTATGTACGACACAGCTGTCGTGTTGTCCATTCTTAACAGGACTGACGATCCTTTTACTAGGTGAAGAAAGGATTGAAGGGCACAGTAGGCCGCACGGAGTTCCAGGGCATTGGAACTCACACTCCGAGATGGTAAAGTCCACTTCCCTTGAGCAACTTCCTTCAAGCACAGAGCCCCCCAGCCTCTGTTGCTGGCATCCGATGTAATTGTGATCCAGGAGATCGGGGCTAATGAATGGCAGTTGAGGAGACTTTCTCGCATGGACGAAGTTATTCGAATGCGTTGATCCCGAGACTTCGGATGCCACTGTTGGAGAAACCCCTTCTGGAAGGGCCGCATCCTCCATTGTGCCCATCTCACCATGGGGACTGTGGACACCATATTGCCCACTATCTTGAGACATTGCGAGGCTTTTAGAAAAGGAGATTCCAATGCAAGCCGGATTCTGTCCCGGACTACCGGGATCTTTGTCAGGGGTAAGGAGATGGAACATTGAACTGTGTTGAATTGGGCTCCCATAAAAATCAGATATTGTGTGGGTTGCAGATGACTCTTTTCTCTGTTTATCAGCCAACCGAACTTAGTCAGGGTGGAGATGACCTGGTTCTGGTGTGTCAACAGCTGTTCCTTGTCTTGCGAAAGTAACAGTAAGTCGTCGAGGTAATGATGAAGGCGAATACCCTTGGTTCTGATCAGGGCGACGACAGCCAATAGAAGTTTTGAGAACACCCGGGGCGATGTTGTGAGCCCGAACGGGAGACACGTAAATTGGAGGTGGACATTGTCTACTGAGAATCGAAGGTATTTTTGGAACTCCGCTGCGACTGGGACATGAAAGTAGGCATCTTTTAGGTCTATAGACACCAGCCAATCGCCTGGTTGAACCGTCTGGCGAATAGTAAGCAAGGACTCCATCTTGAATTTTTCCTTTTTGATAAAGGTGTTTAGATGTGTCAGGTCTATTACCGGTCTCCAAGAACCTGTCTTTTTTAGAACCATAAACAGGGGCGAGTACATCCCTTGACCTCTTTCGGAAGATGGAACATGTATAGCGGCGCCCAGAGCTAAGAGAGAGCTTGTGTATGACAGAAGAATTTTCCTTTTTTCTTCTGAGCCGGGTAGTGTTGTGGGTACAAACTGGAGAATGGGTGGATTGATAAAGGTCCAGGTATGGCCTGTAGATACTGTTTTGACAGTCCAAAAATCTTTTATTGAGGCTGCCCAGACATGTCGGAACTGTAGTAACGGAGCGCCTACTTTTTCCGTCTGGACTGGCCCCGCATCAAAAGGACTTAGGGGCATCACGTCCAGCAGAAGAGGGTCCCTTAGGGGGCTTCTGGTCCGAGGGCTGGACTCTCCTCCAGTTCTTCCGGAACTCGCGACCAAGTCTGTCCCGGCGCGCATCTCTTGAACGGTCTTGATCTTGCCTAGGGAAGGATCTCCTCTGACCGAACGGACGGCGATCCTGAGGAAGGAACCCAGACTTACCCCCAGTGGCACGGGTGATGGCGCTGTCCAGTTTGTTCCCAAACAGGGAGATCCCTTGAAAGGGAATGCTACACCACCTTTGTTTAGAAGCGGGATCGGCCGCCCAAGGGCGCAACCACAGAGCACGTTTAGCTGTGACAGAGGAAAGCATGATCCGTGCCACCAAGCAGATAATGTCAAGGGAGGCCTTCCCCAGGAAGACGGACGCCATTCTAAGCTCATGAATTGGTGTGGTACTGAGTGCATCTTCGGAGATGTTCGCAAAGGCTGAATCCATTTCATCTGTCCAGGACTCCATTGCCTGAGATAAGGCAGCCAGGGCTAGAGCCGGTTTACAAGCCATGCCCACTGTGATATATATATATGTTTCAGATCTGTGTCTATCTTTCTATCTAGACCATCCTTGAAGGAGACAGTATCTTCCAGAGGGAGTGTGACGTGTTTCACCAACCTCATCACAGCAGCATCAACCAAGGGAGCTGACTCTAATGCCACGTACACACGATCATTTTTTGTGATGAAAAAAACGAAGTTTTCAAAAACGTCATTTAAAATCACCGTGTGTGGGCAAAACGTTGTTTTATGTCTTCAAAAAAACGACCAAAAAAAAATTCGAACATGCTTGAATTTTTTGTGTCGTTTTTCAAAACGTCATTTTTTGTGTCATAAAAAGTGATGGTGTGTGGGCAAAACGATGTTGAAAACGAAGTTTTTAAAGCCGCGCATGCTCAGAGGCAAGTTATGAGACGGAGCTTTAATGGAACAGAGTGCCGTCGAACGTGGTGTACGTCACCGCGCTTTGCTAGAGCATTTTGGAAAGCAATGAATTTTCCTGTCCGTGCCAGCCCATTCATCAGTAATGATTTCTCCAAGTTCATTTAGGAGAGGAAAACTAGGACGCTCCTTTTTGAGTTGTTTAAAATACTTCCTCTGTTTGGAAGGGGATTCCACCAGATCTTCCCACCTCAGAGCGATTTTGACTGCTTTGATCAAACTTGGTACTAGGGAAAAATCAAATCCTGCAGGATTAACAACACTTTCAGCTTCACTGACCGAAGACGCACTTGGACTGCGTACACGTTGAGAGGGGCCAGGCGTTTCAGGATTATCCTGTGCAAGCGCTGGAGCTGGGTCATCAGGAATAGTAACATCACATCTGGAATCTGATTTGTTGAGGGATTCCTGGACTACTCCCCTGACCAGAGCCTCCACTTGATGGCCTTCGTCTCCTCTCTCCCTTACCGCCTTGGAATAACAGAGTTCACAGAGGGATCTTCCTTCCGAGACCCGAGACACACATCCCCAGCAGACTCTTCTGCTAGAGTGGCTGGAATGGCGGCCAGAAGAAGATCTGGAGCCCCCTTTACGGTGTCTAGAGGATGACCTGGTGCGTCTGGAGTTTGATCTAGAGTGACGATGCTGTAGCCTGGATTCGTCAATAACTTCACGTGCTGAAGGTTGATGTTCAGACCTAGAGGGGCTGATGGGGAGGAAAGAGTTAACAACCTTCTAAGCATACAAGAAACCCAAACAGCCAGGCAGGGGGAAATTAATTTTTCCATCCTACCTGCAGCGCAAGGGTCGGCCACTGGGGGGGCGGTGAGACATCCATAGTGGGAAGGAATCACAAGAGCAGCACTGCAAAAAATACACCATAATAAAAGATACAGCAAAGATGAATCAACATACAGGGCTGGAATAGGCAGAAGGCAAGAGATAGCAACATAACTTGTAAGAGAAATACTTCCAATATTGGGGCAACGAGACCAGCTACAACGCAGCATACGTGTGTCCCAATGATAGCTGTCTTTCACAGCTATTTAAACCTGCCGCCCTGATGATGACGTCACCGCGCACGCCACTCATGCCGCAATTTGCGACGTGACAGGCGTGATTCCCCCAGACAGACCTAGCGCGCGTGTACGATCGCGGCGACCCGATCATACTGCGCATGCGCCCCCAAGCCTCGATCTCGACTGGAACTAGCGCATGCGCAGAGAACAAGGAAGCGACGAACTGGAACACAGATGCGTTCCAGCGGCAATGGCCAAGGCGGAGACAAGACAAAAAAAACTACAACATAGAAAACGGCTGCCATGTGAAAACATATAAAAAATGGATGATACATTACCGAAGATACCACGCTTTGCCGACCCGTCCTGAAAACTGAGAGCTATGGAGCTCACTTTGCACTTTCAAAGAAATAGAGGCCTCCAGCTAATAGCTAGGACGTTTGGCCTTGTTGCTGCTTGCCTGCCAATGGCTGGTTAGTAAGCACGCCAGGTATTGCAACCGTCGCCCATGTCTGCCCTGCTAATAGCTGGGATTTGTTGAAGACCAGAGCCGCCTGAACAAGTGGGCTCTATGTGCAGAACCAACAGGACTGGAAACAAAAGGTATTTCTTCTTTTTTTTTTTTTTTAAAACAGCATAGGTCCTAGGAGGAGGACAAAAAAGGAACACAGTCTATGGGGAGACGCAAAGCTTTATGGGAGTAGGGTCCTATGAGGTATGAGAGGCGGGATTAACCCACACGTAGGCTGCCATGGAGTCTGTCAGGAAAATAAACTTCCCTGCTCTACGTAATGGTTTTGCACATAGTAGCCCAGATCATCCTCTTCTCTGGTCCCTCTTTAGTGCTCCTGTCCCCTACCTCCTGTTGAGTGCCCCTACAGCAAGCAGCTATTAGATAAATTAAAAAACATGGGGGTCCCCCCAAATTCCATATCAGGCCCTTCAGGTCTGGTATGGATATTAGCCACTTATGACCCGGACCATTATGCAGCTTAAAGTTTGGGAGTTAACCACTAGGGGGCACTGTAGGGGTTAAGTGTCACCTCATCTGTGTTTTTAACTTTAGGGGGCGGGGCTGGACGTGTGATGTCATTGATCGCCTTTCCCTATATCAGGGAACAGACGATCAATGACAGCGCCACAGAGAAGAACGGGGAAGGTTTGTTTACACTCACCTCTCCCGTTCTTTAGCTCTGTGGACCGATTGGAGGACTCTGTCGGCGATCGGGTCCACGGGTCCTGCGGCCGCGGTCATGGAGCTTCTGACCAGGTCGCGGGCACGTGCCTGTGACCCACAGCCTGGCATTTAACAATCACGTACGGGAGTGGGCGTTCCTATTCACAGGCTAAGTGATTGACGTGCTTCCCACCGGAGCATACAGCGCATCACAAGTTGCCGAAAGAAGCCGAACGTCGGTGCGCAGGCGCCGTATAGTGCCGTGTCGAGCCGACTCGCAGTCCGGCTTCTTTCGGCAACTTGTGATGCGCCGTATGCGCCGGTCGGAAGCACGTCAATCACTTAGCCTGTTAATGGGAATGCCCACTCCCGCGGAATTCACTATCCGGAAGCCGGGGGGGGGGGGAAATAGCGCTAAAACAGTATGTACGGCAAAAAAAAAAGAGTAGCATACCGTCAGTCTCACAAGTCAGCTCAATGTAATGTTAGAATTTTTTTTTAAGGTGAACCCCCGCTTTAAGGTTAACCCCCCTGGCGGTATTCCCGAGTCTGACTCGGGGTTAGATTTTCATGCTGCGATCGGTAACCCTGAGTCAGACTCAGGCTCGCCTCGCTGAATCCACAGGCATGGTTTACTTACCTTGTCCCTGGATCCAGCGATGCATCCACGCTGTGTGAGCGAGCGGGTGCTCGCTCGATTCACACAGTGCCTCTGTGTGCCGCCGATCTCCGTTCCCTGCGACGTTACGCCACACAGGGGCGGAGAAACGGCGCCATATTCAAAAATATAAACAAACACTATAAATACAGTATAATGTAATCTTATAGATTACAGTACTGTATGTAAAAAATACACACCCCCCTTGTCCCTAGTGGTCTGCCCTGTGCCCTGCATGTTCTTTTGTATAATAAAAACGGTTCTTTCTCCCTGCAAACTGTAGATTGTCAGAAATACAAGAAAGAGATGCGCCAATCTAAGTGCAGTATGTCGATATTTATTCAAAAGTAATTCAAAAACAATGAAGTAACTGCTCACAAACATGGAGTAATACAGGCCTTGATGTGGCTATAGGTCCGGGCTCACCATTCAGGGTTTCTCCGAGAAGAGTCCTCGTCCAGGGCTATGAGCCGCAAGTGTGGTAATGCAGACGCGGAGACCAGGAAGAACCATCTGATGCCGCGTGCGTTCCACCGTGGAGCGCGGAGTATCGTCGTCGCACCGGAAGTGACGCAGGGGGCCCGGGCAGCCAATCGGATTACGAGTTTCACGGCGTCAGCTGTTTCGTCAGATCCATAGCGTCCGTGTGGAACGGACGTGTATTATATGAGCAGGATGAGCGTGATTGGTTAGAAAACATACACAAAGCGAACAGGATAATAACAAAAGAAGATAACGGATGAACATTTCTAGTAATTGAGAGATTCAATCCCGATTAGCAATTTAAAAAAGGGGGATAACAATCAAGGAACATTTAAAATAAACTAACAGATATATTAATAGCTGCAAGTATATATTAAAAATAATATATTAAAAATAATATAGATGAAGAAATAAATGGTCTCCATCTATTATTACGTTGGAAATGTTATTTAAAAAACGGGGTATTAAAAATAAGTATATTAACAATGTTAAAAATATATTAAGAATAAAGAATATATTAAAAAGGAATCCTGTGGGCAATGGTGGGAATAATATTGAAAATATACATACATATAAAATACATGTGTATATATATATAGAAAATAATTCTATATAGGAAATCATTTTAAAAGAATTTAATTTTGAATTTTAAAAGTATGTGTGTAAATATATCTGTTAGTTTATTTTAAATGTTCCTTGATTGTTATCCCCCTTTTTTAAATTGCTAATCGGGATTGAATCTCTCAATTACTAGAAATGTTCATCCGTTATCTTCTTTTGTTATTATCCTGTTCGCTTTGTGTATGTTTTCTAACCAATCACGCTCATCCTGCTCATATAATACACGTCCGTTCCACACGGACGCTATGGATCTGACGAAACAGCTGACGCTGTGAAACGCGTAATCCGATTGGCTGGCCGGGCCCCCTGCGTCACTTCCTGTGCGACGACGATACGCCGCGCTCCACGGTGGAACGCACGCGGCATCAGATGGTTCTTCCTGGTCTCCGCGTCTGCATTACCACACTTGCGGCTCATAGCAGTGGACGAGGACTCTTCTAGGAGAAACCCTGAATGGTGACCCCGGACCTATAGCCACATCAAGGCCTGTATTACTCCATGTTTGTGAGCAGTTACTTCTAGTGTTGCTCACGAATATTCGCATTGCGAATATTCGCAACGAATATTGCATATTCGAGTATTCGCGAATAACTCGAATATTGCGGCGAATATTCGTATTTTTTCAAATTTATTTTTAAAACAGATCACATCCTAGTGATCTCCATCGACGTCTAATAGCATTGCTGGTATGATTAGAGAGAGACCCTGGGCCGAGTAGCTGATGCGACTCTTTTATGTTGCCGAAAATTCGCATTGCGAATTTTCGGCAACATAAAAGAATCGCATCAGCTACTCGGCCCTTCTTTTGCATCAGAGCCAATCAGAATAACTCGAATATTCGGCAAAAGGAATATTGCGCGATTTTCTTCTCCGCACTTCTTTTGCATCAGAGCCAATCAGAATAACTCGAATATTCGGCAAAAGGAATATTGCGCGATATTCCTTTTGCCGAATATTCAAGTTATTCTGATTGGCTCTGATGCAAAAGAAGGGCGGAGAAGATAATCGCGCAATAGGAATATTGCGCGATTATCTTCTCCGGCCTTCTTTTGCCCCCTTATTCTCCTTTCTTTTAAGTAGAGTTAGTGTAGAGTTAGTGTTTAGTGCATATTAGTTTAGTAATACAGGAAATGATCTCCGTTTATGAGAATTTCGCAATCATTTTCGCATTAGCGAAATTTCGCAAAAATTTTTTTGGATAAAATATCACGAATATTCGATATTAGCGAATATTCGCGAATATTCTTCTATATATTCGCGCAATATCGCGAAATCGAATATGGCGTATTCCGCTCAACACTAGTTACTTCATTGTTTTTGAATTACTTTTGAATAAATATCGACATACTGCACTTAGATTGGCGCATCTCTTTCTTGTATTTCTGACTCCTTCAGAGGCTCGCTTCTGCTTCAGGTGCTGCCGCTAACTTCCCCTATTACAACTCATCATATTTTTGAAATTGGACTGTCCGGATATCATATGAATTCCACTGTTGCTATATGGACCTATAGTGACTTGTTCATTACGGGCCAGATTCTGGTAGATGCGCGCATATTTTATCCGGCGTAGCGCATATACGTTACGCTGACGTGAACTAGTGAGTCAAGTACAGTATTCACCAAGCGCATGTTCGTTACTTTGCGGCGGAGTAACTAAAAAGCGCTGGCGCAACCCGACGTAAGTGTAAGTGGGTGTGACCATATGTAAATGATGGGCGGAGCCCAGCGCAGTGACTTACGTTCATCGCATCATCCACCGAGCATGCGCAGTGAGGGAGGGCTCCACTCGCTCCCCTGTGCGCATGCTCACAACTTCCGTCAGCACCACTTCATGGGAAACGGCAGCGCAATGTGTTCCGTTGCGCGTATAAAAGCGGCCGCAGATGCGCCTTTCCGGCGCAAAAGTATATCCGGTTCCCCCCACCCCAGGGAAGTAACTTTTGCTGTGTTATGGCTGCTCCCGTTCCCCGCAAATAGAGGAGAAACCTCAACTTTAACGCCCAGGAGCTGTTAGTAGTGATCTCCGCTATGGAGACCTACAATGATTTCCTCCATGGCAGGAAAAGTAGGAAGACCAGCCGGGACAGGAAGCAGGGCATCCTGGAGAGCATTGCTGGCACTGTCAATGTTTTGGGCTACTCCACCCGGACTGCTGCCGATATCAGGAAAAAAATAAATGATTTGAGGCGCAAAGTATGGGGCAAGGTGGCCACCATGAGGAGGCATGAGAGGGGCACGGGTGGTGGACCCCCATGTGCGGTCAGCCTGACCACGGAGGAGGAGGTGGGCGCCCGCTGCCTGGGGAAGGAGCAGTTGGAGGGGGTACCGGGATATGATTCCGTGGAGGAAGGCTCCAGGACAGGTAAGTGTTTTTTATCCCCTATTTGGTGTGTTGCATGTGGGGGGGAGGGTACATGTGCCAAGAGTGTGGGACCACCAACATGTGTCTGCTTTGTGTCATCCACAGATGACGGAGCTGGGCCATCATCTGTCGGCGGCCAGTCCACCCCATCCCCCCAACGGCATCCTGGAGGGGAGTGCCCACACCTCACCTGCTGAGGTGGTTGAGGAGGAGCCTGTTGTTCCCGAGCAGGACTTTGTTTTATTTTTGGAGGAGTCCTCCCCTTCAGCAGGGCTCTCTCAAATCCCCTCCCCCATCCTAGGAAGCCCCTCAAGGGCGACTCCATCCCCCCGGGGACTACCATCTCCTGGCCCCAGGAAGGCGACCCGGAAGACCAGGGGGGTGTCTGACGTGGTCCATTACCAAATGGCGAGGGACCAGGCCAGGCAGACCCAGCAGATGGGGGAGATTGCTGGGCATCTGGACCGGGTAGCTTACAGCCTGGGCTCCGTGGCCCAGATGTCCAACGCAGTGCAGGATGTCAGCTGCAACTGCGCTGCAGTGGTGACCAGCCTGGGGGAGTGCAGGCTGATCTTCGGCACCTCACTGCAACCGTCCAGGCCAACACTGCTGCCATCCGGGACCAGGGGAGGCAGAGGCAGCGGGCCCAACATTATGAAGTGACCCGGCAGCTCAGGATGCAGGCCCACACAAATTCATACCTCAGCCGGATAGCCATGGCCTTGGAGGGCATGCAGGCCACACCTGCCAGGAGTGGCCCACCCGGGGATCAGCCACCTCCAGATGCCCCCCCCCCCCACCCCCACCCACTCCCTCCAGGCAGCTGAGGAGCCAGAGAGGGTCCACCAGAAGGAGCCCCCGTCAGCCCAGATGAGGGCTTTTTTTTTGGGCTCAGGTTATACGTTTTTATTTTTATTTTTAATGTTGCTCAGGTTATGAGTTTTTTTTTTTTAATGTTGCTCAGGTTATGAGTTTTTTTTTTTTAATGTTGCTCAGGTTATGAGCTTTTTATTTTGAGTTTAACTGCACACGGTCAGGAGTGCAGGGGACAGTGTGAATGGTGTGTGAATGTGAGGGGGTGGCACTCCTGCCAGTAAGGGGTGTCACCCTCGGCCGTTGGGGAGAAGTTATCCCCACGGCTGTGTGAATGACGTGTGAATGGTGTATGAATGGACAGCGACATCATTGGGGCCTTGACGCCGGCGTTGCTGCTCCCAAGTCCTGCATGTTGGACTTGGGCTAATCCAATGCGATGTGGATGTGGTGTGTGTGATCTAGGGACATCAGTGGTGTGCATGCGTGCATTGTCCGTGTGATCAATGTTTTGGTTTAGTGTCCAAAGATGCCTACGACGAGGACCCTCCTGACTGCTCTTCCATCAGCTGAATGGGTCTCCTCTGGCAGGGGGGGGCTGTCTGGTTGGGGGGTCAGGTCATCACGTATGTCAATCTGCAGGCCCTTTCTTATGGCAAAGTTGTGCAGAATGCAACATGCACCGATGATCTGACACACGAAGGTAGGGGAATACAATAGGGCCCCCCCCAGACTTATCCAGGCAGCAGAAACGGGACTTCAGGAGCCCAAATGTTTGCTCCACCACTATCTTCTCTCTCCTCTGGTTTGGGGGTTCTGGAAAGGAGTCATTAGATGGGGTCCCAGTGCATATGCAGAGTCACCTGGAAGGGAAAAGACAGGAGGATGTTAGTCATGCATGTGCCCCTTGTGATGTCAGCATCATGGGGGGGACAGTGATGCCTGCCACCCATGTCACTCACCAACCAGCCAGTTGTCCACCTACATGTTCTGTTCGAATTCCATTGGGATGGGGCTCTGATTGTAGATGTAGCTGCCATGGCTGGATTCCGGGGTGTTTGGCACGGACGTGCCATATGAGGCATTGGGCATCGGCTATCACCTGTAGGTTGATGGAATGCCAATGCTTCTGATTGCGATATATATGCTCTGTGGCACTGGGGGGATGGAGTGCCACATGTGTGCAATCAATGGCCCCCACGGTGCGTGGGAATCTGGCAATGCTGTAGAAATCTGTCATTGCCTTCAGCCGCAGCTCCTCAGTGGTGGGTCTGATGAACTGGTTGGACATGAGTCTGAGGATTGCAGGGATAACCTGGTGCACACATCTGCTCATGGAGGATTGTGACATCCCAGCCACCACTCCACTTGTACGCTGGAATGATCCACTGGCAAGAAAATGGAGTGTTGCCAGTACCTTCACCAGTGGCTGCACTGCTTGTGAGCGGTGTGTCTTGCTGGTGATGTCACCCTGCAGGGTTGTGGTTAGTTCAAGTATTGCATCAGGGCTGAATCTGAAGAGGCGATACACCTCACAATCACCCATGCCAAAGAGGCTCATGCGCGTGCGGTATATCCTCTCACGTGCCCGCCTCCTCCGTACCGGGGGACCCATTAGTAGTGCTAGGACCACGGCTGCCCCTGGCATGTTGTCACACAGAGGTGTTGTCCTTGCACGTGTGGTTGTTCAGCTTGCTATTTTCGTCGGTAACGCTGCTGCTATAGCTGCTCTCCTGCTGACCTGTGGCCGTCAGGAGTAAAGATAAAGCAGCTATTTGTAGGAATAACTTTGCGACAGACGGACGACATACGCGCGGCGCATGTAGCCAGCGTCTGGTGCTAATCCGTTCGCGAATCGGGAAATCTCCCTCATTTGCGTATTTGAATGGGAAATCAATAGGCGCGACGGATGCGCAAGCGAAAATATGCGCTAACGATACTCTGGTGAGGGAAAGTTAAGCCAATCGGAGAAAGCCCGTTTTCTGTCGCATCTAGTTTGGTGGGTACGGCCGCATAGATACTACGGCGCATCTTGACAGTTACGCGGCGCATATCGATATACTCCAGCGCAAGTCTTTCTGAATCTGGCCCTTTGTTGATTTTAGGTTAGGTCGCATGCTTGAGTTGATCGAGCGCCACAAACCCAATTATCTACAAACTGTAGATTGCCCATAGCAACCAAAAGTGTCCCTTTATGTCAAAAATTGTTTTAGAGCAGCTAAAAAACAGCGATAATAAATCAGAATCACTTGCAGAATTGAGCGATAGCAAATTGTGGGGAAATTCGTCATAAAAAATAAATAATAATGACAGCGACAATTCTGCAACTGAGCAAATTTCAGTGATTTTGATTTGATTACATTATTGAATAATTTTTACTATAATTCTATTATAATTTGTTATAATTATTTATTATATATATAATTTTAAATAAAAAATAAATAAAAATCATACCCGGTCTGCCTATTAGACTCGTGTTTGGTCAGATTTAAGTGAGTTATTCCTAAGAATTACAAGCCTACAGTATAAAACGCCAAATTTCCTTGCAAATAATGGTACGGCTTTCAGCGCCTAAAATCTGAAATAATCATACCGCCAGGGAGGTTAACCATGCACCAAAATAAAAATAAAAAAATGGCGTGGAGTTCCCCCAATAATCCATACCAGACCCTTATCCGAGCACGCGACCTGGAAAGCCACAGGAAAAGAGGGGGGACGAGAGAGTGCCCCCCCCTCCTGAACCGTACCACGCCACATGCCCTCAACATTTTTGGTTGAGGAAGGGGTCAGGTCAGGATATGTTTTCTATAGTCTGGTGGAAGAAAGGGAATAACAAGCAGATGGAGATCTAATCATCTTTGATGCCCAGGACAGAAAACGATTTATTATAATCTGGTACATGAGGAATATTTAGATGAAGATGAAGATTTGGTCTTCTCTGATGTCCCGGTCAGGATATATTCCTATATAGCGCGCCCCATGACTAAGCGATCTTTCGCGAAACCGGTCAGGCGGGATTCTGTATTACACCGGATCATCCCCCGCTGTATACCTCTTTCCTCACCTCTCTGGACGGGTTATGTTTGTTGTTTGGATCACTTCCGGCCGGAGTCCCAGCATAATCTGACACGCCTGTTTTCTATTTTTGTTTCATGTAAGTGAGTTTTTGTCTTTTTAATAAATTTTAAGTGACGGTATTACACTATTGCGGCCTTTTTTGTTTCTCCCTGGCAATCCATTCCGAGGGCTCAATCCTATTTGCTGCCGATGGGGATTGACAAGTGACCTGGCCCTACGACTTCCTCCTAGTGGATAATCACACGCTATCTGGGGTTCTCTTTTAAATAAGGGGCCACCAGAGTTCTGGTAAGCAGCTATTATTTTCTGCAAGGTGGAGGATCTCCTATCAGCACTGTTCTTTGACCAATCAAAACAATCCCAGAGTGAGATAAATTCCTTTTACTGGTGCTGTAATCACATGTTAGATGGCAAAAGTCGGATGGTTAGGACAAGTCTCCTACTTTGGTCCTACTTCAATGATATTCAATGGGCTGAAGTAGGATCGATGTAGGACCAAAGTAGTACAGGGAGTAGTTTGAGGCTGGGTTCACACTATACTACACAACTTTCATCCTACTTTGCTCTGCGACATTTGTCCTACATTGATCCTACATTGGTCCTACATCCATCCTACTTTCATGAACAGGATACTACTTTGGTCCTACTTTGTGATAGACTGACTTGTTCTTTGACCAATCAAAACAATCCCAGAGTGAGATAAATTCCTTTTACTGGTGCTGTAATCACATGTCAGGTGGCAAAAGTCGGATGGTTAGGACAAGTCTCCTACTTTGGTCCTACTTCAATGATATTCAATGGGCTGAAGTAGGATCAATGTAGGACCAAAGTAGTACAGGGAGTAGTTTGAGGCTGGGTTCACACTATACTACACGACTTTCATCCTACTTTGCTCTGCGACATTTGTCCTACATTGATCCTACATTGATCCTACATTGGTCCTACATCCATCCTACTTTCATGAACAGGATACTACTTTGGTCCTACATGAGATAGACTGACTTGTTCTTTGACCAATCAAAACAATCCCAGAATGAGATAAATTCCTTTTACTGGTGCTGTAATCACATGTCAGGTGGCAAAAGTCGGATGGTTAGGACAAGGCTCCTACTTTGGTCCTACTTCAATGATATTCAATGGGCTGAAGAAGGATCAATGTAGGACCAAAGTAGTACAGGGAGTAGTTTCAAAGTCGGACCGACTTGTGTAGGACCAGTTAAGACGGCTCTCATAGGGAAACATTGATTTTCACACGTCATGCTACATGAGCTCCCAATGTAGGAGCGTTGTCGGAACAAGTGTGAACCTGGGCTAATAGAGTGTCACCCTGATCATCAATATTATTCACATTTTTCCTCACTGGTGTATGACATCTTCATTGATTTAAAACTGTGAAATTCATTTGTTTCTGATTGGATCAGATGGACATTAGTCTTATGACTATCACCTGTGGACATTTATTTTGTTTTTTTCATGTTTGTAGCGCATCCTGTATTTTATTATATATTCTTATATACTCTGGTAGATGAAGAGGAATCGTTAGCAGTTGAAGGTCTGGTCTTCTCCGATGTCCGGGTCAGGATAGTTTCTTCTATAGTCTAGTTGAGGAAGAAAAATGTTTAGTGGATAGAAATCTGGTCTCCTTTGATGTCCAGGTCAGTAAAGTTTCTTCTCACAGATGTATGGGATTCTCCGGGAACAATTGTCATCATTCCATTTTCTGACCGGTGTTATCGTGGCACAATGTTCCCCTTCTCCGTTCTCATGCCCATTCCAATTATCAGGCTGAGAAAAATGCCAGAACCTGAAAGAAACCAATGATGTTAGTGACTGTAGCAAGGCCAATACTATATATATATTTTTTTAGTATAATTCTTTATTTAACCTCTTGACGACCGAGGACATCCATGGACGTCCTCGGCTTTGTGCGGTGATATCTGAATGATGGGTGCAGCTACAGGCATCATTCAGATACCACCGTCTTCAGCCACCGATTCTGTGCACCATAAGAAAGATCAAATCGGCGGTTCCGCCACTTGATCATTCTTATAGGCAGCGGGAGGGGACGTCCCCCCCTCCCGCCACCATCCGGTGCTTCTCCGGGCTCTCCTGTGCCATCGGGGGCCCAGAGAGCGAATCGGCCGGTGCTGCATGGGAAGCATAGAGATGACTGGGGACATATGGTCCCCAGTCATCTCTATGACCGTCGGAGGCCCGGGCGTGACATTACGACGTCACGGTACCCAGAAGTAAACAAAGCCGCGATCGCGGCTGTCGGCATGTGCTCGGTGAATTTTTTTTCACCGATTTCATGCTTGTAAGCCTGTAGGAGAGATGTGAGATCTTATTGACCCCACATCTCTCCATAACCATGACCTGTCACAGTGATTCCTATTACAAGGGATGTTTACATTCCTTGTAATAGGAATAAAAGTGATAAAAAAAATTAAAAATACTGTAAAAATAAAAAAATTAAGTAAATAAAAAAAATATATATTTTTTTTAAACGCCCCTGTCCCCGGTAGCACATGCGCAGAAGCTAACACACATGCAAGTCCTGCCCACATGTAAACGCCGTTCAAACCCCACATTTGAGGTATCGCCGCGTGCGTTAGAGCGTGTGCAACAATTCTAGCACTAGACCTCCTCTGTAACTCCAAAATAGTAACCTGTAAAAAAAATTAAAGCGTCGCCTATGGAGATTTTTAAGTACCGAAGTTTGGCACCATTTCATGAGTGTGCGCAATTTTTAATGCGTGACATGTTAGGTATCTATTTACTCGGCGTAACATCATCTTTCACATTATACAAAAAAATTGGGCTAACTTTACTGTTTTGTTATTTTTGAATTCATGAAACCGTTTTTTCCCCTAAAAAGAGGCGTTTGAAAAATTATTTCGCAAATACCGTGCGAGAAAAAAAGATGCAATGACCGCTATTTTATTCCCTAGGGTGTCTGCTAAAAAAAAAATATATAATGTTTGGGGGTTCTGCGTAATTTTCTAGCAAAAAAATTGTGATTTTTACATGAAGGAGAAAAGTGCCAAAATAGGCCTGGTTGACAAGTGGTTAAAAGACCCCCCCCCCCCCAATAATAACAACACATAAAAGCAATAACAAGGAAGTGAATAAACCTATATTGGAATAGAAAATAAATCAAGACCAACAGCGCTATGCAAATAAATCTGATAAACCAACAGCGATCCACAAACTAAAAACAAGGGTTCTCTTGTTAAAAAAACAAAATAAGCCCTGGTTCACACTGGGCTGCGGGAGTGAAATCGCGCGATTTCAGCTGATTTTGCACGATTTCACTCCCTCTGGCAGTCCCGATTTCGGCGCGATTTAGGAGACATCTGTGCAGGGTTCTGCACAGATGTCAATGTAAATCGCGTCCTGAAATCGCAAAAAGTAGTACAGGAACTACTTTTTGAAATCGGTGCCGCGCCGCAGGTGCGGCGTCGCACCGATTGGGACGGTGTCATTGCCGGCAATTGCCGCCGATTTGAGATGCGATTTCACATGTGAAATCGCATCTCAAATCAAACTAAATCGTACCCAGTGTGAACCTGGGCTCAGGGTTAGTACGGGTTATGAATTAGTACACCACCCTAATAAAAAATCATCATTGAATCAAAATAAAGTCATAAAGCCTCAAAATATACCTAATTTATAATATTGCCTCAACCGTTAACCTATGTTACCCCTTCAATCCCGGGCTTTTATACCCACCTCCATCCTGGGCCTATTCCGGCACTTCTCTCCTACATGTACAAATCATCGTTCTTTTGATAGAAAATTACTGAGAACCCCCCAAACATTATATATGTTTTTTTTAGCAGACACCCTGGGAAATAAAACAACGGTCATTGCAACTTTTTATCTCCGACAACATTTGCGCAATCATTTTTCAAACGCCTTTTTTAGGCAATTTTTTTTTGTAAAATATGAAAGATGATGTTGAGTTTGGTGGTCTCAGCCCGGCTCCCGGTGGGTGTGCTATGCAAGGTACGCCTGTGCTTAGTACGCCCACCCCCCCCCCCCACAAAAAAAAAAACACCACTTGCACGCACACAAAATTGGTTTAAAAACACATGCACTTTGGCCATGCGGTCTCTTAAAATAAAGAGAGGCGAAGGACCTACGGGGCTGGCTGGGTGGGCTAGGCCCCCTCACTCCCTCATAGGGGGAGTCCCTCTGCCCCATTGGGGTCCCGTTGGGCCCCAGTTGGGCTCCCAAGAGGAGCAGGTAGGGCGGGGTGAGTGGGAGGCCCCCCTTCACACCCGCCATTGTCACCAGGGGCATGGAGAAGGATGGCGATTGCCTCCGGGGGGAGGGTCTGCCTACTCCCAACTCCTGCAGTCCGGCTCCTCTCTCTCGAGTTCACGCACAAAAATACACTTTAAAAAAAAAAAAAAAAAAAGAAAGATGATGTTACGCCGAGTAAATAGATACCTAACATGTCACACTTTGAAATTGTGCAAACTCATGGAATGGAATGGCGCCAAACTTCGGTACTTAAAAATCTCCATAGGCGACGCTTTGAACATTTTTACAGGTTACCAGTTTAGAGTTACAGAGGAGGTCTAGTGCTAGAATTATTGCTCTCGCTCTAACGCACGCGGCGATACCCCACATATGTGGTTTGAACGGCTTTACATATGTGGGCGGGACTTACGTGTGCGTTCGCTTCTGAGCGCGAGCTACCGGGGACAGGGGCGCTTTAATTTTTTTTATTACTATTATTTTTTTTTTACTTAACTTTTTTTATTTGTACACTTTTTAAAAAAAAAATGGTATCACTTTTATTCCTATTTTATTCCTATTCCTGTAAACATCCCTTGTAATAGGAAATGTGTGTGACAGGTCCTCTTTATGCAGAGATGCGGGGGGGTCAATAAGACCTTCCCCTCCCCCCACATCTCTCCTCCAGGCTGGAAAGCATGAGATCATGAATAAAAAATTCACTGATCTCATGCTTACTAGCAGCTTTGTTTACTTCTGGGAACCCGAGCGTGATGTCTACTGATATCATCCACTGCTCTACTGACACTGTCCACTGCCTACTGACACTGTCCACTGCTTACTTACACCGTCCACTACTCTACTGACACCGTCCACTGCTCTACTGACACTGTCCACTGCTCTACTGACACCGTCCACAGCTTACTTACACCATCCACTACTCTACTGACACCGTCCACTACTCTACTGACACCATGCTCTGCTCTACTGACACTGTCCACTGCCTACTGACACTGTCCACTGCTTACTTACACCGTCCACTACTCTACTGACACCGTCCACTGCTCTACTGACACTGTCCACTGCTCTACTGACACCGTCCACAGCTTACTTACACCATCCACTACTCTACTGACACCGTCCACTACTCTACTGACACCATGCTCTGCTCTACTGACACCGTCCACTGCCTACTGACACCGTCCACTGCCCTACTGACACCATCCACTGCCCTACTGACGCCGTCCTCTGCTCTACTGACACCGTCCTCTGCTCTACTGACACTGCCCTCTGCTCTACTGACACCGTCCAGGTCCCTACTGACACTGTCCACTGCCCTACTGACACTGTCCTCTGCTCTACTGACACTGTCCTCTGCTCTACTGACACCGTCCAGGTCCCTACTGACACTGTCCACTGCCCTACTGACACTGTCCACTGCCCTACTGACACTGTCCTCTGCTCTACTGACACTGTCCTCTGCTCTACTGACACTGTCCACCGCCCTACTGACACCCTCCACTGCCCTACTGACACCGTCCACTGCCCTACTGACTGACAATGTCCACTTTTAAGGTAGGCTAGGTTCATATTTTAACTGTGACATTTATTTTATTTAATCATATTTTATGGGAACACAAATGCTTTTTTTTTTAATTTAACCATGCCCCTTTAAGTCCACCCCCTCTCCACTGTTAACACAATTTGGCCACAGTCACTGTTCACTGCAGCGCGCTATGCGTGCCTCTTTACTACTCTCCTGGGGTAACTCAAAGGTGTCCCAAATCTCTTACCATCCTATAGCGTGAACTACAAAAAAAATTGCTGTACGCCGCTATAATGTTCGGGTTTGGCCTGACGAAAAGGTGGCAACCCTATTCAGAAATCCCCTCACAAAGCCATATGGGAGATCCCCTCTGTGGACGTCATTTTACTATGGCTGGGTATTGAAGTGGTTAAAACTCCCTTTATTTACCTTCCTTATCTACTTGCCCCAACACTTGGGGGTCCAAAGACAAAATCTACTAAAATATGAAACCGAAGCAAACACACACACACAAAAAATATGAAGGAACTACAAAACAAACTAAAAACCACTAACTAGCGCAAACTCAGAACCTTCTCAGCTTCCGACACCTTACCCCTCGCCTGCTTTACAGGCATACTTTACACCCTCCCAAGTACGAAATTTAAAGGAATATTTCACTTTTATTGTTTCACTTTTAGCATTATTAAATTCACTGCTCCCGAAAAAAACGTTTTTTTAAAACTTTTTTTGCATTGATACATGTCCCATGGGACAGGACCCAGGTCCCCAAACACTCCCCTGGGACAGGACCCAGGTCCCCAAACACTCCCCTGGGGCAGGACCCGGGTCACCAAACACTCCCCTGGGGCAGGACCCGGGTCCCCAAACACTTCCTTGGGACAGGACCCGGGTCCCCAAACACTCCCCTGGGACAGGACCCGGGTCCCCAAACACTCCCCTGGGGCAGGACCGGGTCCCCAAACACTCCCCTGGGGCAGGACCCGGGTCCCCAAACACTCCCCTGGGGCAGGACCCGGGTCCCCAAACACTTCCTTGGGACAGGACCCGGGTCCCCAAACACTCCCCTGGGACAGGACCCGGGTCCCCAAACACTCCCCTGGGGCAGGACCGGGTCCCCAAACACTCCCCTGGGCAGGACCCGGGTCCCCAAACACTCCCCTGGGGCAGGACCCGGGTCCCCAAACACTCCCCTGGGGCAGGACCCGGGTCCCCAAACACTCCCCTGGGGCAGGACCCGGGTCCCCAAACACTCCCCTGGGGCAGGACCCGGGTCCCCAAACACTCCCCTGGGGCAGGACCCGGGTCCCCAAACACTCCCCTGGGGCAGGACCCGGGTCCCCAAACACTCCCCTGGGACAGGACCCAGGTCCCCAAACACTCCCCTGGGACAGGACCCAGGTCCCCAAACACTCCCCTGGGGCAGGACCCGGGTCCCCAAACACTTTTTAGGACAATAACTTACATATTAGCCTTTAAAATTAGCACTTTAGAGTTCCATAGACTTTAACAGGGTGTTCCACGGCTTTTCGAATTTGCCACGAACGCCCCAAATAGTTCACTGTTCACTGAACAGGCAATGTTCGAGTCGAACGTGAGTTTGACTCGAACTAGAAGCTCATCCCTACTCAACACCATCCAAGCTTGCATTAAGGTGTTGAGTCCTTGCGGGGAGGAGCTGAGACAGCCACCGAGGGACCCCAGAAGACCAGGTTCGGGGCCACTCTGTGCCAAACGAGCTGCACGGTGGAGGTAAGTATAACATGATTGTTATTTAAAAAAAAAACAGGTGGTGCGTTCCCTGGTTAACACTGACAGGCGTCTCAGCCAATTAGGTTCACCGTTTCTGGTTACCGGTAACCTGATTGGCTGAAGTGTCATTGAGGGTGGGACTCAGGAGAAGATATTGAGGGACGGTGGAAGGAGGATGGCTGACCCCAGAAAGGTAAGTGCCAGGCGGGGAGGAGGGGGCAATCTGGCAGCATTTTGAAGGGCAATTGATGGCAGAGTGGCGACAATTGATGGCACAGTGGTGACAATTGATGGGCACAGTGGCTGTGTTTTATGGGCACAGTGGCTGCCTTTGATGGGCACAGTGGCTGCCTTTGATGGGCACAGTGGCTGCAATTGATGGGCACAGTGGTGAAATTGATGGGCACAGTGGTGAAATTGATGGGTACAGTGGCGACAATTGATGGCACAGTGGTGACAATTGATGGGCACAGTGGCTGCGTTTTATGGGCACAGTGGCTGCCGTTGATGGGAACAATGGCTGCCTTTGATGGGCACAATGGCTGCAATTAATGGCACAGTGGCTGCAATTGATGGGCACAGTGGTGATAAATGATGGCACAGTGGCTGCTTTGACGGCATGGCACAGTGGCGACAATTGATGGCATAGTGGCTGCGTTTTATGGGCACAGTGGCTGCTTTAATGGGCACAGTGGCTGCAATTGATGGGCACAGTGGCTGCAATTGATGGGCACAGTGGCTACCTTTGATGGGCACAGTGGCTGCCTTTGATGGGCACAGTGGCCGTGTTTGATGGGAACAGTGAGGCTGCAATTGTTTTTTTTTTTTTTTCTCGTTTGTTTGTGCCCCCCCCCCCCCCCAAATTTGAGCAGCATCCGCCACTGCCCAATGTATAGATTGTATTCGTATTTTTGCCACCCAAATGCATTATTTAAACATTTTCTACATTAAACCTCATTTGCCATGTAGTCCCCCCCCCCCCCCCCATTAATTTGTTCAGATCTTCTTGTAAGGTTTCCACATCCTGCGGAGAAGGTATTGCCCTGCTTAGCTTAGTATTGTCCGTAAATTCTGAGATTGAACCGTTTACCCCCATCCTCCAGGTCGTGTATGATCTTACTTATCAGTTGAGGCATAGGAAGTCCCATCCACCCATTTCCAGGGTCCATCGTTGTCAGAAAGACCGATCCATACGAGCATGCCAGAGGAAAACTTTTCTATAAAAATCTTTAAAAACACAAAAGAATTATCATGTGACACATTAAAGCAAAACCCAAACTCAAAAGGTAAAGATTTGCAATCTTAAAAGGAACATTGGGAAATGTTAACTGTGCCTTTTCTGGGCAAAGCTTCTGCCGTACAGGTCCTCTTTGGGCATCTCTTTTCAGCATCTCTTTTCAGAATGTTGAACCAGTGGCGGTGCGTCCATAATGGGTGCAGGAGTGCCGCCCCCTCTCCTGGCATCACTCTATTACCATAGATAGATTCATGCATTGCATCAATCTATCTATGTTCACCGCTGACACCCCCTATTCAGGTGTCCGGCCCATTTTTGGACGCCGAGCACCTGAATGCTCGGGGACCGCTCGGCTGATCTCGGAAACCCACGGAAACACTCCAAAACATATTTCCGAGTGATTGTGAGTATTCCCAAATGGCTACGAACCATTTCGAGTTGCACCAGCGCCCCCCGCACCTCTGGCCAAATGAGGTACTGCACAACCCATTTGCTGGAATACTGCTTGTTTTGCGAGACAACACTCACAAACCGATAATTTATTTTATTTTAAAGTTGCTCGTTATTCAAAACGCTTGTTAACCACTTAAGGACCGCCTCCTGCACATATACATCGGCAGAATGGCACGGCTGGGCACAGGCACGTACCTGTACGTCCCCTTTAAGTGCCCAGCCATGTATCGCGGGTGTGTGCGCCATCGACCGGGTCCAAACCTCCGTGAATGTGGGACCCGATCGCCGCTGAGTCCCGCAATCGGTCACAGGAGCTGAAGAACAGGGAGAGGTGAGTGTAAACACACCTTCCCCGTTCTTCACTGTGGCAATGTCACTGATCGTCTGTTCCCTGATATAGAGAAATGCGATCAATGACATCACACATCCAGTCGTGCAACGGTCGGTTAAGGTGCACTCCAATGAAAGTGTAAATCTTTATTTGTTGTTCCGAGGATTTAACCACTTAAGGACCCATTCACACCGATATACGTCGGCAGAATGGCACGGCTGGGCACAATCGCATACCTGTACGTGTCTCTTCAAGCCCAGCCGTGGGGTTGCCGGCGCACGCGTGACCCGGTCTGAAGCTCAGTGACCATGCCCGTGGGACTCGATCGCCGCCAGTGTCCCGCGATTGGTCACCGGAGCTGAAGAACGGGGAGAGGTGTTCCCTGTTCTTCACTGTGGCAGTGTCATTGATCGTCTGTTTCCTGATATAGGGAAATACGATCAATGACTTCACACATCCAGCCCCGCCCCCCTACAGTTAGAAACCCATATGAGGTCACACATAACACCTACAGCGCCCCCTAGTGGTTAACTCCCAAACTGCAATTGCCATTTTCACAGTAATCAGTGCATTTTTATAGCATTTTTTGATGTGAAAATGACAATGGTCCCAAAAATGTGTCAAAAGTGTCCGATGTGTGTCGCAGTCACGAAACAAAATTGCTGATCGCCGTCATTAGTAGTAAAAAAAAATAATAATAGAAATGCCATAAAACTATCCCCTATTTTGTAAACACTATAAATTTTGCTCAAACCAATCGATAAACGCTTATTGCGATTTTTTTTTTTTACCCCAAAAATATGTAGAAGAATAAGTATCGCCCTAAACTGAGGGATTATATATATATATATATATATATATATATATATATATATAGATACAGAGCTTTTTTTCTCAGAAAATAGGTACAGGAACTCAACCACGACCCGTTCAGATTTCACAAACAGTAGAAGGGTCTTAAAGGGGCATTAAATACCAGAATTGCATTACATACAGAGTGCAGAGTTCAGGGGGTTACAAAGCTGTCACTTGTAAACACAGAAACCAGACTTCTGTGTTTACAAGTGATTGTGGTGAGCAGGCACCAAAAGGGTCTGAGCCAAAGGTGGTGGAACTGAGTTCCCCCAAGTTCCCCCAGAAAAAAAGCCCTGTATATATATATATCTTTTTGGGGGGATATTTATTGTAGCAAATAGTAAAAAATATTGTTGTTTTTTTCAAAATTGTTGCTCTATTTTTGTTTATAGCGCAAAAATTAAAAACCGCAGAGGTGATCAAATACCACCAAAAGAAAGCTCTATTTGTAGGGGAAAAAAAGGACGTCAATTTTGTTTGGGAGCCACGTCACACGACCGGGTCTTAAGTGGTTAAAGGGAACACTTTACTGTTAACTGTAGTATACTATCTCTCACTGTGATAAAGTTATTATAAGCTGGCCCAGGGTTCTTTTTTAACCACTTAAAGCGGAGCTCCACCCAGGAAAACAACATTTTCCCATGTTGTTTAAAAAAAAAAAAACCTGAAAAAAAAAAAAAATACTCACCCGAAATAGCTGTTGCTATGCGGAAGTCCGTAATCTGCCTCACCTGCACCGCGGTTTGATTTCTTCTTCTCCTTCTCCTTGTGAATGGGGCGCGCTGCTTCCTGGGAACTGTGTGTGTTCTCAGAGAGTAGTGATGAGCGGAATACGCCATATTCGATTTCGCGATATTTCGCGAATATTTCGAAGAATATTCGCGAATATTCGTTAATATCGAATATTCGTGAATATTCGTTAATATCGAATATTCGTGATATTTTATAAAAATAAAAAAAAATTGCGAATTTTCGCCATTGCGAATTTTCGCCAATGCGAATTTTCGCTATTGCGAAATTTCGCGATTGCGATTTTTTTGCGAAATTTATTGCGAAATTTGAAAAATGCGAATATTCGAAATAGCGAATATTCGCCTCGATATTCGAGATATTCGCGAATACTCGAATATGCAATATTCGTAGCGAATATTCGCAATGCGAATATTCGTGAGCAACACTATCAGAGAGCAGCGCGCCCATTCACAAGCCAGCGTGAGACTCGCGCAGGCACAGTAGGAAACGGGCAGTGAAGCCGTACGGCTTCACTGCCTGTTTCCCATAGTGTGGATGGCGGCGCGGGACCCGGAGCGATCGTGGGACCGGCATCGGGGGGGGCAGTCAGCGTGGGCGCCTAGGACAGGTAAGTGTCCTTATTTAAAGTCAGCAGCTACACTGTTAGTAGCTGCTGACTTTAAAAAAAAAAAAATTCGCGGCTGGAGCTCCTCTTTAAGCCCTGGAAAGATTTGTCCCCTTCCTGACCAGCCCATTTTTTGCCTTACGGCACTGCGTCGCTTTAACTGATAATTGTGTGGTCGTGCGACGTGGCTCCCAAACAAAATTGGCGTCCTTTTTTTCCCACACATAGAGCTTTCTTTTGGTGGTATTTGATCACCTCTGTGTTTCTTTTTTTTTGCGCTATAAACAAAAGAAGAGCGACAATTTTGAAAACAACTTTTTTTTTATGTTTTGCTATAATAAATATCCCCCCCAAAAAATAAAACATTTCTTCATCAGTTTAGGCCGATACGTATTCTTCTACATATTTTTGGTAAAACAAAAAAATCGCAATAAGCGTTTATTGATTGGTTTGCGCAAAAGCTATAGAGTTTACAAAATAGGGGAAAGATTTATGGCATTTTTATTTTATTTTTTTACTAGTAATGGCGGTGATATGCGATTTTTCTCGTAACTGCGACATTGCAGCGGACATATGCGACACTATTCACACTATTTTGGGACCATTGACAATTATACAGCGATCAGTGCCAAAAATAACCACTGATTTCTCTGCAAATGTCACTGGCAGGGAAGGGGTTAACACTAGGGGGCGATCAAGGGGTAAATGTGTGTCCTAAGGAGTTATTCTAAAGCCCCGTACACACGGCCGAGGTTCTCGGCAGAAACCAGCGAGAACCTCGCTGGGAGCCGCATTCTGCCGAGAACCTCGGCCGTGTGTACGCTCTCGGCGAGCCCCGCCCGTCGGGAAACCCGTCGAGCAAATGAAGAACAGGTTCTCTATTTGCTCGACGGCCCGTCGGGATGAATGGCTGGTCGCCTTTCCCGACGGGCGGGTCGCCGATTCTGACGGCCGGCAGAGAACCTCGACGGGCGGAACGATGTGTTCCGCCCGTCGAGGTTCTCTGCCGTGTGTACGGGGCCTAACTGTCGGTGGGGAGGAGGAGACTGACTGGTAGAGGAGACGGATTGCTGTTCATATTTTGTACAGCTCTCTCTACTCTCTTGTCAGAACGGGATCTGTGTGTTTACATTGATAGATCTCCGTTCAATGTAAACAGACAGATCTCCGTATTGTCAGGGGAGAGGAGACTGAATGGAAGAGGAGACGGATTGCTGTTCATATTTTCTACAACAGATCAGTCTTCTCTCCCCTGACAATACGGAGATCTGTCTGTTTACATTGAACGGAGATCTATCAATGTAAACACACAGATCCCATTCTGACAAGTGACTAGTGATCAGGAACAGCGATCTCTCTCTCTTTCCCCTACCCCAGCCAGTCCCCTCCCCCCTGTGGTTAGAAACACTCCCTAGGACACACTTAACCCACTTGATAACCCCTTAGTGTTAACCCCTCCCCTGCCAGTGACATTTATACAGTAACAGTGGCTGTTTTTAGCACTGATGGCTGTATAAATGCCACTGGTCCCAAAAAGTGTCAAAGGTGTCCAATCTGCACGCCGCAATGTCGCAGTCTTGTTAAAAATCTTAAAAAAATAATAATAATAAAAATTCTATAAATCTATCCCCTATTTTATAGATGCTATAACTTTTGCGAAAACCAATCAAAATATGCTTACTGCAATTGTTTTTTTTTTTTACCAAAAATATGTAGAAGAATATATATAGAGCTTTATTTTGGTGGTATTTAATCACCTCTGGGATTTTTATTTTCTGCAAAAAAAATATATATATTTTTTTGTTTCAGTTACAAAACATTGTAAATAAGTATGTTTTCTCCATCACTGATGGGCACTGATGGTACTACACTGACGGGCACTGATAAGGCGGCACTGATGGGCACCAATAAGGTGGCACTGATGAGGTGGCATTGATGGGCATTAATGATGGGCACTAATATGCGGCACTGATAGGCAGCATGGATGGGCACTGATAGGCGGCATGGATGGGCACTAATAAGCGGCATGGATGGGCACGGATAGGTGGCACAGATGGGCATGGATAGACACTGATAGGTGGCACGGATGGGCATAGATGGACACTGATAGGTGGCACGGACGGGCATGGATGGGCACTCATAGGTGGCACTAATATACTGTAGTGTGTTATACTAATGGATGCCAATTAGTGCCAAACAATAATGCCTGCCAATCAGTGATGCCCATTGTGGGCACTGATTGGCATCCATTGTGGGCACTGATTGGCATCCATTGTGAGCACTGATTGGCATCCATTATTAATTTCTGATTGTCATCCCTGGTGGTCTAGGGTGGCATACCTGTGGTGGGCATCCCTGGTGGTCCAGTGTGGGCATCCTCGGGGGGGCTGCGCTGATAATCTATCAGTACAAACCCCAATATCAATATCCTGAAGACATCATATGACGTCCAGTCAGGGTATTCAAACCACGTTGTCTTTTTGTAATAGGGCGGGCGGCACGTGGTTAAAGGTATACACAAGATGTCTGAACCTAGAATGTCAGAGGGGCTGGAGAGTTCGTAGGGTCATGGTGGCACAAGAGAACATGCATTACCAAGCAACCCCCCGAGGGGGCAGTGCTACATACTAAAGAACCATCCCATTGTTACAAACATGGGCTGTTTGAAGTTCAAAAGAAGTTCATAGAAACATCTAATCCCCATAATTGGTCCTCTCACCGTCTCCTCCTTGGAATTAATGACCACCAGATGAGCCCCCATCTCCTCACAATCTTTCTGGGCCATCATCCACGTCTTTATACGATAGGAAAAGTAGTAGCAGCTGGACCCACGACATGTCCAGTCCACACCGCAAATTACATTGGAAGAGTCTAAAAGAGAAGAACTTGAGTGTTATGTTGAACCATCCCAGCTGTAGTACCTCTTGCGCAGGGCCGCCATCAGGGGGGTACAGGCAGTACTCCTGTAAGGGGCCCGAATGGCCACCCCCCTTTTTTCAATTTTTTTTCAATTTTCATTTTTGTAAGGGGTACAGAGGTCCCCAGGGGCCCGGAGATCCCCAGGGGCCCGGAGGTCCACAGAGCCCTGGATGGCAACCCTCCCTTTTTTTTCCTTTTATAAAAATACATTTTTAAAAAAAAATTATATATATATATATTTTATTTCTTTTTTTTTATTATTATTAAAGGCCTGGAGGTCCCCAGAGCCCTGGATGGCAACCCCCCCTTTTTTTATTCATTTTTTATTAAAAAAATGTTTTTCACTTTTTTAAATATATTTTTTATTTATTTGTTAAATGGCCCAGAGGTCCCCAGGGCCCTGGGTGTCAACCCCCCCTTTTTTTTATAAAAACATTTTTTATATAATTTTTTATTTCTTTTTTCTTCGTTTTTATTTTTATTAAAGGGCCCAGAGGTCCCCAGGGCCCTGGATGGCAACCTTCCTTGTTTTGTTAATTTTTTTATATATATATATTTGTTTTTCTTTATTTATTTTATTTTACTTGTAAGGGGCCCAGAGGTCCCCAGAGCAACCCCCCGCTTCTCAATTCACGTCAGCCCGCCTGGTTCTCTCCAGGGGGGGGGGGGCATGCCTGAAGCTCTGTAAGGGGCCCCATAATTCCTGATGGTGACCCTGCTCTTGCGGGTAACATTTTTATATGAAATTATAGTAAAACAGTAGAAATCAATTACATCCCGACTCGAAGTTCAGTTCCCCCAACGTTCTGAGACACAAGAACATTTCTTCATTTTACAAAAGCATTGGTACTTTTTTCTGGCAGTGGGGGGGGGGGAGTGCGAGAGGCGCTGGGCAGGGGAAAACTGAAGGCGCCGCTGAAAGGAATCCTCACTGGGTTGAGGATAACCCATTGAGTGGAGCACCGTGCTTGAACTTGGTCCGGCACTAGCTCCATCCTCAGGAGTCAGGACAGATTTACTGGATGGATGGATTCAATCCGGGGACAGACTTGGTCCAGGGACAGGGTCCTAAATCTGGGGACTGTCCCCAGGAACCGGGGACATCTGGTCACCCTATCTAATGGAGACTACAGGTGGTTGTCCCGGCACACATTGCACAAGCATGGTTCACCGTTGTCACCTCCCTAAAGCTTTCCCTTGAGAAAAACAATGCAGCCATAGTTGTTGCATCTTCTGGGTTAATTGGCAAGGGGTTGTCATATATCAGTGGCGACCCGTGCATTGTGGGAGCACGGGTGCCGTCCCCCCTATCCCTGACGCTGCCTCCCTGTCCATGCACCCGGCCCCTTTCAGGATGCCGGACGCATGGACTCATATGATCCAGAGGCTTAATAGGCTTCTAAAAAGGGTGGGCTCGGGGCGCAGAGAGTGGATCCTGATCCAAACCTTTTTGTGTGGCCATAGTGAATGAATTTTCGCTATTTTCACACCACAGAGCCTCTCCACCAATCAGGGGGCAGGTCAGTGAGATCTGTTTCCCGATTGGCCAAAGTGCCAGGTTATTCTATTGGATGCCCAGTGGATTGGACTCCTACGTCGCCGCCGCTGCCTGCTGCCCGCTGCCCACACTGAGAAACAGGGGGATAGGTTCCAACACCCCAGTAAGTGCCAGACCTTCCAAAGAGGGGGTGTTCCGTGAGACTCGTTTAGTGGGGGATACTGTCAGTGTACCAGCAAGACCCGCATGGAGGGGTGGTGCTGCCGGCATAGCAAGGGGGGGGGGCATGATGGACAGTGCTTTCAGTCCTATCTACTGTATCTGTAAAGCTGCTCTGTATACCCTGATCTGTGATGTTGATTTATATACCCTGATCTGTGAGGCTGAGCTATATACCCTGATCTGTGAGGCTGAGCTATTTACCCTGATCTGTGAGGCTGAGCTATATACCCTGATCTGTGATGTTGATCTATATACCCTGATCTGTGATGTTGATCTATATACCCTGATCTGTGATGCTGCTCTATATACCCTGATCTGTGATGCTGCTCTATATACCCTGATCAGTGATGTTGAGCTATATACCCTGATCTGTGATGCTGCTCTATATACCCTGATCTGTGATGTTGAGCTATATACCCTGATAAGTGATGTTGAGCTATATACCCTGATAAGTGATGTTGAGCTATATACCCTGATCTGTGATGTTGATCTATATACCCTGATCTGTGATGCTGACCTATATACCCTGATCTGTGATGTTGGTCTATATACCCTGATCTGTAATGTTGGTCTATATACCCTGATCTGTGATGTTGATCTATATACCCTGATCTGTGATGTTGACCTATATAACCTGATCTGTGATCTGAGAGCTGGCTCACAGCCGACTGTAACACCATTCTAAGAGAATTGGTGCCAGAAAACTACCGTATTATTACGGAAAACAGAATAGGGCAAAGAGGTGGAGGACTGGCGGTGATCCATAAGACGCGTCTTGCGATCACAAAACCAAGCCTCCAAAACCCTCTTCCGTTCATGGAAACCCTTACTCTTCAACTGCAATTAAACGGCCAGAAGACCGTCCGGATTCTACTCTGCTACAGGCCACCTGGCCCCAAGTCGCAGCTGCTCCCATCTTTGACCGACTTTGTCTCCACCTATACCCTGAATAGCAAACACCTTTTGCTGCTCGGGGACTTCAACCTTTGGGCCAACTCCCCGCAAGACCCCATTGCCGACGCCTGCATCGCCCACCTGGAAGGATTAGGGCTTCAGCAATTAGTATGTGGGCCCACACATGCTTCAGGTCACACACTCGATCTTATTTTCAGACAAGATCTGGAAATAAAAATCTTGGAAAATGAACCATTGCCATGGACAGATCACCATGCAATTAAATTCATTATTTCCGAATTCCCCCCCTTAACAAAAACATCAAATCCAGTGACAACACACTGGACCAGATGTCAGAAGAAGCTCCACTCGGAACTCTTCAAAACCACGTTAGGGGAAAAAATAAACACAATTCAGCCGCACCAAACAGCGGAAGAAACACTAGAGGCCATAAACACAGCACTATTGCAGTCAGCTGACTTGATAGCGCCGAAACGAAAGACCCAGATCAGGAAAAATAACTCCGGCTGGTTCAACAACCAGCTGGCGTTACTGAAGCAAGAGCGCAGAAGGGCAGAAGCAGCCTGGAAGAGAAGCTCCTCAGATGAGAATCTCGCGATTTACAAGGCAATAACCAGAAAATACTACAAGCAAATCTTCGAAGCCAAGAAAAACTATTTTTCTGAGGCTATCAACGGTGCCCTAAATTGCCCCCGCGAACTCTTCAAGCTGGTCACTCAGACCATGAATCCAGGATGTCTTGAAGCCCCCAACTCGGATACACAAGAATTTTGCGATGAGTTATCGGATTGCTTCATTAACAAAATTGAGGCAATCCGGCAAAGCATTCAGCGGAACAACTGCCTTCCCAGCTCCCCCCGTAGTCATTTACACAGCACCGGCAACAATTCACCACAGTTTGGTGAGTTCACGCTGGAACCCATCTCCATTCAGACCACTAAAAATATCATCGGCACTCTGCGCAACAGCACAGCGCCAAATGATATTATCCCCACTAAACTGCTGAAGGAATGCGCCGACATCCTGGCACCTCCTGTCACGCAGCTTATTAACCAATCCTTCAGGGAGGGCATAATGCCCTCCCAGCTGAAGGAGGGCTTCATTCAACCCATCTTGAAGAAAGCCACCCTGGATCCTAAGGATCCACTCAACTGGCGTCCCATAACAGGCCTAAATGTTCTCTCCAAGATAATGGAGAAAGCAGTGGTACAGCAGCTGCAACAGCATCTAGATACCCACAACTTACTAGACCCATTGCAATCAGGATTCCGTCCCACACACGGGACGGAAACAGCATTGCTTAAGATATGGGACGACGTTCTTGAGGCCGCAGACGAAGGAGAATCTTCTCTTCTGGTTCTGCTGGACCTAAGCGCAGCCTTTGATACAGTTGATCACAAGCTGTTGTTGACTCGGCTGGCTAAAATAGCCAAAGTCGCAGAAAGCGATCTATCTTGGTTCTCCTCTTTTTTGAAAAAACCGATCGCAAATAGTCAAGCTAGGATCATTCACTTCGGAACAACGCACATTATCGTGCGGGGTCCCTCAGGGATCTCCCCTGTCGCCGATGTTATTCAACATCTATCTGCGTCCTCTTTTTGAAATCATCAGCAGCCAAAAACTGCTATATCACTCTTACGCAGACGACACGCAACTGTACTTCCGCATTAGCAATAAAAAGGATCACCACCTCGATCTAGAGACATGCCTCTCTTTGATAGAGGATTGGATGACAAAGAGTTATCTCAAACTCAACGGAGCGAAAACAGAACTTCTTCTGTTTCACGCCAAGCGTAGGAATCAACCGATAACAACCTGGATCCCCCCGCCCATTCTGGGCAAAGTCATCACCCCTAGCGCCAAAGTCAAAAGTCTTGGGGTCATCTTTGACTCCGACATGACAATGAACGCACAAATAGGGGCAGTAGTCAGCGGATCTCACTATCTGCTGCGCCTACTACGCAGACTCACGCCTTTTATTCCGAAGAAGGACATAGCGGTCGTGGTGGGAGCAATTGTAAACTCCAGATTGGACTATGCAAATGCCCTTTACCTCGGACTCCCCAAGTACCAAATCGCTTGTCTTCAAGTCGTTCAAAATACGGCCGCCAGACTTGTGACTGGGAAAAAACCCTGGGAATCAATCTCACCTTCGTTGAGATCCCTTCACTGGCTACCAGTCAATGACAGAATCACTTTTAAAGCACTCTGTCTAACGCATAGATGTATCCATGGGAATGCTCCCCATTATCTATGCGAAAAATTAAAAATGTACAATCCCAATCGGATTCTACGATCCAACAATCAAAATCGGCTTCAAATACCGAAAGCCAGATACAAGTCCAAAGGAGACAGGAGATTCGCTGTCCAAGGTCCCAGACTATGGAACGCCTTACCAGTCAGCATTAGACTGGAGGAGAACTACTTGGTCTTCAGAAGAAAGATTAAGACGCATCTCTTTTGATCTCAAAGGAGACAGGAACAACAAGCGCCCAGAGGCGATTTACTTCGCATGTGCTGCGCTATACAAGTTCTTCATTCATTCATTCATTGTGATGCTGAGCTGTATACCCTATCTGTGATGCTGAGCTGTATACTCTATCCTGCTGGGGCTGTATACTCTATCATGTGATGCTGGGGCTGAATACCCTGTCCTGTGATGATGGGGCTCTATACTCTGTCCTGTGATGCTGAGCTGTTTACTCTGTCCTGTGATTCTGGGGCTCTATACTCTGTCCTGTGATTCTGGGGCTCTATACTCTGTCCTGTGATTCTGGGGCTCTATACTCTGCCCTGTGATGCTGAGTTGTATACTCTGTTCTGTGATGCTGAGCTGTATACTCTGTCCTGTGATGCTGGGGCTGTGTACTCTGTCCTGTGATGCTGGGGCTGTATACTCTGTCCTGTGATGCTGGGGCTGTATACTCTGTCCTGTGATGCTGGGGCTGTATACTCTGTCCTGTGATGCTGGGGCTGTATACTCTGTCCTGTGATGCTGAGCTGTTTACTCTGTCCTGTGATTCTGGGGCTGTATACTCTGTCCTGTGATGCTGAGCTGTATAGTCTGTTCTGTGATGCTGGGGCTGTATACTCTGTCCTGTAATGCTGGGGCTGTATACTCTGTCCTGTAATGCTGCGGCTGTATACTCTGTCCTGTGATGCTGAGCTGTATACTCTGTCCTGTGATGCTGAGCTGTATACTCTGTCCTGTGATGCTGGGGCTGTATACTCTGTCCTGTGATGCTGGGGCTGTATACTCTGTCCTGTGATGCTGAGCTGTTTACTCTGTTCTGTGATGCTGGGGCTGTATACTCTGCCCTGTGATGCTGAGCTGTTTACTCTGTTCTGTGATGCTGGGGCTGTATACTCTGCCCTGTGATGCTGAGCTGTTTACTCTGTCCTGTGATGCTGGGGCTGTATACTCTGTCCTGTGATGCTGGGGCTGTATACTCTGTCCTGTGATGCTGAGCTGTATACTCTGTCCTGTGATTCTGGGGGCTGTATACTCTGTCCTGTGATGATGGGGCTGTATACTCTGTCCTGTGATGCTGGGGCTGTATACTCTGTCCTGTGATGCTGAGCTGTATACTCTGTCCTGTGATTCTGGGGGCTGTATACTCTGTCCTGTGATGCTGGGGCTGTATACTCTGTCCTGTGATGCTGGGGCTGTATACTCTGTCCTGCGATGCTGGGGCTGTATACTCTGTCCTGTGATGCTGGAGCTGTATACTCTGTCCTGTGATGCTGGGGCTGTATACTCTGTCCTGTGATGCTGGGGCTGTATACTCTGTCCTGTGATGCTGGGGCTGTATACTCTGTCCTGTGATGCTGGGGCTGTATACTCTGTCCTGTGATGCTGGGGCTGTATACTCTGTCCTGTGATGCTGGGGCTGTATACTCTGTCCTGTGATGCTGGGGCTGTATACTCTGTCCTGTGATGCTGGGGCTGTATACTCTGTCCTGTGATGCTGGGGCTGTATACTCTGTCCTGTGATGCTGGGGCTGTATACTCTGTCCTGTGATTCTGGGGCTGTATTGTGAGGGCTTACCTAGAGTGGAATCCATTTTCAGACTTGTGAGCTACCTTTGCGACCCGATGCGATCCGCCCCCTGAGATTGGGACAGAGGGACGGACGCACCGGGAGGCACCGGTACCAGCGGAAAGACGATGGTCAGGTGCGTGGAGCAGGTACAGGCGGATCACCGACTGGAAGGCTGCAGCAGATAAACAGAAGACCGTCCAGGCACAAAAGTACTTCACTGGTCAGGGCAGGGCTGAAAACAGGTCCAGGAGACAAGCTGTGGTCAGGGGCTGGAGATGACAGGGAAAGTCCAACAATACAGGCCGGGGTCAAAGGGCAGGTGAAGATCGGGTAACCAAAGTCCAAGCCGGGGTCAGGGGTTCAGGCAAGCAGAAGTCCAGAAACGAGCCAAGGGTCAAAAGCCGGGGATCAGTCTTGCAGCAGAAGATCAACATATAGGAACTGTTGGCACAGACAGAATGATCTGATCAGAATGAACTGACAAGGCTGTCAGAGTGAGGCAGGGCTTTATACCCTGGATAATTTGGGTAAATTGCCTCAGCTGGACCAGAATATTTAGGTGCAGATTGCAATGAGATCAAGCAGTCAGCACCAGGCTTCAATGGAAAGCTAAACTCGAAGGTGGCTCAGAGATAAGGAGTTGGAATAACAACAGAGCGGTCCTGGGTTCAATTCCCCGGTACTGACCCTGACATGTATACTCTGTCCTGTGATGCTGGGGCTGTATACTCTGTCCTGTGATGCTGAGTTGTATACTCTGTCCTGTGATGCTGAGCTGTATACTTTGTCCTGTGATTCTGGGGCTGTATACTCCTGACACTCCCCTCCCACTTATGAAAAGTGGGAGGGGTCAAAAAGGAAGGGCAGGCCCCCATCCTAAAACTTTACCAGCCTCTACTGTCAAATAGTATGGGAAGGTGGGCATTGCTTCAGGAAACATGCAAAAACTATGGGCCAGATTCAGGTAGATGAGAGTATCTTTCCTCTGGAGTAACGCTTCTCATTTACGTTACTCTGAAGACCCTTTCAGCGCAATTCCTGTAATTCACATAGCAGTTGCGCGTAAACTTGCGCCAGAGTAACGATAATGCGCAGGCGTAACCCGACGCAAGTGGAAGTGGGTGTGATCATATGTAAATGATGGGCGGAGCCCGGCGCAGAGGCTTACGTTCAGCGCATCATCCACGGAGCATGCGCAGTGAGTGCGGCTCCACTCGCCCCCTTGTGCGCATGCTCACAACTTCCGTCGGCACCACTTCCTGGGAAACGTCAGCGCAATGCGTTCCGCTGGGCGCTTAAAAGCGCTGGCGGAAACGCCATTCCGGCGCAAAAGTAGTTCCGTTTCCCCCCACCCCAGGGAAGATACTTTTGCTCTGTAATGGCTGCTCCCGCTACCCCCAGAGAGAGGAGGAACCTCAACTTTAATACCCAGGAGGTCTCTGTCATTATCTCGGCTATGGAGACGGAGAATGAATTTCTCCATGGGAAAAAAAGCCGGAAGACCAGCCGGGAGAGGAAGCAGGGCATCCTGGAGTCGATTGCTGCCAGGGTCAATGTCCTGGGCTACTCCACCCGGACTGCTGGGGACATACACAAGAAAATAAATGACCTGCGGCGCAAGGTGAGGGACAAGGTGGCCTCCATCAGGAGGTATGAGAGGGGCACAGGTGGTGGTCCCCCATGTCCTGTCACCCTGACCGCAGAGGAGGAGGTGGTTGCTCGGTGCCTGGAGAGGGAGCAGGTGGAGGGGGTCGCAGGCTATGACTCCGTGGAGGAAGGCACAAGGACAGGTAAGTGTTTTATAATCCCCTATTTGTTGTTTTGCATTTGGGGGGGGGGGTACATGTGCCAAGTGTGTGGGACCACCAACATGTGTCTGCTTTGTGTCATCCACAGATGACGGAGCTGGGCCATCATCTGTCAGCCTGCATTCCACCCCATCCCCCCCACGCCATCATGTGCCCGAGCCACTGGGTGGTGAAGAGGTTGTGGAGGAGGAGAGTGGCCACACCACACCTGCCGAGGTGGTTGTGGAAGATCCTGCTGTGGCAGAGCAGGACTTTTCTTTGGTTTTGTCTGTCTCCTCCCCTTCTCCTGGCCCGTCTGTCGTCCCCTCCCCCATCCTTGGAAGCCCCTCAAGGGCGACTCCTTCCACCCGAGGACATCCATCTTCTGGCCCCAGGAAGGCGACCCAGAAGACCAGGGGGGTGTCTGATGGTGTCCAGGACCAGTTGGCGAGGGATCACGCCAGACAGACAGAACAAATGGGGGCCATAGCGGTGCACTTGCAGAAAGTGTCTGACAGTCTGGGCTCCGTTGCCAACCTCAGCAACGCAGTGCAGGATGTCAGCTCTAATTGCGCTGCAGTGGTCACCACTTTGGGGGAGGTGCAGGGGGATATCCAGCACCTCACTGCAGCCGTCCAGGCCAACAGTGCTGCCATCCGGGAGCAGGGGAGGCTGAGTCGGCGGGCCCAGCATTACCAGGTGACCCGTCAGCTCCGGATGCAGGCCCAGACGAACAATTACCTTGGACGGATAGCCAGGGCCTTGGAGGGCACGCAGGCCACACCTGCCAGGAGTGGCCCACCTGGGGATCAGCCACCTCCAGATGCCCCCCCACCCCCACCCACTCCATCCAGGCAGCTGCGGAGCCAGAGAGGGGCCCCCAGAAGAAGCCCCCGGCATCCCCGATGAGGCCTTTTTTTTTTCTTGTTTTATATTATTGTTTTTCACATACTCAGGTCATGAGTTTATTTTTTATTTTTCTCAGGGTATGAGATTATTTTTCTTTTAATTATCAGGATATGATATTATTAATTTATTTTTGTACTGCACACGGTCAGGAGTGCAGGGGACAGTGTGAATGGTGTGTGAATGTGAGAGGGTGGCACTCCTGAAAGTAAGGGGTGTCACCCTCGGCCGTGGTGGTGAAGTGAACCCCACGGCTGAATGAATGATGTGTGAAAGGTGTGTGAATGGACAGTGACATCATTGGGGCCTTGACGCTGGCGTTACTGCTCCCAACTCCTACATGCTGGACTTGGGCTAATCCAATGCGATGTGCATGTGGTGTGTGTGATCTAGGGACATCAGTGGTGTACACGCGTGCATTGTCTGTGTAATTAATGTTTTGGTTTAGTGTCCAAAGATGCCTACGGCGAGGACCCTCCTGACTGCTCTTCCATCAGCAGACTGGGTGTCCTCTGGCAGGTGGGGACTGTGTGGGTCGGGGGTCAGGTCATCACGTATGTCAATATGCAGGCCTTTTTTCATAGCAAAGTTATGTAGTATGCAACATGCACCGATGATCTGACACACAAAGGTAGGGGAATACAATAGGGCCCCCCCAGACTTATCCAGGCATCGGAAACGGGACTTCAGGAGCCCAAATGTTTGCTCCACCACTGCACGGGTTTTGATGTGTGCTTCATTGTATTTTCTCTCTCCTCTGGTTTGGGGGTTCCGGAAAGGAGTCATTAGATGGGGTCCCAGTGCATATGCAGAGTCACCTGTAAGGTAAAAGACAGGAGAATGTTAGTCATGCATGTGCGATTTCTGTTGTGCATGACGGGAGGGGATAGTCATGCCTGACTCCCATGTCACTCACCAACCAGCCAACTGTCCCCATACATGTTCTGGTTAAATTCTGCTGGGATGGGGCTCTGACGGTATATGAAACTGTCATGGCTGGACCCGGGGTGTTTGGCACGGACGTGCCATATGAGGCGTTGGGCATCAGCTATCACCTGTACGTTGATGGAGTGCCAATGCTTCCGATTGCGGTATATGTGCTCTGTGGCACTGGGGGGCTGTAGGGCCACATGTGTGCAATCAATGGCCCCCACAGTGCGTGGGAATCTGGCAATGTTGTAGAAATCTGTCATTGCCTTCTGCCGCAGCTCCTCAGTGGTGGGTCTGATGAACTGGTTGGACATGCGTCTGAGGATTGCAGGGACAACCTGGTGCACACATCTGCTTATGGAGGACTGTGACATCCCAGCCACCACTCCACTTGTACGCTGGAATGATCCAGTTGCAAGGAAATGGAGTGTTGCCAGTACCTTCACCAGTGGCTGCACTGCTTGTGATCGGTGTGTCTTGCTGGTGATGTCATCCTGCAGGGTTGTGGTTAGTTCAAGTATTGCATCTGGGCTGAATCTGAATAGGCGATACACCTCCTCATCCCCCATGCCAAAGAGGTTCATACGAGTGTGGTATATCCTCTCACGTGCCCGCCTTCTTGGTTCCAGGGGACCCATCAGTAGTTCTAGGACCACGAGTGCCCCTGGCATGTTGGCACACAGAGGTGTTGTCCTTGCAAGTGGGGGTGCTCAGCTAGCTCCGATCGTCGGTAACGCTGCTGTAGCTGCTCTCCTGCTGACCTGTGACCGTCTGGAGTAAAGATAAAGCAGCCTTTTGTAGAAATAACTTTGCGCCGGACGGACCAGATACGCGCGGCGCATGTAGCCAGCGTATGGTGCTAATCCGTTCGTGAATTGAGAAAAATCCCTCATTTGCATATTTGCAGGGGAAATCAATGGGCGCGACTGATGCGCCCAGCGAAAATAAACGCTGACGATACTCTGGCGTCGGAACGTTCCGCCGGTCGCAAATGACCCGTTATTGGGCGCATCTAGTTTGGTGGGTACGGGCACATAGAAACGTCGGCGCATCAGCACAGTTACGCGGCGCATATCCAAATACTCCAGCGCAAGTGTTCCTGAATCTGGCCCTATATATCTATATACAGTATATTTTTTTTCAGCCAGGAAACCAGGTGATTTGTTTTAAAATCCTTAAATTGTCCTAATCCTGCCTGTATAGGGACATCTCTGGAATGTACAGAAAGTGCTGCATGTATTTTAAGGAGGACTCCATGGAAAAAAAAATAAGTCTGAGGTTCCCCTAAAAATCAATACCGGACCCCTAATCCAAGCATGCAGCCTTGCTGTCCAGGAAAAGGGAGGGGTGAGTGTGCGCCCTACTGAACCATACCAGGCCACCACTTCTCAACATTGGAGGTACCATGCAAAGCTCTCCCTGTTCTCCTTATTGGTGATGACAAGGGCCTCATCCCCACAACCTTGACTTGGTGGTTGTGGAGTTCCTTACAAAAAAGTCCTTTAATAAAAAAAAACCCTGCTTACCAATCCTTACCTTTATCCACTAAGACAAGCCTTACCCACCAACCCTTACCTTACCCACTAAGACATACCTTACCCACAAACCCTTACCTACTAAGACATACCTTACCCACTAACCCTTACCTTACCTACTAAGACTTACATTACCTGCCAAGACATACCTTACCTACAAACTCTTACCTTAACCACTAAGACATACCCTACCCACCAAACCTTACCTACTAAGACTTACCTTACCCGCCAAGACGTACCTTACCCACTAAGAAATACACTACACACCAACCCTTACTTTAACAATTAAGAAATACCTTACATACCAACCCTTACCTTAACCACTAAGATGTATATAACACACCATCCCTTACCTTAGCTACTAAGACTTACCCTACCCGCCAAGACATACCTTACCCACGAACCCTTACCTTACCCACTAAGACATACCTTGCCCACTAACCCTTACCTACTAAGATTTAGGCCCTGTACACACGATCAGTCCAAACTGATAAAAACAGACTAAAGTTCATTTTCATCGGTTCACAGACTGATGGTCTGATGTGCGTACACACCATCAGTTCAAAAACCGATCGGGTCAGAACGCGGTGACGTAAAACACAATGACGTGCTGAAAAAAACGAAGTTCAATGCTTACAAGCATGCGTCAGCTTGATTCTGAGCATGTGCAGGTTTTTAAACCGATGCTTTTGCGTACTAACGATCGGTTTGGACCGATGGTCGGGTGTCCATCAGTCCGATTTTAAAGCAAGTTTTAAAACTTTGGACTGCAACTTCCGGTTCCGGCGCCGCATGGAGTAGCTGACCTCCACATCAGCTCCCGCAGCACGACCTAAAATCGTCTTGAAAATCGGCCTGAATCTCCCTCCACCTCTGGGCACCCCACACAGCACCCATGGACCGTTTTGTGGAAAAATCGGGCGCCGCCAGCGGACCTGCAAATCGAGGCCCCGGTCTCGGCCTACGTCGCTCCGCCATCATCCGCGCTGCTGGCGGACATGGAGGTAAGCGGTGACACCCCCCCCTTCTCCACACACATCCCTACCTCAGCAGGTAGGAGATAGCTCCACTGATCGGATAGCCCAAGCTGTGGCCACACTGCTGACCCCCATGATTGCGGCGTCAGTGGAGAAGGCCGTAAACGCCGGGATGGCGCAAATTAAGGCCCAGCTAGGGGAACATGGCACAAGGCTAAATGAACTTGAGCATCGCCTCTCCAATGCTGAAGAGGAGCTGTATCAGGCCCAGTCCACGGAACATGCCCAGGACAAGACAAACCAATACATCCTACAGAAATTAGATGATTTGGAAAATAGGGCCAGGAGAAGTAATCTGCGTTTCGTGGGAGTACCGGAGTCATTACAGGCATCAGCCCTATCAGACTTTTGTGCCCGGCGCGTCCCAGAAGCCCTAGGCTTTTTCAGGCCATTTCACGGTAGAAAGAGCTCACCGCATGGGGGCCTTTAACTCGGAGCGAAAGTCACCGCGTCCGATCATAGCCAAATACCTCAGCTACGCAGACAAGTCCCTTATTCTGCAATCATTCAGACAATCCCGGCAACTTCAACTTGATGGCGATAAAGTTTTGATTTTTGCTGACTACTCCATCAAAGTGTCAAAAAGAGAAAAGCCTTCCAACAGGTCTGCACGGAACTTTTCAAACAACAAATTAAATTTTCCTTGGCCTTTCCGGCAATTCTCTGCCTCAAAGCACCAAATGGCGACCAACTGACCTTCCAGGACCCTGCGGAAGCAGAAGCTTACATAAGGTCACGCTTCATAAACCCGCACCCCCAGACACCTTTTAAAGCCCCTCCACTCAACCCTTACCTTAGCTACTAAGACTTACCTTACCCGCCAAGACATACCTTACCCACTAACCCTTACCTTACCCACTAAGACATACCTTACCCACCAACCCTTACCTACTAAGACTTACCTAACCCACCAACCCTTACATTACCTACTAAGACATACCTAACTCACCAACCCTTACCTTACTTACTAAGACATACCTTACTCACCAACCCTTACCTACTAAAACATAGCAACCCTTACCCTACCCACCAAGACCTAGCTAACCTACCCACCTTTACCTTACCCACTAAGACATACCTTATCTGCCAACCCTTATCTTACACACTAAAACATACCTTATCCAGTAAGAGACACCTTACCCACCAACCCTTACCTTACCCAATAAGACATACCTGACCCACCAACCTTTAACTTACCTAGTAAGATACACCTTACTCAACAACATTTTCCTTACACACTAAGGCCGCGTACACACGATAGGTTAAACTGATGAGAACGGTCTGATGGACCGTTTTCATCGGACCAAACCGATCGTGTGTGGGCCCCATCGCTTAGTTATCCATCGGTTAAAAAAAAAAGGAACTTGTTTTAAATTTCCACGCATGCTCAAAATCAAGTCGACGCATGCTTGGAAGCATTGAACTTTTTTTTCAGCACGTCGTTGTGTTTTACGTCACCGCGTTCTGACACGATCAGGTTTTTAACCGATGGTGTGTAGACACGACTGACCATCAGTCAGCTTCATTGGTTAACCGATGAGACCGGTCCATCAGACCGTTCTCATTGGATGGACTGATCGTGTGTACATGGCATAAGACATACCTTACCCACCAACCCTTACCTACTAAGACATACCTTACCCACCAACCCTTACCTACTAAGACAAACATTACCCACAAAGGTATGTCTTACACACTAAGACATACCTTACCTACCAAACCTTAGCTTACCTACTAAAACATACCCTATCCACCAAGACATACCTTATCTGCCAACCCTTATCTTACACACACTAAAACATACCTTATCCAGTTAGACACACCTTACCCATCAACCCTTACCTTACCCAATAAGGCATACCTTACCCACCAACCCTTACCTTACCTACTAAAACATACCTTACCCACCAACCCTTTAGTTAAATCACAGCAGAATAATAGAACACTAGTACAGAGCCCTGAGGTTATTTTTGCTGTTCTACAGAAGTAACTAAATGGAAATACAAACATCTTATCTACTTACCGTTATTATTTGGATGTGACCCGTCCCCTGCCATGCTTTTATCTGGGGGAAAGAAGAACAATGGGAAAAAAATAACTTTTTAATTAATCCAAGAGATCTTACACAGGGGTCTCTGCATAAAACATTCACTGTGCGGATGTCAGCATTATTCTCCTGGGCACTACGAATATTTTTGTTATTTTTTGTAATATGAATGTCTTTTATGAACATCAGCTCCATCTACTGGCCATAATGCTGTCATTTCCTGAGAGACCCAAAATATAACTAAAGTTCCTTAAAGGGGAAGTGCAGTCCAAACTTGTTTAGCTTCACTTCTCCCGTGGATCACAAGAGTGACGATCATTTTGCACTCCTATGACCCATTTTCAGCAGACAGCGGGTTGAAGCTTGCTGTTGGCAGACATCACAGAGCCGGCCCAGGCTTGGGAAAGATCTCGACTTTAGGATTGGGATCCGCCCAAAGCAATGGACTCGCACCCAGCTCAGCCTCTTAGCAAGCCGCTGACAGCCTTAGCTGGCTGCTCCAGCCCCCCTGATCAGTGGTTGGGCTTGGCCCCTCAGAGATTGGGCTTGATCCCTTAGTTCCAGTGAAGGGAACTCTTTGGCCTCTTACACATGATCGAACATGTCTGCTGAAACTGGTCCACAGACCAGTTTCAGCGGACATGTTCGATCGTGTGTACGGCCAAGCGGACAGTTTTCCAGCGGACATACGGTACGCCAGCACAGAGTTGGGAGCATTTGCTTTGTGAATTCCATGCTTGCCTCTCCGCGGCAAGAGATACACTACCGCGGCATATAAATGCGCCGATGTATGTGAATCCGGGCCAATGTGTGTGTGTGTGTGTATATAATATTATATATATATATATCACACACAGCATTATGGCCTATGGTCACTAGATGGTGTTGATGTTCAAAAAAATAATTATATCAGAAAACGTATGTGGTGCTGTGTGAATGGTCAGGACTTCTGCACGGTGAACACTTTATACATAGAGATATAATTATTTACATAAAATAATTTGGTGTGGACACCCTGTTACTCTGTGTTTGAGCACCTCATCCCGTGTAGATTAATTAAAGAACAAAAATTTGGGGAGAAGGGGGGTACCTAAGGACCCTGGGACTATAAGGCGGTGCTGATAAAGTGTACCGAAACACTGATAAAATACAAAGGAAATTTTATTAGGTTTATACAAAGGTAAGTAAATAAAAACCATCCATTGTATTATATGTCACATATGTCACAAGCTTCGGTAGTCTGAGCAGGGTTCTTTGGTAGTTGTAGTTCAACCGACATGTTTCGCTCTGTAGAGCTTCTTCAAGGGTTTATGGAACTTAACTACACTGTGTTAATACAAGGATATACAGATGGTTCAAGATAGAAGTACAACATTTGTAGAAAAAGAGAATGTATTCATTGAAACAAACAATTGGTACAAAAATCAGGGGAATCATAATTGGTTCAATATATTAAACAAAATCCTCAATAAATTATGCTTAAGCAGGGGAGCAGGGGAGGGAGAGAGGGGGGGGGGGGGGAACAGAGGAACCAGAACACAAAACAACACAAAGCAAAACAATACAGAACAAAGAAACCACAACAGAGAGAAGGGGGGGGGGGAAGAGAAAAGTAAAGGGGGGGGGGGAAGGGGAGGGGGGGGGGGGGGGGGGGAAAGGGGAGAGAGGGGGGGGGGGGGGGTGAAAGAGGGGTGTTGGGGATGGGGATGGGGGTACAGGGGGTTTACCAATACTCACAAACCAGATATTGGAACTACAAAGCCAATGCGTGAGGGATGGTAGACACTTGGGTCAGAAAATGGAGCAGACCCCCAAATCACCAACAGATCCAGATGCTATAGTCATTCCGTCCAGGAACCATAATCTAATAAAGAGGGGCCAATTGTAGTTAGACTGGTGGATAACAATTGTCCAAAAAGAAAGGGGGGGTAAATATAGTAATAACAAATTTCATGAGGTCAGGTTCAGTGGATGGGCAATAAATACCTTGTTTTCAAGGATGGGATGGTTCACTTAGTAGTGGTCAGACACACGTGTGCTGATAGGATCGGCTGCAGTATGGTGGAATTACCTTGGAAATTCCAGTAGGGAGATACAAGGAAAGCCTGCATCTATGCCAGCATCAGAGTTCTAAAAAAATATATATAAATGAGAAGCGTTCCTTTTGCAAAGGGAGAAAGGGGGGGGGGGGGGGGGAGGAGGATAAAATGTCATTTGGTCAATCCCTTTGTTGCTAGAGACAAAGGGGTAGTTTGGAGATACCCAAAGATTTGAGTGTCTCACGGAATGGCTGAGGGATAGAAGGTAGGATTTACCTTAGTAGTACTGCAGGTGCTGGAAACGAGCAAATTGCCAGCTGATAGGCTGGAGGAAACAGTCAGGTGGTGCCCGAGAGAGCAACAATGACAGCCTTCCTTAAATAGATCAGCAGTGAGCCGGCGTCGGCAATGACGTCAGCAAGCTGCGGGGACATGTGACTCGCCGTGTTATGCTGCCTCCTCCCTGTTGACAGTTTGAGCCAATAGGGTACGTGGTGTCGGCGCATGCGCACATCGCGCAGCGTCGTGTGAAGTAGGTACTGGAATATCCCCACCCTGTAGAGGCGCATGACGCCATCTTGGTTAGGGGAAAAAGGAAGGGAAAAGGCAAATCCATTGACTAGCGATGCCCTAAAATAGGAGAATGGACATGGGGGCCTAGGAATAGTCAAAAAAGCGAAGAGGCAGAACAAGGAAAGCGGTCACGTAAAGGGGGACTGCTGTGATAAATCAGGATCTGGTGATTGATCCTGAATTAAGAGGGAGCAGTCCCCTTAGTCCCTATGGTTCAAAAAGGGACCGAATGGGACACAAGCATCTGGAAAGGTGAATATGGGGGCAGGGCCCGGTCAATTCTGTAGAGAGAAAAGAATATTAAATTAATAATGAATCAATGTATATATTTATATAATGAATTAATAACGAATCAATGTATATATTGATAAAGATTGATAAATAAGAAAAAACTTTTGCCTCTATGGGGTAAAGATGCCTAATAAGGGAAGTGAGTATGGGAAAAGGGATTTGGGGGGGGGGGGGGGGGGGGGGGGGGGGAAAGGGAATGATGGGGGAGAAAGGGAAGAGCGCTGTCTGCTGCCACATAAAGGAAATTGAACAATCAAAAATATTAAATTCATATGTAATGCATAAAAACGATGTGAAGCAAATAAATTAAATTAAATGTCAATAGATAATGCAGAAATGGGGGGGAGGAGGGGAAGAAAAAAAAAAAAAAAAAAAAAAAAAAAAAAAAGGGGGGGGGGGAAAAGGGGAGGAAAGTAATACAATTATTAGATGTTAAAATTTATAAGAAAGGCTTGAAGCTGAAAGCTTCGTTCAGACCAGGAGGTCTGAGGGCGGCTAGCTGATGGATCCATTTGGCCTCCCGTTGCAACAGGGTTTTGTCATAGTCACCTCCCCTTTCTCCGGGAGGGACATGTTCAAGAGCAAAAAATTTCATTTTGGAACTGTCGAAGTTGTGATGGAGGCCTATATGTAGGCTGATAGGGCTCTCCATTTTCTTTTTTGTGATCAGTGTCACATGATCACGAATTCTGTAGTAGAAAGGGCGTTTAGTCTTTCCTATGTAGAAAGCTCCACATTCACACTGCATGATGTACACGATGCCAAGGGATTGGCAAGTCACAGCGAAAGAAGGTTTGTGTATGCGTCCGTTTGGAAGCATTATGGTGGTAGCTGAATGGATGAATCTGCAGAATGGGCAACTGTGACAAGGTCTGGTGCCTAATGCAGCATTTTTTGACCGAGTGTGGGAGTGATGGTGACTATGGACTAATTTGTCCTTCAACGACTGTGATCTCTTGAATGTGATTTCTGGGAAACTTTTGATGTGTTTAGAAACTGCGTTGTCACTGAGGAGAAGATACCAATATTTTTGCATGATCCTTCTAACTTTCTGGTGGTGTCCTGAGAAACGTGTAATCAAGCGTATTCCTGGGTTTTCCTTTTTGAGTTTAGGGTCGTGAAGGAGTTTCTTACGATCCTGAGACTTTGCTCGTGAGTAAGCCTTCTTTAAGCATTTATTGCTGTATCCACGCTCACGAAAGCGTGTTTGTAAGGCTTTAGCTTCCTTTTCGAAATTCACTTCGTCACTACAGTTTCGGCGTAGCCGCAAGTATTGGCCATAGGGAATACTTGATATCAAAGATTGGGGATGCGAGCTGGTCGCATGTAGGAGCGAGTTTCCAGCTAAGGGTTTTCTAAATAAAGATGTACCCACATTTCTGTTTTCATCGATAGTGATTTCGATGTCCAGGAAGCTGAGCGTTGTTTGGCTGGATTCAAAAGTGAAGTTGAGGTTGAAGTCGTTGATTTTTAGATTTTCCATAAAGGATACAAGTTCCGAATGGGCCCCTGTCCATATGAGAAAAATGTCATCTATAAATCTTCTCCACAAAGGTATATAGTCAAGGTAGGTCTGCATGTTTTCCTGGCGGAATAGGGTTTTCTCCCACCCCCCCAGGTACAGGTTGGCGTAGGTTGGGGCACATTTGGTCCCCATAGCTACCCCCTGTACCTGGAGGTAGTGGGAGCCGCTGAATAGGAAAATGTTGTTGGATAGAATGAAATCTAGCAAATGTAAGATGAATTGATTGTAAGGTAAGGAGGCATCGCTGCCTTCTGAGATGAAATTTTCAATGGTCTTGACCCCTAATTGGTGGGGGATGGAATTGTAAAGGGCCTCCACATCTAGGGAGACCAACCACGCCCCACAGGGACATTGATGCCATCTAGGGCTCGAAGGAGGTCACTGGTGTCTTGAAGATAGGATGCTAAGTTGGCGACATGTGGCCTTAAGTGGTCGTCTACTAGTTTACTTGCTTTTTCGGTTAGGGACCCGTTACCTGAAACAATCGGACGGCCAGGGGGATCAACAGAGTTCTTGTGTATTTTGGGTAAGGCATAAAGAGTGGGAGTGCGAGGGCAGCTGGTATTGAGGAATTCCCAAGTGGATTTGGAAATGGTCCCCTCCTGGTGGGCCTTAAATATCAGGTGTTTGTAACGGCTGATAGTTAATTTTAGATGTGTTTCTGATACCTTACGGTACCAATTCTTGTTTTTTAATAAATTGAGAACCATTTGTTCATACTTTGTTTTATCCATTATCACAACATTCCCACCTTTATCAGATGGTTTTATGACAATATTCTCGTTATTTTGTAGTGCTGTTAAAGCTTTTTTTTGGTTGACTGTTAAGTTGGGGTGTGAAGGATTGGACCATTTGGTCTGCGAAATTTCTTTCGACACTTGATTTGTGAAAGCCCATACGTTTGGATTTCCTTGGAGCGTGGGAAACATTTTGGATTTGGGTTTATATTCGATTGGTTTACATATGATTCCATGAGGAGTCTTAGGTTTAAGGTGGGTCTCTACATGACTGGCATCTGTAGTTTCGATTGGATCCAATTGATCTGCTTCAAGTAGATCTGTTTCACTGATGCCTCCTTCATCCCAAAGCTCCATCAGTTCCTCCAGGGCTTGGATATCTTTTATTGTCATTTCCTTCCATAAAGGATTATTGAGGTCTGTGGAGAGTACCGCAGGTTTGGGTTTGTCAAAAAGAATTTTGAGCATTAATTTGCGAGAGAATAAATTGATATCTTTAATGAGTTCAAAACAGTCTGTGCCTTGTACAGGGCAAAAGGTTAGGCCATGTTGAAGGACTATAATTTGGTCTGTTGTTAATTGTAGAGAGGATAAGTTAATTACCTCGAAATTTTTGGTAGGTGTCAATGATTCATTCATGGATTTGTTTGATGTTTCTTGGGGTCCGTTGCTGGTTGAGTCATGTTGTGGCCGAGACGAAAAACCGGCTGCAACGGACCCCAAGAAACATCAAACAAATCCATGAATGAATCATTGACACCTACCAAAAATTTCGAGGTAATTAACTTATCCTCTCTACAATTAACAACAGACCAAATTATAGTCCTTCAACATGGCCTAACCTTTTGCCCTGTACAAGGCACAGACTGTTTTGAACTCATTAAAGATATCAATTTATTCTCTCGCAAATTAATGCTCAAAATTCTTTTTGACAAACCCAAACCTGCGGTACTCTCCACAGACCTCAATAATCCTTTATGGAAGGAAATGACAATAAAAGATATCCAAGCCCTGGAGGAACTGATGGAGCTTTGGGATGAAGGAGGCATCAGTGAAACAGATCTACTTGAAGCAGATCAATTGGATCCAATCGAAACTACAGATGCCAGTCATGTAGAGACCCACCTTAAACCTAAGACTCCTCATGGAATCATATGTAAACCAATCGAATATAAACCCAAATCCAAAATGTTTCCCACGCTCCAAGGAAATCCAAACGTATGGGCTTTCACAAATCAAGTGTCGAAAGAAATTTCGCAGACCAAATGGTCCAATCCTTCACACCCCAACTTAACAGTCAACCAAAAAAAAGCTTTAACAGCACTACAAAATAACGAGAATATTGTCATAAAACCATCTGATAAAGGTGGGAATGTTGTGATAATGGATAAAACAAAGTATGAACAAATGGTTCTCAATTTATTAAAAAACAAGAATTGGTACCGTAAGGTATCAGAAACACATCTAAAATTAACTATCAGCCGTTACAAACACCTGATATTTAAGGCCCACCAGGAGGGGACCATTTCCAAATCCACTTGGGAATTCCTCAATACCAGCTGCCCTCGCACTCCCACTCTTTATGCCTTACCCAAAATACACAAGAACTCTGTTGATCCCCCTGGCCGTCCGATTGTTTCAGGTAACGGGTCCCTAACCGAAAAAGCAAGTAAACTAGTAGACGACCACTTAAGGCCACATGTCGCCAACTTAGCATCCTATCTTCAAGACACCAGTGACCTCCTTCGAGCCCTAGATGGCATCAATGTCCCTGTGGGGGCGTGGTTGGTCTCCCTAGATGTGGAGGCCCTTTACAATTCCATCCCCCACCAATTAGGGGTCAAGACCATTGAAAATTTCATCTCAGAAGGCAGCGATGCCTCCTTACCTTACAATCAATTCATCTTACATTTGCTAGATTTCATTCTATCCAACAACATTTTCCTATTCAGCGGCTCCCACTACCTCCAGGTACAGGGGGTAGCTATGGGGACCAAATGTGCCCCAACCTACGCCAACCTGTACCTGGGGGGGTGGGAGAAAACCCTATTCCGCCAGGAAAACATGCAGATCTACCTTGACTATATACCTTTGTGGAGAAGATTTATAGATGACATTTTTCTCATATGGACAGGGGCCCATTCGGAACTTGTATCCTTTATGGAAAATCTAAAAATCAACGACTTCAACCTCAACTTCACTTTTGAATCCAGCCAAACAACGCTCAGCTTCTGGACATCGAAATCACTATCGATGAAAACAGAATTGTGGGTACATCTTTATTTAGAAAACCCTTAGCTGGAAACTCGCTCCTAACATGCGACCAGCTCGCATCCCCAATCTTTGATATCAAGTATTCCCTATGGCCAATACTTGCGGCTACGCCGAAACTGTAGTGACGAAGTGAATTTCGAAAAGGAAGCTAAAGCCTTACAAACA